>JAMXBB010000006.1:64983783-65583783 GCA_024138015.1 Lumnitzera littorea
CCTCTTGTGTGGGGGTGGGGTGATAGCTGTCATCGTTTGTTGGTCAGTTTGTTACATTGCAAAACTATCAAAGAATTGATAATGGATGTACTTCTACATGAAATTAATATGCTAAAAGTTGACATTCCATTGGAGAAAGAGGTGCAGGATATATAAGAGACACAAATATACTTGGGAGTTTAACATTGAAGTATTAACTGTATCTACTAGCTTTGGAGATAGTGTCAAGGCTCTAGTTTAGGGTTAGCTTAACGAACATTACCGACTCATGAGGCATGAAACTGACGAGTTAACTGTCAGATCAAAACATCATGATGAAGCAGTGAAAGGGTATAATCCTAGCAGTGTAGAGGAAAATGTTGATTCTTAAGAAAGAAAATCCTACCATGAAGGAGTTGAAATTGATGTACAAGATTCCACAGCTAAAGAGAAACTTAAAGAAGAAATATACAAGGAGTTATTTCAACCTTATCTTCAATTCTGCCTTCGACGTGCCTGACAGTGAGCTATGAAAAGTTTCAAGCATGTTGATTGTTTATTGACTAGGATCACAAATCATCAGGTACATTGCCATTGTTTCAAGTACCATATGGTCACAGCTCCGGAAAATTCTTGCCGAAGAAATGGCATTTGGGTGGTAAATTCTACAGGGGAATATGCTGCACAATGTTATTTGAGATTTTTTTATATCATTTCTACAGTCAATTACGTCTCTGGAGCATTGATATGCTTGGACAGCGTTTTCTTTATTCTAATTTTATTTGATCTTTTATAGGGCAATTTGACAGCACAACATTTCTCTTAATTTTTAAATCCCAAGGAAGTTTTGAGTATTTATAAAGTTAAGTTATTAACAATATTGGTAAAATCACAAAAATGGTCGATGGTTGAGATGATTCCTCTTATTGATGAATTCCTCTAGGAGCTCTTGTTGAGCCCATGCCCATAAAGAATATCTCTAGGTATTTAAGCTTTCTTGAGAAAAATTGCAAGCAAATGAGTCAGTCTAATGTTTTATATCCTAAGTCTGCTATACTAAGTCTAATGTTTTATATTCTAAGTCTGCTATACTAAATCTCCTTTAAGTCATTCTAAATTAATGGAGTTGACTCCTTAAGTTTATTACTTAACTTAAAGATTTTAACCCAAGTACTTACTAGGCTAAAAGCCTAAATTCCATTTTAGCCTTTTACATTTGCCCCTTAACCAAAGTCTTTTAAGAAAAGTCCAAGGGGTCTTGACATCAAATACCTCATTCAAATAGCTATGGCATTGCCTAATGCATGTACATAATAGAATAGTAGTATTGATATCGATTATGCTCACATAGCTAAAAACCATGTTTTATTAGCAAATTATGGTATAGGAGCCTAATGTTAGCACTACTATGTACCCCCCTATTCTCTCTCTCTCTCCCTTCTTTGGAATGTGAATTTGTTGCACTATTTAGCAACACCTATCCTTTAAGCTTATTGGAATCATATTGCCCCTTCGGCAATGAAATATAATATGTATGTATGTATATATATATATATATATATAATGTATAATATATATTATGTATAATATATATATTATTATGTGATTGATGAATAGATTTATGTTGCTTTATTTATCATTGTTTGAATGACCCTATTGCTTTTTTTCCCTTAATAGAGTAGGAATTAGGGTTATAATCAAACTCCTCATCTCTTCATCTTTATTGGTGGCCTCATTATATCAATGATTTTGTATGTCATTTGGATTGCTTTACCTATTCATATAACTCATTCTCATATTTTCCCCTTTTATCCCCTTTCATTTTTCTTTTCTTTTTTTCTCAACAATCCATACACTTGGTTTATGATGTGCCATGGAGCTCAATAATCACTAAAGCTTACTATAAGGAGTAGTAACCACGTAAAGTCATTTGGGATATCGAAGAAAATGAGCATAGAAGGGTCAACAAGCACAATAGCTTTTATGAAGCTATTGGGAGGATATGATACATCAATAAATACAACACAACTTAATACTTTGCTTAATATAACTCAAAAATTAATGTTAAGATTCACTTGCTACTAATCTCGAGTTACTCGATAAGATTGAATAAGAGTGTAAGAGAAAGTATATTTGGAGAGGAGTGTCTCACAAAAATAAAAATGTTCATTAAGTATAAGGTATATGTTGATTGTGATTATAGTTAAAGAACTATTTATAGTAAGTCCTTTAGAGTAATAACACACAAATAGAAAGTTACATAAAAGAAAATGAAGAAAGAGATTCCTAGTATGTACGACAAAAGGATAAATAAGATAAATGACGAAAAGGAATATAGTACAAATATCAGGAAAGTAACGAATAGGTGGTAACCTGTCAATAGGTTTATGATAAGGGACTCTTGGGACATTGTGAATGCTTAAAATGGGTGTAGCTGCTGTTTGGGACTAGTACTTGGAGTTGCTAAGATGTATAAGGGACAATACTATTCAATAGGTCGAATGAGTATAACTTGGCATGTAGTGGCCTCGTTCTTGGCCCTTGCTAGGTCAACCTCAGCACTTAAGGGGTTAGTGACTAAACAAGGACTAAAGTAGAGTAGGGTGTATCCGAGTTGGGACTTTAAGGAGTTCACCCATAACTTTTCCATATATAAGAGCTTATCCTTAATAGGCTGATGTGAGAGTATCCTCCTCCCAAGAGCTGATAAGCCTTAACGACGAGCGTGAGTAAGGGATCCAAAGGTCGGTAATCCATCAGTTCTCTGGGATCGTTGAAGATTTTCCTTCAAATCTTAGTCTTCTTCTTTAAGCACATAGGGCATTAGGTTAGCAACGTTGAAAGTAGGAGATACTCCATATCCTTCGGGTAACTCAAGCTTATAGGCGTTGTCATTAACATGCTAAAAGATCTTAAAAGGTTCATCTGACTTGAGAGATAACTTGTTTGTCCTCCTTTTTGGAAATCCCTCCTTGCTGAAATGGATCCAAACAAGGTCTTTTAGGTTGTAAATGGCTGGTTGTCTTTCTCAGCTTCTATGTTCTCTCTATCGGGTTACAATCTTAGCTAGTTGCTTAGCAACTTTTTGATGTAGTTTTTGAAACTCTTAGATGCATTGCAAACCTAATTGACTTTCTCCTTAGAAGGTTAGGCTGATAACCATGTCCAAAGGTAAGTTCGCATTATGTCCATATACAATCTCAAAAGGTGACCTTCTTATCGAGCTATAAGTGGAGTAATTGTAAGTAAACTCAATGATTGACAAGCATAGATAATCATGTGAATTATTCCCAATAGTAGCTCAAAGAAGGTTGCCTACTTTTCTGCTCACAACTTCTGTCTATAGACGATAAGAGGTATTAAACATGAGCTTAGTGTTGAGCTTTTTCCATAGGGTTCTCCAAAAAAAGCTTATAAACTTCAAATCAAAATCAAATACATTACTCCTTGGTACTCCATGCTACCATATGATCTCCTGCAAAAAAGAGGTTGGCAATAAATATAACATCATTGGTTTTATAGTAGGGAATGAAATGTCTCATTTTGTTGAATTGATCAACTACCATAATAGAATCATGTCTTCATGATGTTCTGAGTAAGTGAAGCATGAAATCTATGCTCAGATCAGTCTATGGCCATTTTGATATAGGTAGAGGTGTATACTCTCCATATGACTCCTTTCTTCCTTTAGCTTACTTACACAACTTACAATGCTTAAGAACTTTGCATACATCTTTCATCATCCCAAGTTAATAAAAATGTTCTTTCAACAACTCGACTATTCTCTTCTCACCAAAGTAGCTAGCTAAGCCTCCAGTATAAGCTTCTCAAACAAGTAATTCTTAAACAGACCCACTCGATATACAAATCTGTCTTCCTTTCATAAAAAATCCTTTGCTTAAACAGAACCCATCCACTACTCCTCTTACATTGCATTTAGCTACTAAAGGTCCAAAATATGAATCATACTCATATTGATGAGGTAGGATATCGAACCTAAGTATCTTAACCTACAAAGTGGTAATAAGAACATGTTAATAAGAAAGTGTGTCAACCACGATGTTAGTACTCCCCTTGTTGTATGTAATGACATAGTAGAAAGTTTCTAGGTATTCGACCTACATAACATGGCATTGGGAAAGTTTTTGTTATCCTTTAAGATGTTCAAGAGATTTATGGTCCGTGTAGATGATAAACTCTTTTGGCAGTAAACAGTGTTGCTAGTTCTGAAGTGCTTGAATAAAGGTATAGAACTCCTTGTCATACATCGAGTAATTCAATATGGCACCTTTGAGCTTTTCCTTTAAATATGCAATTGGTTAGCGCTCTTGCATAAAAATAGTTCCAATGCTGACTCCAGATGCATCACATCCTAGTTCAAAAACTTTCTCGAAGTTAGGTAGGATGAGTACTCGGGTAGAAGTCAACCTAAACTTAATCTCATCAAAGCTTCTCTAAGCTTTCTCAAACCATTTGAATTCAAAGTTTTTCCTAGTCAACTTAGTCAGTAGGACAACTATAGAACTATAGTTTCAAATGAAATTTCGATAAATAAACCTAGACCATGAAAACTCCCTACTTTGGCAACATTAGTCAGTGGCAGCCATTCGAGAATAACTTGGAGTTTCTCATCATCAACTCTAACACCTTCCTTAGAAACAACATAACCGAAGAATACTACCTCGCTCTAACAAGACACACATTTCTTTAAATTGACGAATAAGTACTCAGCATGGAGGATATCAAACACAAATCTCAAGCATGTGAGATGAGAGATGATGTCGACACTATATATCAAAATATCATCAAAGCAAACAATAGCACACTTACTAGTCACTGTTCTCAAAACATGGTTCATAAGTCATATAAAGGTGCTCTGTGTGTTTGTTAAACCAAACAGCATCACCAACCATTTGAGTAGACCATCCTTTATTTTAAAAGCAGTCTTCCATTTATCTCTAAGTCTCATTCTAATATGGTGATAACCAGTCTTCAGATCAATCTTTGAAAATACCTACATTCCATGCAACTCATCAAGTATATTATCCTATCGTGGGATCGAGTATTTGCACTTGACAATGACATTGTTGATTGCTCGACTATCGATACACATCCTCCATAAGCTATACTTCTTCGATACTAGGATAACTAGCACAACATAGGGGCTCATGCTCTTTCGGACATATTTATGATTAATTAACTCATCAGCTTGTTTGTTCAACTTGACTGCTTACTCGAGATTAAGCTTATAGACAAGTTGGTTAAGTAGAGTAGCTCTAGGTTGGAGGTTAATGCAATGCTCTATTCCTCTAATAAGTGGTAATCCTCTCAACATCCCGACAAGAAACAGCTCAGTATACTCTTGAAGTAATGTTTGCACCTTGGTAGGTAAGGCTCTAGCTTCTATCAACTTTAGAAGTTTCTTGACTAATAAAAGTACACACACTCTTCCATCTTAACATCTTTAGAAAATTGAGCTCGAGAAATCACTAAGGACTTCCTTTACAGTGATCAAGAGATCTTCTCTTACGACTCCTAGACCTTCATAGGGCTCATTGGGGTTAGTATGACTTTCTTCCCATCCTTTTGGAACATATAGGTGTTCCTATATCTATCATACAACACCTTCAAGTCAAATAGCCAAGGTTGGCCAAGTAATATGTATAAGGCATACATGAGTAGGATGTCATACAGTACCTTGTCCTTATATTTATTACCAACAGTAACTGTTACTTTAACTTGCTCGGTAAAAGGTAGACCTCCAGTCTTATTCAGCTAATGAATCTTGTATGGCCTAGGGTAAGGGTAGGTTGGTAATTTCAGGGCCTTCACAACTCTATAAGCTATTACATTAGTACAACTCTCTCCATCAATGATCAAAGCATATAGCTTTCCATTCACTCGACAACGTCTATGTAAAAGATTCTTCCTTTACTCATTCTCATCAGAGATGCCATCATATGACCATACAATATTCATCTCCCATTTTAGGTGGGGGTTATGACATTTGAGTTTTCTTGAAATTCACTCAACAGGTGATTAACATCTACCTCCTCCTCAGCTTCATTAGCACTTTGCATCTCAAACTAGGTTTTGTCTCCCTTAATGGTCATAACATATCGGTTCGGACACTAGCTAGCCTCATGTCCAAAACTAAGACACTTGAAAAACTTAATCTCTTAGGTCATCCTTCTTAAGCTTTAACCTTAGTCCTTCTTGACTTTAAGTTCCTTGGCTTTGCTCTTGTCTTAGCCATCGTCAAGTTTGCTTAACATCTGATGTCAGTAGTTTGCCTCGGAACTGTATTGAGCTTGGTCATATCCAGTTTAGCTCGGCATGCTAGTCATGCTCAGCAAGCTAGATTGATTGCTCAATGCTTGGCTAAGCTAACTTCTCATCTACCTTTCTACTATTTAGGCTACTTGAATGGTTTCATCTAGACATCCTAGCCCTTGTACCTCTATTATATTACTAATCTCAGTCCTCAGCCTAAAAATGAACTTCGTTATTGTTCGCACCTTGGGTTCTTTAACATCATAGTAGTCATAAGCAATTGAAACTCTCAAACATACTCATCAATAGGTTTGCCACCTTGTTTGAGTTCTTGAAGGCATAGGAAGGTGTCTTGCTCATAGTGTTTTAGGACAAACCTACTTCTTAATCTAAGTAGTTATCGATACTACTAGACCTATTAAAGCATGGAATATGCACCTCAAGTTGCTCGGCTCCTCTGAGAGCATGGAACTCACATTCTTTTAACCCATCATACTGTTCTTCCTTCTCATACTTTAACTTAATCTAATTTAAGTCTCCTTCTTATAACTTTGTTGACATGTTGGGGTGGAGCTAGGTTTACATTAATAGTTTCAATTGCTCGATTCTCACCTACTTGTCTTCTCGACCTATCCCTTACTTCTTAGCCTTGCTCAACAAGGTCTTGTATTTTCTTATTAGTAGTTCAAGGGGTCTGTTAAGTAACACGACCGTAACCAAGAGCATCACTATCAGCATCATTAATCTCTCATTGAACACTAGGATTCAACATTTCTTAATAAAAACTTTAGAAAGTTAACTATTCAACAGAAGATTCTCACACAACTTAGATAATACAACTTCTCATAGCGACTTAAGAACTTGCTTTGTTTTCTACTTGCGAAATAGAGTATAATAGGACAAACATACTAGCAGGAACTACTTCAACACTAAATTTTTGGTTACAACCTCAAGTTTTGATACCAAGATTATATGATGTGCCTAAGAGCTCAGTAATCATTAAAGCTTACCATAAGAAGTAATAACCATATGGAGTCCATCAAGATATCGAAGAAAATGAGGATGAAAGAGTCAGCAAGCATACTAGCTTTTTGTGAAGCTGCTTAGAAGATATGATGCACCAACGAACAAGATACGACTTAACACTCCACTAGATATGACTCACGAGATAACCACTCGCTACCAATCTCGAGTTACTTGACAAGACTAGATAAGAGTGTAGGAGAAAGTGCACTTAAAGAGGAGTATCTCATAATAACAAAAATATTTATTAAGTGTAAGATATATAATGATTGTAGGTATAGTAAAAGGACTATTTATAGAAAGTCCTTTGGGGTGACAATACAAAAATAGAAAATTACATAGAAGACAAAGAAGAAAAAGATTTTGTATGTACGAAAAAGGGTAACTAAGATAAATGACGAAAAGGAATATAATGCAAATGTTAGAAAAGTAATAGGCAGTTGGTATCCTATCAATGGGTTTATACAGGAGACTCTTAGGGCACTATAGATGCTCAAAACGAGTGTAGCTGCTATTAGGGACTAGTACTTGGAGTTACCGAGACGTATAAGGGACAATGAGTATAACTTGTTCTTAGTACTCGATAAGTCGACCTTGGCACTTGAGGTGTTAACAATTAGATAACGATCAGAGCAAAGCAAGATGTATCCGAGTTGAGACCTTAAGGAGTTTACCCATAACTCATCCATATATAAGAGCTTGTTTTCGGTAGGCTGACGTAAAAGTATCCTTCTTGCGAAAGATTGTAGGCCTTAAAGATAAGTGTAAGTAAGGGGTCCAGTGGTTAGCAATCCATCAGTTTTGGTCAATTCTATTATTTATAAATACATGTGTATATATATGTACATGTCATGAGTAAGTCTATGTAGAGGACGAAGATGGTTTATGGACTTTAACCTTAGTGATGACTTAGATTATTTGATCCTTTAGGCTAAAATCAGAGGGTATAAGGAGTCAAATCTATAAACTTGGAATAAGTTAAAAAGATTTAGCATGACTGCTTTAAAGTAGAATCATTAGACCAACCTTTCCTCTCACAGCTTTTCTTATGGAAGCTTATGTGCACACTTAGAGAGGCTCTCCATGGACCTAAACGTGATAGAAGCCCATAGAGGAATCAATTATAAGGAAGATTTCTCTTGAACATTGACTGTCAATGCAATCTAATGGACATTGTCGATAGCTTGACTCTATAAATATGCAACATCTTATCCTCATTTGACAACTTCAGAAATTTAGAGAAAGAATAACGTGTTGTCAAATTACTAGTTCAAAAGATGAAACATAGTTTAGAATGAAGAACACAATCTTCTTTAATTCATAATAGTGGTGCTGATACTATATGGCTTTTCTACTTATCATTAGTATGTTTGAACTCCCTAAAACCACCTACTTCTTCCTACCTCTTTCTCTTCAAAGTCATCCCTTCTATATCATTTCACATCACCACTCTTAAGTTTGAATAACGCAAGACTCATGTAATATGTACGTGACTATTACAACCGAATCTCCTCATCCATAGTATATATATATATAAGTTCTAGCCTAAGTAGGAAAAAGTGAGCTTAGTTACAGTATCCTCTTGTATGACTATAGACCTAATACATGAAGGTCAAAATTGTTGCTTGTAGAATACATCAAAGGCATTGTGTTTGTGGGTTAAACATATATGCTTGGTTTTAAAAAAAAATGTGTCTTCCAAGAATCAAAATCTCATGAGTGTATATGTGCTATGTAATTCTAATAATTTTTTCCTCCAATTACGACTTATATGAAGAGTAAAAACATGCCTTAGGCTACGCATTGCACTGGAATATGTTTGTATTCATTTTCTTTCCTTTGAAATCCTTATTCGCATCTTCTCTTTCTATCTTTTTTTTTTTTAATTTTTTTGCTCAACTTCCTTTCAAAACATGTCTTTAAGACATGCCTCGGTTAGTTATAATCTTCAATTGAAATTTAACATTCACTTTCTTGTTCAAGCATTGACTCCAATTTTCACTTCTTTCTTTATTTCCGTATTATGCTAGATTCTTTGCTAACCTTCCTTTAATAAATACAAAATTTATCTTCTATTTTGATAACTATCAATTAAATCTTCTAAAGTCACAACCCTTTTATTTGAATTGTGAAATTTCTTCTTCATAAGTGAGGATGGAAATCCAACATGATTGCATTGAGAATCTCCTTGTGCTAAAGAATATGAAAACTTGTTATGTCCACATGCCATATCATGATTCTTCTTGAACAATAAGATTCAACTACTTCTCCTTACTTTTTCCATCAATCGTTCTTACTTTATAAGTTGACATGTATCTAGTGTTTGAAAAACTCATAGATATATTCTTGGATGTGCTTCATATGTTTAAGGGAGTTGCTATAACTACATTCTATTACTATGTCTTTTTCAACTTGCCATTTACTTTTATGCAAGTGAAAAGAGTCACACTAATTAGACAAGCACCAATAACCACATTAAGCTATTATTAGACTTATTATCATGTTTAGTTCTTACCATGTCGAGTTTATATTTCCGTTTCTTTTTTTCCCTTTTCTATTTCTATGTTTCTCACATTTTCTAACTTCCTCTCTTCTTCTTCTTCTCTCTGTTATTTTGCAGTTCATGACCTTAGATTATTCTTCTTTGCTTTCATATGTATACATGTACATACATATATATGAATATATATCAACATTTTTATTTTTGTTAAGACTTATGGTTCATAAGTCATAAGTGATCTTTGAATTGTATTATAAATGAAGATAAGACAACAACTGGGGATAGGTTGTGATATCTAGACATATTCGATAAATTTTTCTATCAACACCACATTTCTTCTTTTATTTTATTAAAATTGACTGGAAACAGCAATGAAGGATAACTATTAATCATTACAATCACAAATAAGAGACTTTGGTGTGCTTCGATTGAATACTACAAGTATGCATTGTCTTTGCTTCATAATTATTGGAAATTTAATGTAAGCATACTCTTAGATTTGATTATGTATATGTTATGAGTATTGATAGTAGTAAATGACTTCTGACTTCAATGAGAAATCTCCTACCTTTATATTAGTGTGAATTTCATGCCAAATAGCTTTATGATCTCACCAATTGTCCTAATGTCCTATGACAAATTTAGGATTTCATAATTCTTAAAATAGCCAAAATGTTTACTAAGGTGACCATCTAATCATCCTTCTTTAGTAACTGAACAATGCTTTACCCATTGCTAGGATTACAAGGAAGCAATACACAAGTAGTCATATTAGCATGAAAATAATGGCATCATCATATCTTCTTTCTTTAGTAGTTTAATAGTAATTCAATCATCACAAGCAAGTTTATATTGTAACCTTTGACACATTCTTCACCTTTACCTTCCCTAAACTTTTTCTTTAATTTTTTTAGGCATTTTGAGAATAAGTTAATTATGCATGAGATTAGGTTGTACAGTAGATGAATTAATTAGTTATTATGAATAATTAGTAGATCTCCAATATCAAATGATTATTTTTGTGTTCAATTCTTGGGCTTTCTATTTAGTAGCTACTATTAGTTCTTAATTACTACCCTTATTCAGTTCCTTCACCCACTTACGATTGTAAGCAACTTCAATAATAAAATGAGAAGCACCATTTTCTTTTTTGTCCAAGTCCATTAAGCGTGAAAGAAGAATCAATAAGAGCTAATAGTATGAAATATTCTTTTTGAAAAAG
Source organism: Lumnitzera littorea (assembly GCA_024138015.1). Classification (NCBI taxonomy): domain Eukaryota; kingdom Viridiplantae; phylum Streptophyta; class Magnoliopsida; order Myrtales; family Combretaceae; genus Lumnitzera; species Lumnitzera littorea. The sequence goes on from JAMXBB010000006.1 coordinate 64,994,781, forward strand.
GACCTAGTCACTTTAGGATACTTTGAGCCTCCCTATAATACTTATGTTACTCAGTTGTGTCTAGTCATCAACTAATAAGGAGGGGATCTTTTTTCTTTTTACCTTTTTGCATTAGTTGGGTGCTCAATGCAAGCTCCATACGATATCCTAAACCATGGCAAAACCGCTTATACAAAAGCATACTCTCATTTTTCATAGAGCAATCCATGAATCAATACGTTAGTTAACATATTAACTAGCAACTGTATAACCATGATGAAAATCACGTTCAGTTCTTGTAATCAATACCAATACTCTCAGTTAACATATTAAATGTCCAGTCCTTTCTTTGGTCTACTTTGAATATAATAGCTTACTTCGTAACTTCTATAGGCTTTGAGCATCATAGGTATGCCTCTTACCTTTTCATTTTTATTTCAATTTCTTCTTTATAGTTTGAATTGCTCTTTATGTTTTCCTTAATTCAACTAATCTTTCGTATTATTGCATAAGTCTAACCAGATTGTGCATCTTATGCTAAAATTGTTATTGATGGTGGAATTTCAACAACAAATCTTGTAGTTAGAGATGCCTACAAGACAAACACATGTAAGCTAAGAATAGGCATCAAAGATTGCTCTAGCAAAGTTACTCTAATGCTTAAGTTAATGAGAATGTTTTGGAGAGAGTATGAAAAGGAAGAGATAAAGAATAAAGGGTCCAAATGCTCTAAAGGGTGTTTATGAGTGTAGGGATTGTACCATAGTAGGAAAGTAAACCTTGAGCCATGATATGGTTTAGTCATGTTGGACCACTAACTAAGAGTTCATATAAGGTACTTAAAGGGTTGTACAAGCTCTAGAGCTCAAACTAACTTCCTTAAGAGCCAGTTAAGCTCTATGGAGACCAATTTATGATTTGAATGGGTTATTCATTACAGTACATACATTAAAGTAGTCAAGAAGAGGGATTGAGCACTTTAAAGCTCACTTAAAGCTTATACAAGGTTGGTTTAGTCGGAGGGGAGGGGCCTTGGCTTATAGTCTAAGGGGGTTAACTTGGATTCATACAAGGCCCATGTCCCAAATAACCTATCAACAACTATTATTAAACTTTTGTATGAATCTCTCAATTATATTTATATGGCATATACTTGTCATACTTTGCTTATGATTAATATTATTTCGACTTTGAGCATATACCATTATTCATCACAGGTTGATATTTGAAGGGCTTTTATTGAGTTTTTTTTTCCTTTATCTTTACCACCGTTGTCATGTATCTTTAGGATCTCATAAGCTATAAGTAATAATGGTATCTTTTTATTGTCGCATGTTTGTATGCTACAAGCTTGTTTGTCTTGGTCCTTTATACATTCCAAGTTTGCTTGTTTGTGAATTTAAATAGCTTAAGTTAAGTTGAATGATGTGCTTAAAAGGAATAATAACTAAGACATCAAATATACATAATGGAATGCTTAATATTGGGCATCCTTTAAGCATGGAAGATTAAGTTTAAGGGATTTAAGGGTTTTAGCAAAAGAATAAAATTATCTCTTTGAATATGACTTGTCGTGAAATAATTTATTATCCTAATCCAATTTGATTTGACTCACAAATTGGAATGAATATTTCATTTGCTATGATCTAGCTAAAAGATTACTAAGAGTATAGGTAGTGAGAGCAAAATACTCAATAATTACGGTTTTGGACAATGATAATTGATACCGAATATGATTATGGTTACAAGAAGTCTTTATTTATATTACATCACTAGGGTAAAAGGTAAAAGTAATTAAAAAATAAGCTCATTTACAATAAAGGTAGTGCTAACAGTTGGTCGTCATAACAGGATATTAGTTAGATAATACGTACATCTTCTATGGCTTAATAGGTGCTCCATCAATTTTGACAAAAGAGGTGAGAGCTACTTTAGTTAACAAATTAGACTAGCTAGGTTTTCCATTCTTCATAAGAAGTATGATCTGCTTATTTTTTTATTTTTTACTCTACTTAATGTCTTCAACTGCCCTATTCAACCCTTAAGTGCTCAGTAGAAGGTGCTTTAAGGAAGGGTTAGGTCATTACAAGTTGGTCAAATCCCTTGGTTTGGTCAATTAGACTTTATGGTTAGTTGATTGCTGCTACTCTGATGCTTCCTAAACTTACTCTTACTAGGTTATTCTAAACCTTCTCGAACTGAGCAATTGATAAAATGAGGTTCCAGTAAGAGATGTGATATATTTTGCTCTTGTGTGCAAAAGCAGATGCGTCCTTAAATAGCTAAGGGTAAATTTCTCTTTGTGAGATTTAGTAGTCATGGTATACATGGTCCAGTGATTAGATGTAAATTCTTATCGTTACTTCAAGGGTATTGATGATTTATGCTCAAATCCAGAGATTCTTCCAACTAGTTTTGTTTGTTAAGAATGTAAGGGGTTGAGGAATCTATGATACTATTGTGTAGCAATTAGTTGTAGTTGTTAGATACTATAAATCTTGATGTTACATTTTGAAAAGCTATATGTATAAATAGGGGTTTAACATTTAATTGTAAACCATCTATTCAATAGTGAAGTTATATTGTTCCAAAGCGTTTTCTCCTTTTTCTCTCTCTAGAATTTTTATTATTATTGTGAGTTAAGTTGAATTAAAATTGTTAATAGCCTTTAGAGTGCTTAAGTGTTGCATAGGAGCACATTTGAGCATAATTATTCTAATACGTACAAGGTATCATATAGATATGGTCCCATACCTTACTCATTTTGTATATGTTCACCTTAGGTTAAGAAAGTCCATAATTATCAATTTTCGTCTTTCACCTTAATGGATAGTTTTCCTATTTTTTATTATCTATAATATTGAAGTGTGAGGGTAGAGATGTAATAAGGCAAATTGCTATAGGTATCCGATTTGATCTGTCAGTCTTAATAAAGCCCTATAAGGTATTTATCGAATTATGAGATATGATTAAAAACCTTATAGGGTGGTTTGGGTTTTGAGATTACTAAAAAATCAATGGGAAATTTGACCTAGTAAGAAATAATAAATTATTTTATTGATTTTATTTTAAATTTTATTTATTATGAAAATTAATAAGTATATTAAGCATTTATTTATAAAAATTCTTTTAAAAATATACAAACAACAACTTAAAAAATCAAACGGAAAATAAAATATTTTATCTAATTAGGGTGGATGGTTTAAGTATCGGGTATATAATGACTTTAAGGACAAGTTTTAGCAATAGGAGGAAAAACTTTATAAGGATTTTAGGGAACCTAAAACCTTATAAGGGTTTTAGGGAGGTGGATTTTGGTAATATAAATAAAAACCTATAGGAATTTTATAAAGTTTTGAGAAACATTAAACTTTATAAGGATTGGTTTAAGTTTTATAGATCCATCTTAAATCTACTTCGATTGCATCTTTAGATGAGGTCTATTATTATTTCTATAATTTTTTATTTTACCAAAATAAACCTCCAACAACATAACATATGATATTAAGAAAAGGGTATTTCATAAATCTAAAATTAACCACTTTCCAAATATTCCCCACTTTATCTTAAATAATCACCCATTACTATTATTTGTTATATATTTTCATTATTTTTTAGGATTTTTCTGTTTTATTTGTTGTTTAATAATGCTTTTTCCATTTTATTTGTTGTTTTGTACTTTTTCTATTTCTTTTTTTTTATGATTATTTTTTTCTAATTAAATATGTTTTTTTTTTTTTATCATTTTATTTCTTTTTATTCTTGTATCTAGCTTACTTGGAAAGTTGAAAGCGCATGGTACATCCGAGCATCTTATTCGCATCACGTGACTAGGGCACTCTATTATATGCATCTTTTATTTATTTATTTATCTATTTTTCCTTCGTCCTCTTGGTTCCCTAATGTTTTATCCTTTTTCTTTTTTCTTTTTTTTTTTTTTCGTTTTCTTTTCCCAATTAAATGCATATCTAATCCCATTGTTGCCAGAAAGATTTTCATTTTTCAACATGTAAAACATGGCATGTGGATTTTTCGCGGGAGGGTACCCACCTGGCAACGCCTCGTGCACGGAAAGGGTACACGGGAAACGTTAGCCGAAAGAAACTTCGGGAGCCGCCTACCCTCCTGCATGCAATTCTTCAGTTCACCAGAACGTAGTATGGATATACCTTTCAGTGTGTCGAACGAAAGAACACAAAGTTAATGTTAATTTAACTGAGTTAACAAGCTCAAAAAAAAAAAAAATATTTATCTGTATAAGTTCCTTTACATTTAGCTTACGATAAATAGAGTACATAGAAAGTTGTAATGATTTTTTCTTTTAGTCCTCAAGTGAGAATATAGAAACGTAAGAGTTTTTACTTTTCCAAAACTGATCATGTGTCTTATGAAAAGGCAAACATATAAAAATGTACAAAACTTTTTTAACGTGTTATCAAGTACATTAGGATACTTATCACCATTTGTCATGTATTTGTTAGAAAATATTAATATATTCCTGGAGACACATGTTAGCTTACAAAATAACAAGTTTTTAGACCTTTTTCACACTTGTGTATATACACAAACATATATACATATATATATATATAATTTTTAAATGTATAGTTAGTATTAAAAAAATATAAAACAGATTTTCTTAGGCCTGTTTATCAATAAATGACTAATGAAACTTATATTTCCTATTTCGTAACATGCTTAAGTTTTATGCATTTCCATGAACTTGTTTCCACTATATAAGGTGTAATCCCTAACCAATACTTTCAAAATCGCAAACTTTCTTGGTAAAATCTACTTAGAAAGAAAATACTTTTTACACCTGTATGACGAACCCTTTACACATAAATGATGCCTACAGAGCAACCTTTACTAGATAGTTTTAAATGGGCTATTTCGACTAAATTCATGTTATCATCATAAACACATCTTGGGGCCTCATTTTCTTTTTCACGTTGGGTTCTATTCATTTATTTATTTAACATCTTTAGTCCATTTTTCTGTAGATATTTGCGTATATAGTCAGACGTAAGGTATTTTAGGCATTTTCTTTTATTAAATAGATAGATTAAGATAGCTTTGTTAATGGCTCTCTATGTGAATTGGATTGCGAATTCATTATTGCTCGTGTATTAAAATTGTATGCACCTTCAAGGGACGTTTCTAGAGATGATAACACATTTTTGTCATATTACATGAAGAAAATCCAAAGGTTGCATGCACATGTATTAGGTCGATGTCTAGACGCGTATCAACCTATTATCAATTCCCAATTATCTTTACCACTTTCCTGCTTCCCAAGAAAAAAACGGCCAACCCTTTGGCTTTATCTGTTAAGGATACACGGTGTGACCTTTCAAGGCTTGCCCCAACACAAAGGTTTAAGCAAATTATAAATACACTAATGTTCCCTTCCTAGGGTCCTCATTTCATTGTTTACACTTCCAAGAACTTACACGAAAGAGAGAATAAGTGTGTGTGAGTTAGACGAGGAAATGGTAAAGCAAAATTGAAGAGGAGAAGGTTTTAGGCGCACATAGTGTGGCTTCATAATAATTATAAAATAGATAATGGTGGCACGCTATATTCGTCTGAAATACTTAATCTCTTTCTATTAATTTTAATATTTTTCATTAGTGCTATATTATATATCAATTATATGTTCAACATGTACTTTAAAAAATATCATTATCCACCTTGTTTTTAGAGTTTAGCACTGTTTTTCCTTCCTTTCATAATTCGAATTTTGTAAATTTATTTAGATTATTTCTACCATGTAATTGATGCTATACTTCCTATTTGGGTTATAAGATATGATATCCACTCTTCCTTGCTTAAGGGATATCAGCAAATATACTTATTTAAGTGATTTGGGAACTAGATTATTCGTGGATATGCATAAAGCAGGATGGCTTGGTTCGTTAAATATATATAAATTGCATTTTATAACGATAAATTTATATTAGATACTCTTTTACGTTTTTTTTATTATATATCACAGGCACTATTAATTTGTTTCCTTAGAGGCGTTAAATCCGCTATGTGTAAATATTAACATAGAAGAAATATAAATTTTGGGAGGAAAAAAAAAAAAATATTCCTAGTGAATTAACAAATTAAATTTGAGGCATATAATCGGGAACTAATGGAGTCATGATTGATTGCAGGCTCGCAGCTCTATGCAAACTCAAAAGGGCGATATTTGTAGTAAGAAGAGGAACTAATGGCAACCGTCCAACGGAGATTGGAGAGTTTCGCGGAGTCTCCGACGATGTATTGCTTTTTGAAGCCTATGTCAGCATCGCCGACTTCAGTTTCCATTTTCCATCTGCAGTCCTTTACCATATTGAATTTCTGCTGTCTTGCGCGACGATTTTCCCTCTGAAAAGATGCAGTCGGATTCATATTAGGGGTTTTTTTATTTTATTTTATTTTAATAATAAAAGAATTGTTTAGGAATTTTGTTTAATTTAATAGAAAAGATTGGATCATAATTTTCTTTTTCCTAATTATTATACAATCTTGAGAAATAAAGGAATCGAAACCGATTCCTCCCATTAGGAAAGAACTTGACGTAGATATAACACTTCTTCAGCAATTTTTTTTAAGGAACAACTGGCTTAAACCCCTTGCTAATTTTGTAAAAATGTTCACTGATTTATTTTTATTAGAACTTTATTGAGAAAGAAAAAATAAAAACGGAGGAGGAGGAGGAAAAGCTTATTTAATTCTCCTACCTCAATAAACCCCAAGTCTACATGAACAGTAGCAGCTAGGTCTTCTAATCTAGATATTAAATTAATTAATAGCATGTGCTTGCAAATGGTATCATCATCCATAAACTAGATTACTTTATTTAAACATAAAACCGATACAAAGATATTTCTCAAGAAATCAATAAATATATGATATTCGATCATTATTTCATCGTTGCTGTCGTTGTCCATTTCATGTGATGAAAGTTTTTTCATCATAACAACCTTGTAACTGATAATTGAATTTCAATATGGGATTCTTATACCATAACTTTTCAGATGTTTTTAGAATTGGGAAACACGTTTCTCGGTTTAAGAAGGAAAAAAAATAAAATAAAAAAAGGTTATACAGCTCATAATTTATCTCCATGTATTATTGCTGCGCATATAAAAGCAACTATGACAGCACATGGTCCTTCTCTTATCTTAATGAGATTAATTGTTGCAGATGACTGTCAGAGAAGCTCTTAATACTGCGCTAGATGAGGAAATGTGTGCTGATCCTAAAGTTTTTCTCATGGGTGAAGAGGCAAGATGCAAAAAGATCATTTCTCAAGCTATTTTATTTGTTGCCTGCTTCTACTCATGTTCTTCTCTGTGCAGGTTGGGGAATATCAGGGTGCTTATAAGGTAACTTTTACCGAAACAGAAAGAAAAATGCATTTCTATCCAAATTTTAGGATTTGCAATATAGTAGAATAATCATAGTTGCTGGAACAACTGGTTTTGATCTCTGCCCTGCACAGATATCCGAAGGTTTGTTGGAGAAGTATGGACCCGAGAGAGTTGTTGATACTCCCATCACAGAGGTACTTCTTCTCTTTTATAAAATGTAAGAAGTTCCAGTACTTAGATGCTTCGATTGGTACAATGCAGCTCCGGCGTTTTACTTCATGCTTGTTGTGTATTCGCTTAACAGGCTGGTTTTACTGGGATAGGAGTTGGTGCTGCCTACCATGGTCTCAGACCTGTGGTGGAGTTTATGACATTCAACTTTGCTATGCAGGTAGATGTTTTTTTTGTGGATTCACACCATTCTCTTCCACAAGTTTTGAGTGTTTTTATTTGTAAGGTATCTTATAGATTTTGTATCAAGGGTCTTCTCTATTCTTTTAACCTTCTGTTTATGTTTTTTAAAGAACCCAGATTCATTATATTTGTTCAGCTATATCTGTTGCGACTCCGGTGTTTTTCTTCCTGGTTCTGAGAGTTTTGTGGATATTCCCTACATTTATCTTCAATTTATTAGAAGATTTTTCTACGGTTTCTTCATTCTTCCTCTACTTGACCCCGAATAAAACATAATAGAAAAGCACTTAGAAATAAGAGCTTCCAAGTTGCAATACGTGTTAGAACATCCTGCTCAAGGACTTCCTCGCATACCTTTTCCCATATCCTAGTTTTTCATACCAAATTCTGGTGCCATTGTCACCACAAATATTAGCTTTAACAGTTTCTAATGCACATGTTATCCATTATATCATAAAGAGGTTCTTTTCTTATTTCAGCATTCATATGTCCAAGACATTTTATTGGTCCAGAATCGTGTGAACTTTGACTTCACGTCCTTTCTTCTAAGGATGGATGAAGAAAGATTAGCTCCCTGGTAATTGTTTTTGACAACAAGAATTTTTCCATGTCCTCAGGCAATGGACCAAATCATCAACTCTGCTGCCAAAACAAACTATATGTCTGCTGGTAATATATCGGTGCCCATTGTTTTTAGAGGACCTAATGGTGCGGCTGCTGGTGTTGGCGCTCAACATTCTCAAGTATAGGTTTTTAATTTCACTTCATTTTATTCTTAGGTCCAAATTCTATGACACCTGTCGATTATCTGTGCCCTTATGACATAAGAACTGATTTATCACTGATCATTTATAGTGCTATTCGGTGTGGTATGGATCAATTCCAGGCTTGAAAGTATTGGCCCCATGGTCATCAGAAGATGCCCATGGATTACTCAAAGCCGCTATACGGGATCCTGATCCAGTTGTCTTCCTTGAAAATGAGTTGCTGTAAGCTCACCGTAACATAACTGTGCTTTGACGTTTAATTTTTGTTATTGCTTCTGATCTACTTTCACTAATTCAGGTATGGAGAGCATTTTCCTGTTTCAGCTGAAGCACTTAGACTCCAGCTACTGCCTTCCTATAGGGAAAGCCAAGGTATTATTTCCTGTTAGAGAAAAAAATTTCATAAACAAATTGTTGTCTTTTATTCCATAGCTGATATGTCCATCCCACTGGCTTTTGCATTTCCTAACAATTCTACTTACAGATTGAGGAAGAAGGGAAAGATGTGACTATAACTGCTTTCTCAAAAATGGTGGGCCATGCTCTTGAAGGTTTGTCTCCTCCACTGTCCTTGGACTTTTTTAGATCATGGCTTCCGCTCACTGCTTGATAACACTCGGAGAATGACCGAGAGGGAACGAGTACTTTGATGACTAGGACCACTATGTTAGAAGACAGTGAGGAGATTCTACATCAGTAAGGCAGAAGAAGAAGCGGAAGTGAATAGTAGTTGTTATTAAAACTAACTGATGTTATGTACAGAGGAGCAGTATATATATATATATATATATATATATATATATATGTGCAGTAAAGCCTAAACTAAATAAATGACAGACTGTCAAATGACTAAACATACGGCACGTGCAGCAGATAAATATATGAACATTCTTACAGAGATATCCTCTATGATAGACTTATGAGCTTGAAAATACCTCTGCGAGAGCCCCAGAGCACATGGTTGCTGGCCTTGTAGACTTAACATGATAGTGGAAACAATTTCAACATCTTGCTATCTGATGGCAAAAAGGAAAAATCATCTATCTAGATTTTAGTTCTACCCCATTATGAATATTATATGCAAACTCTATGTATTTGAAGTCTGCAAGGTACTTTCCTTTAGAAACAGACTAGAAGGAAAGAATATTAGGCAAATAGAAAGTGAAGGCGAAATAGTATAGGATATTTTAATGTTTTCCCATTCCATGCAATTCTGCAAAATCAAACTGTTGTTATCATTAGAAAAACCAACCGGGTGTTCATCTGGTCATGGAGCCCTTCTGGATCTCCAAGGACTCTCCGTTGTTAAATGATCTTTTTAACCCTATGGGAAGCTTATAATGCCTTTGTTGAATGTCAGGCAGGAGAGATCCTCTCAAAGGAAGGAATCAGCGCTGAGGTAATTGGAACATGGAATTTGTGCTAGACCTCTATATATGAATGACTTATCCCGTTGATTCAGGTAATCGATCTGCACTCCATTAGACCGCTAGATAAAAGCATATGTTACTGTTGAGGAAGGGTTCCCCCAACATGGAGTTGGAGCAGAAATATGGTTACTTTTCACAGCTGTTTGATTTTAACCATGCATGTTAATCATTCTTTTGTTTTCTTTTCTTATGGGGGGCATTCACACTGATAGCCATTTCTAATGGTTTGGAATCTGAACAGTACATCAATCATTGAGGAAAGCTTTGGTTATCTTGGAGAGATTCGCTCTTCTCCAGGTTAATATTTGTTTTCCTTCTAAACTTTTCTTTCGTTTTCATAATATGTTGGATTCGGAGAGATGGTATAAAACAATCGTACCGATTTTGTCCTAAGGTTTTGGTAATAATTGGATTTTCCGCTTTGTTTGCGTATCATCTCAAATAGATTGAGGATATTGCTCGTGCTGCGAAGAGGGCATGCTACCGATCAGCACCAATGGCTGCGACCATTTAGGCTTAAGACTACAGAGAATTCTGCTTCTGCTGTTAGAAGTATGGACAGCCTGGATTAATTTGGCTGCTCCGGATCAGTGGAATCTTGTAAATTTTCCCTGATTTTGCAGTGTCAATTTAGTTCCCAACATCTTGAAAAAAACCTTCACTCCAGCCAAAAGATCTTACATACATGTGTTTCTATATCTCGATAAAATAATTTCCCGTAGTCTTTGTTAATATCTCATGTGCCTACTAGGTTCCCAAGAGTAAAGCTTGTTTCTTCCTAGTTTACGTTACATGTGTGGCCTCGAGCTCGATGAATCATCCCTTCTTATCTTATCAACGGATTCCTAATCTTATTTTCTCGTTTGAGTTTTACAAAGATTGGTAATTAGTCTATCTATTTTAAAAATACACTTCATTAAGAACGTTTTAGATAGTATAAATTTCCATCTTATTTCTTAATAAATTTGTATAAATACAAATAACAAATTTAAATCAAATAGAGATCAACATAATTGTTCCACATTGCAATTATGTTTGTTGCTCAAAACGTGTCATGTTCTTCATGTATCCTATACATTTTCCTATTCTTAATGATGCCCTGACTTCGATAACATGGCAAGCCAGTTTCCTCTTTCTTCCTCGTTACACCTTGCCTTTAATTATTACATGTCTCAGCGATTTCCTTCACATATCCGTAGAGATTTCAATTAAGTTTTTCCATATGGTCAAGTGGGAACAAAGGGCAGCAGGAGGACTACAAATTGAAATTGTCTGATCACAGATCATGACTAATTGATCGAAGACACAACTTCCGTTCCATAATCTTAGAAAGGAAAACAAAAGAATGCTCAGTACGCAAATTTGGAAACCATCAATCATATTAGGTTTTGCTCATAGGACAATGAACTACAGGCTTAGCGTTTCAAAACCGATTACGAGACGAGAAATCTCGCGAAATAGTAACACGTCATAGCGAAGATGTACATCGTTGTCAATTTCAAAACTTCTATTTGGTTATGTGGTGCTTCAGCTGCACGAACCCGTTTCATACCGAACGAATCCCATCAGTTCAGGCCCTTCCAGTCTTGGGTTGTTGGCATAACTACGAAGGAAAAAGAAAAACCACCAGATCCTCAATTCATGTGTTTACAAACCAGATTTGAAAGATCATTAGAAAAATAACAAAATGTACTTGAATCTATAAGATAGGTAAATCACCTTTCCTCTGAAAATTTAGCAAGTGAGCCTGAGGTCGGAATAGTACCACATAAATTGTTGTCGGATAGGTCCCTGCACCATTTCAAGCAATCCAAAGTGTTAATTGCAACTGACAGGCATGCATCCATATATGTGTCGGATATATACATATTATATGTTGCAAATGCTCGACACAAACGAACGCGGCCATCAAATCAAGTGAGTATTAAATGGCAGAAAAATCAGAATAGGCATCTTTGTTAAGATCACGACTACATAACCTTTTTCATCTTTGTATGCATACACATATATTTATTTACTTAGTGAAAAGAAAAAAAAAAATCACTTTTAAACACTTAAAAAGGGGTTTGAGCACATATTCTTAGGACCAGAAATAAATGCAACTGAGACTGATGAATATATTAACAAGATTACCTCTAAACACCTCAAATGGGGTCATTAATCTTGTGTTTGGAAAGAGGGAATGTGGGGGGAAGGAGTGGAGAGGAAAGGAAATGAGGGTAATTGTTTCCTTTTCCTTGTTTTGTCTAAAAGAGAATGTAAGAGGAGAAGGAAACTAAGAGGAATTAAATCCTTAGGCCCCACTCAAATTTATTCCTCGCAATATTTGGAGAGAATGGGAAGAGAATATGAGAAGAGAATGGGCGAATGTATTCAAAATTATTAAATTATCTTCTACTTTTACTTACCTTATTATATTTTATGAACAAATTAGTAAATTTATTATTTATCCTATTTTACTTTTACTAATCATTAACATTCCTTTTATTTTCCTTCCTTCTATTATCCAAATACTTTGAAAAGAATTAAATCTCTCGTAATTCTATTCCTTCGCATTCTTTCCTCCCTTTCTTTCCTTCCTAATTTCTCTACTCATGCTAAATATAGTGCAAAGAGCCACATAAGCATCTTAGAATTTCTTAAAGAGATTATTAAGATTTTTCATCTTTATATATTATTTGTGTAACCAATATTAAGAAAAGATTTAAAAAAAAAAAACCCATAAAAGCAACCAAAGTAGCTTGTGAAACGAAGCAGCTGAGCAAACTCCCAGACAATAACAGAGTGGAGGAGTAAAAAACCAAGGAGGCTAAAATCGGTGCTCTCTGAAGGTTCAGTGCTTAGCTAAGCATCCAGCTTTTCTATGATCCTTGTGACTCAGGACCAATGATAAAGATAAGCATAGACGTTCAAAATGATCAGGTATTTGATGTCCGAAAATCATCTCACCCTTCGTAAGAAAGTATCCGAAGAGGGGAAAAGATTTAATTCCGTCGCGCATATTTGTTAACGGTGGGAAGAAAAGAAAGAATAATTATCATTTTTTTAATAGGTCAAACGATTGATACAACAACAAATTATGCCCCTTTTAATGATAATTATTCTTTCTTTTCTTCCCACCGTTAACAAATAACCTTAAAGTGTTAATAATTTAATTTATTAAAAGGGGCAAAAGAGAAAAATGAAACTTTTCTATATTCCCTCCACTTTTGCTCAATTTTTGAGTTGGTGGGGGGGGGGGGGGGGGGGGGGGGTTGGTGAATTTAGTGTGACCGTAAATTAATTTCCACTCCAGCTTCATTCTTTTTCTAATTTTCCTTCCAACTAAATAATAGAAAATTATTCAAATCCTCTCAAAATTCCATCCCCTGCTAGTCCTTCCTTGGGTATGCATAGGGTGGGGAAGGAGTGGAACATTATGGAACTTCCTAACCAACGACGCTTAAACATGGAGAGAGATGAGAGAATAGGGTTAAAACAAAAACGAAAGTAGTCTGACATCTTACAGAATCTTTAGGCTACCGAGTTTGGCAATTTCCCTGGGTATTCTTCCGGTCAGCCTATTCCCATTCAGTCTCCTGCAACAAACATCACATGCATAGCGTGCAAGTTAGGTTACGAACAGTGCCATCATTCACTGCACTTGCAATAGCAGCGAATCCGATTCCCCATTATTTAAAAAAAAAACAGAAAGTTCAGTTCAGTTCATTATCGTGAAGTTTACTTACATGAATTTGAGATTGGATAGCTTGGAGAGAGACGAAGGGATTGAACCAGTAAGGTTATTATGGTAAAGGTCCAAGCTCACAAGACTCTTCAGCCCACCAAGTTCCTTCGGTATTGGGCCCTCTAAGTTGTTCATGTACAGCTCCCTGCAACACCCAAAAACCATTTGATTTTGACCAATATCCATGTTATTATTGAATGTTGCGTGGTGTTTTGTCCATTTATTTATTATGAATTCAATATTTCTAGATCAATCACGACCCAAGTACATCATGAATTCATGAGACTTGACAGAAGTTGTTTAGATTTGATTTTGCATTGTATTTCCAACTACCCTTATCAAATAACATCGCTCATGAACTCAACTTCAGTTTTACTTTCATTTTCATTAATAATAATAATCACAGTTGAAAAACAAAAATGAATAATTTCTTTAAAAACCTACCTATCAAAATCATTCTACATGATTTTGTTTCACACAACTACTATGAAAGGCACAATTTTAGAAAATGGACAAAAAACAAAAATATATATATATATATATATAATATGAATCGTTTGTGTTTTCACCTAGCAGAACATGGTCTTATTTTACAAACTTTTTTTTTTTGTATGTGTGTTAATTACGAGCATGTTTCTAAATATAAATAGGTTGTTCATTACCTATTCATACCACGTGCTATATTAATATTGATAATTTTTTCTCTCATTTCAACTTCCTGATCCTTGCTAAAATATATGAATATTTTATGTGTGGTGGTGGGACGGAAACAAAACGATGTAAAAGAGACTACTAATGTAGCGATATTAATTAAATAAAGGACTACTCACAAATACTGAAGACGCTTGAGCTTCCCCAAATCCGGGACAAGGGTACCCGACAGCCTTGCATTTCCAAGGTCTCTGCACATTTAGTAAACCAAGTACACACATACTAGCATTAGAATTTGAATAAAACATCGCGCATCCCAAGATTACTCAATGTTGGTGTTGGTTCACAAAGTGATTTTAACATATCCGCATAAAATTCAGATGATGCAAATAGGAAAAGGATATATATATTTTTTTCCTTTTACCCCATTACAGGCGACGCTAAAAGACAGTGTTCTGTAGTTAATTTAAGTAGAAATTTCGATCCTGTGCTTATTCTAATATTTTCCTCTTTAAGTCTATGACAAAATTAATATGAAAATGCAAGTGAAATAACCCTACAAGATTAAGAAAGCTCGTACTTTCATTAATGGTATGGATAGAAATTTATCCTCCCAAAAATTTAACATATATGTATTGACATGCAAGGTGCACTTCGTAGAATCCTAAAAAATTTGCCTTGGAATTCAACGACCGGTTCAAAACTTTGTCATGTTTACAACGATACAGCACATATATGAGCATCAGAACCAAAGTTACGTGTTTTCCCTTTTTTTTTTTTTTTTTTTTTACCCTTACGCTAAACTAGAAAAAGACCGGGAAAATATTCCATGTACTCACAGCCGCGTGACCCGATTTTCTCCATCACAAGTGACATGAAACCAAGTACATGGATCCACCAAAGTCGGATCCCAACTCGCAAGCACACCATCTGGGTCTTTCACCGCTCTCCTCAAAGCATACAAAGCATCCCCTGTCCACACAAACATTAAATATAACATATACGTATATATTCATTTCACTCCATATAATATATATATATATATATACGTATATAGCATATACATATACATATACCCAACAAAATTTATTGGTTGTTAATATTCATTCGGGGGATATTAAAAGATGCATATAAATTGGTAGAATCAAGGAAACCAAAAATCCTACATAATATACATGTAAACATACCTTCGGAGTTAGCATTTGCAGGTTGGAGAGTAGACGACAGCAAAATGAGTAAAGCAAAATGAAACAAAGCCCAGATCTCCATGAAAGAACCTTGGAAGCTTGTGAGCGAAAGATGGAACTTTGAAAGGCCAAGCAACTTACAAAGGTGATGGTTATGGGTGCTTTTCGTGTGGAGAAAGGGAGTTTAAATGAAAATGGAAGGGGGAGAGAGAGAAAGAGAGTTGAAGATGAAGAGACAGTTTGCCGCTTTAATAGTAAGTGTAAAAGGCTGAAAAGGTTCGGGCAAATATATTAGGATTGAATATTATATGTGTTGACACGTTAATTAGAGTTTATTCTTTATAGACGACGGAAAGAAGGAATCTTAAATTTTCTTTCTTTTTTTTTTTTTCTTTTTTTGGAGGAATTTAATTTATAGAGCCCATAAATGGGCCGCCAGTGCCATTACAAGCCACTTAGTGGAAAGGAGATTTCAGGTGCGAGCGCTGAGTCTCGATTATTCGAGCGACTCTTTCGATCATTTTCTTTCTTTGTAATATTTAAACTCGATAATTGTACTTTATCAAGTGGCCACCAAGTAGTGCTTTGGTTGAGGGAGGGCCTACCAACACATCGTATAACATTAATATAGATGGTATTAAATTTGGTTCATCTCATGTTATTCCTGGATTTTGTTTTAAGACATGTACATACAGTTGACATTTTAGTAATGTATGTTTGATATGTGGAATTATTGCTCTAAAAATAAAAAAAATAATTTATATTAATAAGTATATCAGTTTACGTACACAATATAATACATATAAAATCAGTTCAAACTCACAAAGACTAATTAATGGTTAATTATAAATATATTACTTGCATGGTGCTTTCGTAATAAAGTGACCCTAGTTATTATGATTATTATTGTTATTTTTTTTTTTTATAAACACATTGCTTGAGTTTTTTAATTTTCTATTAATTATATAAGGGAGAAACATGGTGTGTTTCTATTGGTTAAAAATTTATTAATTAATAAAAATAACATATTCTATTTAAAAACAAAAAAGAAAAAGAAAAAGAAACATAAAAAAAAAAAAGAGAAAGGAAGCAACCATTTTCGATTACCCCAAGACCATAGAGTAGCTGGCCTTAGGGGAGAAAGAGAGTTGCATAATCGCCTAAGGTAGTTAGCAACTATCTTTGAGCCTTGAAATAGTCGATAAACATTTATAAGCACTATGGATCGCAACACATCGCAACCCACCATGGGTTATGGAATCTATTGCCTACTACAGAAAAAACTAAGAAAAAAAAAAAAAGCAAAGAAAATTGATAGGTCAAAGTTAGGTTAAACTAACATAAATGAAATAGTGAGAGAGAAAACATACCTAAGTAGAAGAATCAATGGCAAAAATCGAATGGAAGTGAAGAACGTGGTTGAAAATAAGGGCAAGGTAGTTTAAATTCAATGGAGTTAACATGAAAAATGAGGGGTTTCAGATGAAAATGAATGAAGGAAGTAGATGGATGGATAAAAAACAAAGTGCGTTCTGTACTTACCAAATGCAATATGGTCTCAACATGGGTGTATTGGGCCTAAGTCTAAGCTTTTGAAAATGTGAATCAACGCGTCGTCAAGATGTAAGCAAACACAAATTCCAACACTAGTTTATTGGTGATCGTATGTTTCACTGATCTTACATGTTGAATTAATATAGGTACCCACATGGTCATATTGGTTACCCATGTACCATACTAACTTGAGACTTGCCTAAGTTGAGTATGTACACATCTATGTATATCTATTAACCATCCATGTAGCTTACATTGCCAATAACACGGGCATGTTGTTGGTCGTATATCTCTATAATGCTAACCCACTTTCTATGATGTGTACATGGGTACAATGCAACCAGGTTACTTGCTCGTGTATTTCTTTATTTATGTATATTTCCTCTCCAAACTCAAACATGGTCGTATGTTAGTCACATTAATTAATAGGGGGCCAACACAGAGGGTGTTAGTCCTATGCATATCTTTAAAAATTGATGCAATAACAAGGTACCTGATTTAAAAAAATACATTTTGAAAATGGAGATTTCGAAAATAACGTATCATGCTTAACTAACCAATTTGTCAAGTCACATGCAATAATAAAGTGGTAAGTATTTGCTTGGTCAATTTCCACCAAGGTAGCCCTCATACACTTATACAAGATAATTTCAATTTAATAAAATCCTTGTAAAGTTTTTTTTTTTTTTCTTAAACAAATTGGGCAATTTTAGTGGTTGGGTCATTTTGTTTTCATTTAAAAACTAATCAAATTTTAGCCTAATTTGTGCATAAGTGTGGTTCTTTAGTTTGGAAAAATTGTGAAATTTTACATGTTATCAAAACCTCGTCCATACTTAGCCAAAATTTTCTTCAATTCTAGTTGTGAACATAAGCACTTAATACTAAAGTGTAAAATATGAAAATAAAATATTCCAAAACTACCAAACCAAATATAAATTGCTCAAACCATAAAATAAAACAGGTGAAGACAAGATATCAAAATCAACTACAACACATTTTGATATTAAAATGAAAGAAAATTTCCCAATTAAACTTGGGTTGCCTTCTAAGAAGCACTTATTTAATGTCTTTAGCTTGATGTACACCTTTCTTCTTAAGCAATCCTTACCACTCCCTAAGGAAGCTGCCATGACATGCTCCTTAGGATTCGTTTTAATGTTACTTAACAAAGTACCTTGTGGCCTCTCTAGCTCCAACTTGGCTAACTATCCAATTTGAGTCTCTAAATTGTGCATGGATGCCTCATTGTTCATCAATGCTGTATTATTGGCATAGAAACAAGCTTTAGATGCATTGATGAACTTCAGTAATAATTCTTCTAGGTTAGGCTTTTTTAACTAACTAAAATTAAGGAAGCTGAAACTTTGCATATGGAATGTTCCTTTGTTAGGTTACTTTAAGAGAAATTAGGGTGTTTCTCTATCCAAGGTTATATGTGTTACTATAGGGGGTTGTTTTGAGGTCTAAGGGGGTTACCCATGAAGTCTATGTATTCAATTGGTTCAACCAAGCCCATAACAATCTTACACTCCTAGCTTAAATGGCCTTATCCACAAATCTCATAGTTGTTACCTAAACTTGTTGTGATACAGCTAACCTATCAATTTTCTTACTTAAAGCCTCAACCTTCATGGTTCGTATCATGACCACATCTACATTGTAAACTCCTATGCATTTCCTGACCTTGCCCTTCATGAATTCCATTCATAGCCATTTCCTTAAATAGTATTTAGACTGTCTTAAGTATCTTAGTGTTCAGTGTTCCTCCTACCACTACATCGATCATCTACTTGGTAGCTAGATTAAGACCATTGTAGAATATCTAAATTTGCATCCAGAGTGAGAGCTCATGGTATGGCCATCTTCTCATCAAATCTTTAAACTACTCCCATGTGTCATACGACACCTTAGACTCCATTTGAGCATAAGTAGATATATCATTCCTAAGCTTTGCAATCTATGCAAAGGCAAATACTTGTCTAAGAATTTCTTAACCACATCATTCCAAGTTATGATCAAACTTATGGGGAGAGAATTCAACCACTACTTAGCCCTATTTATAAGGGAATAAGGAAATAACTTAAGTCTAATGGCATTGTCACTAGCCTTGTTGATCCTAAATGTGTTGCATACTTCCGGGAAGCTAGCTAGTAACCCATTGAACTGTATAAACTATAGCACCATTTGGATGATGTTCGGTTTGATCTCAAAATTATTGGCTACAATAGTTGGGCTAACCATGCTAGGATTGGTTATAGTAAGTGTAGGTTAAGAATGGTAAAACATAGTCTTGGGCTTATTATCATCTCTATGTTTTGCCATGATTACTAGTTTTTTTCCTCAACATTCAAAGGTGATCCTTGATTAATTTCTTCGATTGTTTCTTTGACACTCTTTTGAAAGTTCCTGAGAGTAATCTTCTTGATTCTTGGGTATAAGTCCAAATGCTCCAACAAGCTACTTTTGGTCATAAATTGGAGAAAAACTTAGAGTTAAAAACAATTCAAATAATTAAAAGGAAGGATAAGAATTTTTTTTTTTTAAAAAGAAAATAATGGTTAATAAAGCAAATAGGTTTTCCAAATATTATAGTCCTAACAATGGCTCCAATAACATGATATATTGAACCATTACAATGAAAATAAAAATGTACTTTATACCAGCAAATATACTAAGTCACATATGCAATATAATATTGGTGAGACCAAGTTAAATCCTTAGAGACTAATAAATTACTAGTAATTCCCCTTCCCTTTATTATCTAACCTACCAATTCAAGTTCATAAACTAAAAACTAATAACACCTAAACTAAAACTAAAATGAACAAAACTAAACTAATTAAACTAAAGCTGATAACAAAATGCAGAAATACAATAATAAAAAACACACAAGAATACAAGATCGACGTACTTAGACATTGGTTCCTCTAGAATATCTATATATTCTATCAACCTCATCAAAATTTATTAGAATATGAGAATTCCTTAATTATATAAATGTTTCTCTTAAGAATATTAATATCTAATCTTAGGTTAATTAATCAAAATTTCTTTCTAATTAAACCCCCTAGAGTCAACTTATCATTATATCAATTTTGCTATAAGGTTTTATCCTAATAAAAAAGATTTATGTTGTCCTATCTATTAGATTGCATACAACTCTTTTTAGTTATATAGATCTATTCATACATAGGATTTCTCAATCTCCATGCATGAAATCAAATAGTATAAATTAATACTTTAGAGATATTAATTACAGAGAATAAGAGCACACATAATGTCACACCCTAACTAAGTAGAGTCATAATAGTCCTACCGTATAAATTATCCTAAGATAGAAACTAGTCTCATAGCTACTATTATAGACATAATTTTCATAAGGCATACTTAAGTCAATTAATTTGAAGCGTCTAGTTAAGCATCTGTTATCTATAAAACTTATGGTATAACATTTCAAAATGCTTTTCCTAAAAGACTTGTAGTACAACTCTTGATACCAAAATATTATTTATAAGAGTGTATGTCCACAAAAGTCACAATTTTCAAGGAAAGTTCATAGAATCCACAAGTTTTTGGTATTTATATATAGACCAAATGTTGAAAACTATTGGGTTGCTTAAGGAGAACTAATTAATTTTCTTAAAAGTATAAAAGACAAAAGAGTCATTAGGTTTCATCCATCTTTAGATTTTTTTTCCTCACTCTCCAGCATGCTAGATACTAACATGGGGAAGGTTATAACATTGCATCTTTAGTCTTTAACTGCTACATGCAATATAGTCTAAAAGGATATAAGCACAAGTAACTCAATAAGTAAGTTGAAGATAGAAGAGCACAAAATAAACACAAGTAGGGTTGTTAATCGTTAATTAAGTGCAATGGAAACAACCAAATGGAATATTGCATGATGTTAACTAGTCCGTTGTAAAGTTAGAGGAATTACATCCCCTCTAAGTTGTTGTGCAACACATAAATCAAACCAAACCAAACCTAAACTTGTGCAATGGAGAACACCATCCTTTCGAGACTACCTTCGAATTAATATTCCTAACCTTGTTGCGACTACCCCTCTTGTCACTTAGTTCAACTAAAGGTGAGAAAAGAACCATTTCAACTATCCTCATTGAAGGATTAATATTTGGTTGAACATCCCTATTCATTTCATCTAGTGGGTTGTAATGTATGTCAAGTTAGTTTTCAGGTTGGATTTTGGTTAGTTTTAATTAAAGACGATCAACCAATTATTAAAATAAGCTAATCAATACAAACTTTATGTAGAAAAGCACTTCATAGAGTTCAACTCGCAATAAATAATTCAGTATTTTATTCACACACATGGTATATACATAAATAGTTAACTACAACCACAAACAACTATATTCTCAAGCCTCCAAGTACTCTGATATATTACTCCAACATGCTATGAAGCATTGATCCCAACTTACCTTAGAAGTTTTTCACTAAATAATTGTTAGTCTTTTCTTTGTCTCCTTCAATTATCCCTATACATTTATGACATTTATCAACTTTAGTCTTTATACATGTTGTTGGTGGAATCTGGTGAAAGATTTGGAATATGCAAAATAGTAAGTGTTAGGTTATGGGGTATGTCGAAGTTATCTAGCATTGCCACCTAATGCTTAAATTAGTTATTTAGATGGATGTTTAATGTAAGAAAGTGAGAGAAAGTAGTGAGGGTGTCTTAAAGTAGTTGCCTTCACATATTTATAGACTCTTATTCGATAAATAAATGAGAGTATTTGAACTGCCGAAGACACGTAACACCTCTTGAATTTAAGTATGTGATAATCGTGGGGATAGGTAGATAGTTGAGTAATTACTAATAAGAGTTGTTGAATTGTTTGTACCTTCATCTTAATGTTTGAATATTTGAACTTCATAAGCTGGGCCTTGGTGATTCGACCCTTTAACTCTTAGTTGGCAATATTATTATGAGCTAGTGAAGCTTTGACAATAGGTTAGAAAATTATTTTGAATATTCAAACTTCATGAACTAAGCCTTGGTGATTCAACCTTCTAACTCTTAGATAGCAATATTGTTACGAACTAGTGAAGCTTAGAGAACGGGTTAGAAAATTATATGCCAACCATTTAGTATTAGTCATTAAGGTCTTCACAATAACTAATCTAGAGGTGTAAGTTATGTGAACCGTGACTAAGAATAGACAATGCCGATTGCAAGGTGGGTCCAAGCTTGCAAAAAACTCGAAATGAATAGTGGGAAGTAGCACAAAAAGGACAAATGATGAATGAAAAGTAAGCAAAAACTTACAAATAGCTCTAGAGGATATAATATACCAATGGAACTTATGAAAACTTATGACATGATTCGATATGATGCATAAATCGGTCTGGTGAGGTTACTCGTCACTTAGCCTTGCTTTAGGGTTAGGATAAAAGTGATATTGAGAGTAAACAAGTAGTGTTTACACAAGGAAGGAAAAATACTCAAGTGTATTAATGATAATCAATCTAATTCTTTACAACTACAAGTATAGAGGATATTTATACCTGATAATTTAAGGAAACATGCTTAAAAAGGAAAAGACAAAAAGGGTGTTACCCTAAAGAAGTAATGTACATGAATACAAAAGGGTAAAAATGAATATTCCAAAAAAGTAATGGTTACTAGAGTAGATTTCTCATGTGGTTTTGTACACGTGGCAATGATACATTGTCGAGGTCGTTGGAGAATACGGATAAAAGTGTACAGACAAGTTGCTTATCCGAGTAAGGATAGCTAAGGATCATTTCGGAGTCTCTCTCTTGGCATATCGATAGGGGTGATGCCGAGTTAGTAATTGGTTAGGCATGAATGAGAGTGACGATTGGTTGTTATCTCAACCTTTTGCTTCTTAGCACATTATCCGTGAGAAATAGGGAGTCATTCAACTTGGCATGCAGAACGGGTTGGCAAGGAGATGCTCGGCTTCAGCAGGAGTCGGCTAGAGTAGGAGAATCTATCGTGCCAAGCCTTCCAATCCTTGAGCTCGGCTATGGGTCAATGGTTTAGTAGTTTGATTCCCATCATTCCCATTGGGTTGATTTGGATTTAGGATAAAATCCAAATGATCTCTAGTCAGCTCTCCATCGAGGTGATATGGACTGAGGTTAGCAATATTGAAGGTGTCAAAAACCTTATAGTCTTCTAGTAGCTCCAATCTGTAAGCATTATCATTGATCTTATAAAGGATTCTAAAAGGTCCTTCAGCCCTTAGGGATAGTTTGTCCCTCCTCTTGCTTAGAAACCATTCCTTACTGAGGTGTAGCCATACCAACTCTCCTTACTAGAATTGTTTAGCTATCCTATCCACAGTCTTCTCTCACATTCTCTTAGCAGCTTAGTCGATGTTCTGAGTGACTTTGTCATAGATGTATTGAAGGGATTGTGCTTTAGCCGAGGTATCAGGGTCCTCTTACGTAGGTATAAGGACAAGGGTATGATCGAGGGGCAACTCGAGATTAAAACCATAGACCACTTCAAAGGGAGTCTGCTTGGTGGTGTCATGCAATGTCCGGTTGTAAGCGAACTTAACTATTAGCAAGCAAATGTCCCAATCAACCAAGTTCTTGCCTACTGTAGCTCGAAGCAGTGATCCTAAAATGCGATTAATTATCTCTGTTTAGCCATCAGTTTAAGGGTAGTAGGAAGTACTAAATAATAGTTTGGTCTCCAACCATCGCCACAAGGTCCTCTAAAAATGGCTCAAGAACTTCGGGTCCCTATCGAACACTACACTTCTCAGCATATCATGTAAATGCACAATCTCCTATAAGAAAAGAGAAACAATAGCCGAAGCATCGTTAGTTTTAGAGCAGGGCACAAAGTATACCATTTTGCTGAACATATCTACGATAACCATTGTAGAATCTTTGACTCGGGTAGTTCATGGTAGTCAGAGAACAAAGCCCATGCTCAATTCAATCTACGGCTTCATCGAGATAGGCAAAGGCATTACTTCCCCTTGCTTAGCTCAGTACTTAGCCTTCTTGCACATAACACAACTTTTGACAACTTGGTGTACATCTCTCCTCATTCTTGGCTAAAAGAATCAACCATTCAACAGTTCATAAGTCTTTCTTTCTCTAAAATTTCTAGAGAGTCCTCTATTATGAGCTTCCATAATCAATAACTCCCTTAGAGCACAAGTCAGCATGCATAATTTTCCACTTTAGAACAAGTAGCCATTCTCCACATGATACTTATCTACTGTTCTTCCATTGACGCATCATGCAATTATGTATCTAAAGTGTAGATCCTTAGAATATTACTCTTTAAAACTTGCAAACCCAAACAGTTTAGTCTATATAGTTCATTCAAAAGTGTATCTCCTCTTGAAACTACATTGCTCCTTCCTTACTTGTATTTTATCATAAAATTGAATCCCTTAAGGAATTCAACCTATCTTGCTTACCGCTTCGATAACTTGGTTTGACTTCGGAAGTACCTCAACGACTAATGATTAGTCTATATGGAAAATTCTCTCTATAGTAAATAGTGATGCTATACTTGCAGTGCTCAAATCAGCGTTAAGAGTTCCTTGCCAAACACAGAGTAATTTAACTGCAACCCTTTGAGCTTCTCGCTATAGAAGGAAATTGGTTGTTCTTCCTGCATTAGGATAGCACCTATTCTAATGCTTGATGCATCACATTCTAGCTAAAATATTTTCTCAAAGTTAGGTAGAACTAACACCGGGGTAGAGGTAAATCTATCTTTTACCTCGATAAAGCTCCTCTTCTCCCTTTCTCCCCATTAGAAGTCTGTGTTTTTCTTCGTTAGCTTAGTAAGTAGTGCAACGGGGGTACTAAAATTCGTGATGAATTGTCTATAGAACGAAGCTAGTCCATGGAAACTTCTCATGTTAACATAAGTAGTAGGAGTTGACCGCTCAACAATTACTTGGATCTTCTCATCATCCATTTGTAAGCCTCCTCTATTGACTAGATAGCCCAAGAATACTACTTCCTCCTAGCAAAAGCAACACTTCTTAAGATTACTGAATCATCTCTCGACATGGAGGATATCTAGAATGGCTCAGAGATGTTCATTGTGACTCAGCATGACGGCACTATAAACTAGGATGTCGTTAAAGTACACCATGACATAGTTCCCTATTAGAGGTCTCAGCACATGGTTCATTAGTCTCATGAAAGTGCTTGAGGCATTCAACAAGTCAAAGGGCATGACCATCCATTCGTATAATCCATATCAAGTCTTGTACACCATTTTCCACTCATCTCCTAGTCTCATGTGGATTTGATGGTAGCTAGATTTTAGGTCAATCTTACTGAAAATCTTGGCTCCGCTCAATTCATCCAGCATATCTTCTAATCTTGGGATAGGATACCTATACTTGATAGTAATCATGTTTACGGCTCAACTATTTATACATATTCCCCAAGTTCCATCCTTTTTTGACACTTGAAGCATCGGCATAGCATAAGAGCCAAGACTTTCTCTAACGTAACCTCTCTCCAGTAACTCATTAACTTGACGTTAAAGCTTAGAAGTCTATTTAAGATTCATTTGATAGGCTGGTATATTTAGTAATGCGGCACTAAGTAATAAGTCAATGCAGTGTTCTATGTCTTGAGCTAGGGGCAACCTCCTTAGGTAACTATTCTAGGAATAGGATGACATACTCATCTAGTAACTCTTTGATTTCCTAAGGTAGTTTACCTTGCTCCATCATTTCTAATAGTTACTTGACCAACATGAGGGTTGGCTCATCAGCATTGATGGCCTCTTAGAGCTTAACTTTACTCATCACTAGAGCCTTCTTCGATCCATAAGCAAGTTTTGTCTGTAGTTTATTTACTTCTCTCAACGACATTGGGTTCATTGTAATCTTTTGACCATCCTTCTCGAATATATATATGCTCTTGTAGCCATCGTGGATAACTCTCTTATCAAAAAACCACGGTCTACCTAGTAACATATGGGAAGCATACATAGGTAATACATCATGGAGAATTTAGTTAGAGTAATTCCCTATTGTGATTGGTAGTAGTATTTGCCAAATGGCATGTAGGGCCCCTTTCTCACTCAACCAGTGCAACTTGTACGGCTTTAGATGTATAACAGTCGACAACTTCAATTTTGAAATAAGATTGGCTAATGCCACATTGGTGCAACTTCTAAAATCTACAATGAGGGTACACACTTGATCATTTACCTTATAGGTGGTATAAAACAAATTCTCTCTCTACTCCTCCTCTTGTGAGGGTTCTATGTTTATTGTGCATTGAACAACCATGATTAGTTGATCTAAGTCCTTAACAAACACGTCTTCTTTAATTAGTTCTTTCTTGATAAGGATCTCCTATCCTTGGGTTCCTCATTCGTACTCTCTACCTCCAGCTTCATGACGTCTCCCTTAATCACCATAGTTCTTTAGTTTAAGTACTAGGTAGCCATATGTCTAAACTCTTGGTATTTGAAGCACTTGATCTGGCTTGTCTTCCTACCTAATCTTTGCCCCTTGTCATAAGTTTGGGTCGGTACTTCACCATTTAGATCAAACATCCATCTTTCTACTTGACTCGGTATTTGACTGAGCTCATTGACTTCCCTGTCCTAGTCGGCTAGTCGGTATTCGGCTTCTTCTTTGCCTCTCTACTCATTGGGCTACTCTAATGGCTTCATCTATTGTGGTGAATCGTTAGAGCTCTACAATATCCTAAACATCACCTCTCAGTCCCATGATGAACTTAGAGGTTATTTGCGTGAGGGGTTCCTTCACTTCACATCGAATAATGAGCATTTGGAATTTCTTAACATACTTGTCAACTGTTCGACCTCCTTTTTTCAACTCCTAAAGTCGAGTAAAAATGTCTTGTAAATAAGTTTTTAGCATGAACCTGTTTATGAGCATTCTTTTCATTTCAGGCCAAGTATTAATCTCTTAATAGCCTTCTTGCCTTCTCATTGCTTAGAAATTCTTTCACTACATGACAGTATATTCAAAGAACTCAACAGCAGCAGTTCTTACTTTCTCATAATCCTTGTACTAATAGAAGTCAAAAACTTGCTCTACCTACTCTTCTTATTATAAATATTCATTAGCATTCCCAGATCCATTGAAACTTGAAATCCAAAGTTTCACATGGTCAGATACTTTAGGGACTTTATCTCGCTCTTCTTCTAAATACTCTTCCTTGTCCTATTCATTTAGTTCTCTCAAGTTTATCCTTCATCTTACTCGTCCACTTACTCCTTCATGTCGAATTGGTCGAATTAGGTTTTGACCATTAATATGTTGAGCAGCTTGTAGGGCGTTTTGCACAGCCTCAATGGGTCAGCAAGCCAATGCATGAACAGCTTGGGTCAAAGCTACCAAGAGTTTAGTTGCCTCATTAAGTCTCGTCGGTGCTTCTTGGAGTTCCTTGGTACTATTGGCCATGGTAGACAACTCTACTATTTTCATCTCCCATACCAACATTTACACTTAGGTTAGTCATTTTGTTCAAAGTTAAAGCTCAAACAAACGCTTTAAGAAATTAACAACTAGCAAACACAGTAGCTAAGATGAACATAGTAACTTACTCTATTTTACGCATGCAAAATAGAGTATCAATAGAACTTCAAACACAAACCATAACTTAAACAAAACCTTCTCTCTGATACTAAGATGATGTAGACCATGACTAAAAACATATAAGGCCGGTTGCTGGGTAGGTTCAAGCTTGCAGAAAACTCAAAAGGAGTAGTGGGGAAATGTGTGAAAAGGGCAAACGACGAATGAAAAATAAGCAAAAACCCATGAACAGTTCTAAAGGATATGACACACCAATGGAACTTCTAAGGACCCATAACACAATTCGATATGATGTATGAATCAGTCCGGTGAGGTTACTAACCACTTATCCCTGCTCAATGGTTAGGATAAGAGTGGTGCTGAGAGTAAAGAGGTAGTGCTTATGTAAGGAAGGAAAAATAGTCAAGTATGTTAATAATAATCAATCTGATTCTTTATAGTTATAAGTATAGAGGGTATTTATACTTGAGAATTTAGGACAACATACCTAAAAAGGAAAAGACAAAAAGGGTATTACCTTAAAGAAGTAATGTATAAGAATACAAAAGGGTAAAAATGAATATTCTAGAAAAGTAATGGTTAGTTAAGTAGATTCCTCACGTGGTTCTATATACGTAGTAATGATATATTGGCAAGGCCATTGGAGGATGTGGACAAAAGCATTTGGACAAGTTCCTTATTCGAGAAGGGGTAGCTAAGGATTAGTTCGGAGTCTTTCTCTTAGCATATCAGCAAGGGTGATGCGGAGTAAGTAATTGGTTAGGCATAAGTGAGAGTGAGGATTGGCTATTGCCTTGGCCTTTCACTTTTCGACATACTATTTGTAAGAAATAGAGAGTCATTTGGTTTAGCATGCAGAAAGGGTTAGCAAAGAGATACTTGTCCTCGGTCGGAGTCGGCTAGAGTAAGAGAATCTATCATACCAAGCCTTCTAGTCCTTGAGCTTTGCTACAGGTCAATGGTCTAGTAGCTCGATTCCCATCAACAAGTGTCCAACTTGAAGTTATCCTTGTGAATAGGTCAGTAATTCATTAAGTTTCTGTGCTAAATTCTACTATCAACATCTGCCCCTAACTCCCATGATTAATCTATCAAGAATGGGAGTAGTAGTGTTTAGCATGCCAAGGGAACTAATTAGAGCAAGTAGGTGGCCAAACTTGTGCTATTTATTTCAAGAGCAGTCATCAAATTGGCTTCAAGTACTTCATAATTCTTTCATTTTCTCATGTTGAGCTAGACTATTGAAGAGCTTGGATTACTATTTTAAGAATTATATCCTTTCATTTTCTATTTTCTCGAAACATATGTGATAGCTATTACATCTGAATCATTCCTTATGCATGCTTTGTAACCGTTTGACAAATAATAACCCTCGAATCATCCTCCATAACAAGTATCTATATTTGAAATCATCTAAAATCAAATCATATTGGATTTCCAAAAAAACTACCATTTGCTTACTTTATATAAACCCTGAATCAATCTTCTCTTTCTTCTTCTTATTCCTTTGCGTTCTAAATCCTCTTTTACAATTTCCTCTTATACTCAAAATCTCCATCTAGTGTTTTCTTTTTAAAATTTAATCTTCTAAGCTTTTCAATTTCTTCAACACAGGTATAGCTCGCTCCCATATTGTAGACTCTTTCAAGCTTTCCTCTAAGCACCCCTAATGGCTTGACAACGTCTAGTTACAAGAGTGCAATTAGGAGATATGAGAAGTTGGCTAAAATTAAGGCATTTCCACTAGATGAATACCTAAATGATGGCGAAGACAAGAAATCCATGATGTATTTGTTTAATTTGATCATGTACAATATAGAAACTTCCAAGTGACTCCTTAATCAAGCAAATCAAAAGGATGCTAAAAAGTATGAAGATTTTTTAAGAAGTGTCTAGAAGTTTAGGACATTGAAGAACCTTAAAGTCATGACCGGGTAACTTTTCTAAGTGGCAATGAATTCCACATTTATTTGAAGTACTTTGAGTTTAGAGTGAAGCTTCCATTTTTAGACTTTATGAAAGTATTTTTCAACTATTTCCGTTGTGTGTCAAGCATGCTCTCGTCGAGCACATATCACATTTTTGGTGCTTTTGAAATAATCTGTGAGGAGTTGGAGATTAGGGCTACCATGCAACTGTTTAGATTTTTTTTTTTTTTAACCATAAAGATGTGATAGTGATGGTTGGTACTATGCTACTACTAGGTATAAGAGAATATTCATAGATGACTTAGAGTCTAAAATCTATGTATGAATAGATAAGTTCATTGCAATTAGGTTAATAATAGAATTGTGTTTCTGGAATGAGTGGACCGAACCCATCAAGGTCCATGACATTAAATTATTGTCGAACAATTATAAGACCACCAAGAAGATAAAAAAGAAACAACAAAATAAGTGGTTTTATTGGGATGCCAAACAAATCATATAAAGATACCATGATTGATAGGAATCAACCCTTCGAACCGATCACATGTGGCTAAGCTAGAGGACTCTAAGGACTCGCTAGGATTGAGTGGTGCATTATATCTACTCGGACTTTGCTAACCTATTTTTCTATTTGTTTTGGTTTGCTTTGTTGTAGTGCCTTTCTATGTGTTCGACTTTAGAGATGCCTTAATGATGGTGAGCCAATTTTCTCAATTAATGATGAAGAAGGTAATTTTTTGGCCTTCTTGCCATGACAAGTTGAGTTGGTTGAATAGAAGCTAATCAATTGGTCTTCTGGGGGGATTTTTACTCTCTAAGCCTTGTTCAACATGGTCTTGTAAGTCTTTACTCTTCATTAGTAATTTTTGTTGCCAACTTTTTTATATTGCAAAATTGAGGGCTAGAAACATGGACCTAAAAAAGCTTTTGGCTTAGGCTAAGGCCAAAAGAAGAAGCTCGACATACAAGCTATTAAAGCCATCGGAAGGTAAGAGGTTCCTCCAAGGAAGGCTGGGGGTAGATAGGGAGTCCCTTTAAGGGCCATAAAGAAAAGAGGGTGTTGACCACAAGCTCCAGATTGACAAAGAAGAATTAAAATTTAGTCGTTTGAGCTCCTATGCCTACAGCCCCTAGATTTGACCATTTAGTGCTAAAAGTGGGTTAACAACTCCCTACACATACAACTACCTCGCTAAGAGGTTAGAAGAGGAAGTTAGCTAAGGAACTTCTTACGACTAAGAAGTCCTATGATTATGGTTCATCTAACATCATGCTAGACATTAATGACAACTCTAGGAGTGTGCTTCCTCGAGTTCTCATCACAAAACTAGTACTCTTGGGATCCCATCCATAAGGTTTGTCTCCATGGAAGAGGGAGTATATCAATATGACTTTGTTCCCCTATGGGAGAATTAAATTCTTGTTACCCTGATGAAGGGGTTCATCTTACCCTAATAGGTAAATATTCTTTTGGGATGTCAATAGGTGACTATAAAACTTTATGGAGATGACTACTAATAAATTGTATGATGTAAGTAATATCCACTTTACAAATCTTGTTATATTTGTTGAACTTCTATATAGTTCATAGTGTTCATTGAATTTCTCATGTTCCTTTGTAGATGAACAACAATGTCATGATTGCTTTATATAAGGCTAAGAAGATGATAAAGAAGGTAATGATTATCTTCTATTGTAGTTCGATTGGTTTGATCTTGCCTATTTACATTTTGTTGATCTTTTCAAAGAGTGAAGAGGCTTTGAATGCGTTTAAAGCCTAAGTGGTTGCAATTGAAAGGACCAAAGAGAATGTAAAGGTAGAGGTTGAGAAGTTATAAGGCCTCTTGCACTCTATGAAAGATGTGCACAAAGAAGCAACAAAAGAGCTCCTTATAATGAAAGGGCGAAATAAAGAGATTCAAGGGGAAGTTAAGGACCTCAAGTATCAGCTACAAGAGCAAATGGAAAAGTGCCAATCCTTGAGTGAATCTGGCACCTTCCTTAGTGAGAAGGAGTTTGCTCTAAAGTAAGAAATTAAAGAATTGAAAGCAAATTTTGATCGCCAATGAGCTTGGAATATTAAGTTGGAGCAAGCTTCCTAGTTGGAGGTTTCTCTAATGGAGGCACTCAACATAGTTATGCCAAGTAGGTGTTACAAGAGATTATTCTAAAAGAAACTCCTTCAAGGAGTGTAGCTGGCCAGGGGAAGAGGTCCTTAAAGCACATCTTAATTGCGATTTCTCTTGCCTAGACTTCACTAATGTTGATGATAGTGATGATGATGATGATAAGGATAAGGAGAAAGATACGAACCAAACTGTAGGGTTAGGTTCGATTTAAAAAAAAAAAAAGAAAAGGATCATTGTATCAGGTTCAATTCGATAGGAAAGGGTGAACTATACCAAAGTGAAATGCACCTACCCCTATTGGTATGGGTAAAATCCAACACATCAGCAAGTACAAACATATTAAAGATAAAAATCAACAATTCATAAGGGAATCAGTTCAAATAGAGTTTTAAATCATTAGCATTCCAAGCTCTAGGAATGATCTATCCATCTAACTTTTCGAGTTGATATGTACCATTCTCGACGACTTCTTGAATTCTAATTAGATCCTCCTAGTTCGTGGTGAGCTTCCATTGGTTGTCTTATAGTCTTATTACCTCCATCTTGCTACATACTAGGTGTCCAAGTTGAAAAACCTCATCTTTTACATTTTTTTTATAATATCATGCCACCTTATATTGATACATCATAATTCTTCCCCTAGCTACATCACTCATTTCCTCAATTGTATCTAACTTTGCTATTAGACTAATTTGATTGGCCATTACATCAAAGCATTGCATGTGTAAGCTTGAAAGCTCTAACTCAATAGGTAAGATAGCTTCAAACCTAAAAGCTAGCCTAAATGGTGTCTCTCTTGTTGAAGTCTTATGGGTAATTTTATAAACCCATAGAATGGAAGGAAGCTCATCAATTGATTTCCCCTTTACTTAATCTACTCTTCTTTTCAAATTGTAGATTATTGTCTTATTTGCAACTTCCACTTAACCATTTGATTATGGGTACACGAGTCTATGTAATTTAGCCAATAATAACCAAGCCTAAGAGCTTGAACATACAATGTTTAGGACTTTACATGGTTGCTACAAACTCTTGTATGAAGCTCAAAAAGGAATTGGTGTGCTTCTTTAGGAGATAAATAGTAGAGATATGGCTGGCTATAGCCATGCATGTACAACTAGTTGTCAATCATTGTATAGTTTACAGCTTGATAGATAACCCTCTATGCTTCTTTCTTATCACTAGTAAAACTCTATCCTTCAAATAATTAGGGATTGGATCCATCCAAGATTTCTACTTCATGATTGGTGGTACCTTAAAACATTGATTGATAAGTACCTTCAAGCTCTTGTTTGGCAAATACTCAATAAAAATTCGATCATTCAAATCCTAGAGTGATGTAGATGTGAACTTAGATAACTTATTGGCAACTGCATTTTATGCTTGAGGAACTTTGGCGATGCTGAAGAAAGAGAATCCTTACGCGAAGCCCCTATACTATAGATAAGTACTTGCTCATTACTTCATCCTTTGTTGCATACTCTCCTTTCACTTGCCAAACGATTAGTTAGAATAAAAAAGAACCTCTAACCTTTCAATCCTAACCTCTTTAGTGAGCTTCAAACTAACTATCAATGCTTCGTATTCTACTTAGTTATTGTAGGCTAAAAATTCAAACTTAAGCACATAACGAACTTTAAGATTGTGTGGTCCTTGTAACATGAGGCCTGCTCTACATCCTTCTTATGTCGAAGAGCCATTCGCATATAAATTCCATTAAGGCTTTCCTCCCTGCTTAGCATTATCCTCCTCTCCTATAAATTGTGCCACAAAATATGTTAGAACTTGTATCTTTAAAGCTATTCTTGGTTAGTATTAAATTCCATATGCACTTAATTCAAGCGTATACTTCATCATACGCCTCAATGAGTTAAGCTTTTGTAAGGCTTGATGTAATGGTTGGCCGGTAAGAATTATAACTTGATGAACCTTGAAATAAGGCTTCAACTTCCTTGTAGTCATAGTGATGGTAAGAATAAACTTCTCCATCTTCATATACTAACTTCTAGTCCTTGTAGAATATGACTGCTATAATAGATTGGCTTGTGCCTTTTCCCTTCAACTTGCATTAGGATAGAGGAAAGAGCTAGGTTGTTAATTGACAAATAGAGGAACAATTCTCCCCTCAAAATGAGCTTTGAAAGTATCGATAGTGATGACAAAAATCTTTTCAACTCTTCAAATGCAGCCTCAAACTGGTCAATTTACTTAAACTCCCTAGGGTTCTTTGATACTTTGAAGAACTCGATACATCCATCTGCACTTCTTGAAATAAATCTATTAATTGTTGTAATCTAACCTATCAACTCCCTTTTAACTCCACAAGTTTAACCTTCTAGATATGGTATCGAACTTGAGTATCGTAGATATTTCCCTAAGTTGACAAAACCATATAAAATGAAAACTGATTAAAATTTTAAACTCGAAACTTAAAAATGAACTTGAAAGACCCTATTATATGATTTAAAAACCTTAATCATGAACGAAAACCGCAATCCTTACATACGTGTATTTTTAAAAATGTAAATCTAAACTTAATAGAAACTGTAAATATCAAATCGTATTTTTTTTTAAAAAACTCTATAAAATTATCTTAATGCTTGAAAAGTCATAGATTAACAAAATTATTATTAATTTTTGTGAAATCATATAAAACTGATAACGAACGAATCAAGCATGATTTCAAGTAATAATAAACAACAAAACTAAGCTAGTTAAAACAACAAATTAATAAATTTACAAGATTAATTTTACTTGTATACATAAGTAACCCCACAATATGTATATATATAAATATATCACTAAGCAATTTCCTTCTTTTTTCTTAGTATATCATATGACATATATATATGTTGCATAATAAAATAATGACCATAAATAAATAATTAAAAATATAATTTGAACAAATTTTATTCAACTTTAGAAAGTTCGAAAATTTCTTAAGAAGAAAATCATAACCTATAAATTAATTTGAGAACCAAATCCTAAAAGAATTACATACAAGACAATTTCCTTATCTTTACTTGTAAGTCATGTTTGTAAACCCTACCTTTTAACGGGCTTATGAATTAACTAAAAGTACTTTCCGAATGTTCCCAAGGATCAAGTAAACTAAGAATTTAAGTTTACATCTAAAAAAGAATTTAGTTTTCCAATTTGAAAGTTTATTATCGATCAAACTCTAATGCGAGAACGGTAGACCTTAAGTCACCTAAAATCCAAAATTCTAAAACAATTAAAAACTTGTAACCTTAGGCAACTAATTGAGAATTTAATTTGAATAATTTTATTCAACTCTAGAAAATTTCATAATTTTATAAGAATTAAATCATAACTTACAAAATTTTTTAAGAAACAAACTCTAAAAGAGTTTCGTATAAGACAATTCCCTTATCCTTAATGCATAAGACTTGTGCACATGAATAAGTGAACCATCCAATCACCTTAGATAACTTATCAGTTGAGAGTTGGAATCATTTATTAAATGATAACTTATCAAAAGCTAATGATAAGATACTTTCCTTATATTACTATAACTTATACTACATATAGACAAGTTATTATATTATTTTACATATTCAACTTTTAATTAAGTAGAAAGACAACTCAATGCCCAAAAAGGACACCCTATGGCTGGTTGGAAAGAGAGCCTAAGGGAGGCCATGCCTTGTCAACTTTCAATCACTCAATTGTCTTACATATCTACTATTCACCCCTTAATGCTTACATCATTTAGTTCGTCAAAAGTTGGCATTTATGCATGCTAAAAGATAACCAAATTGAAACTTATTGAACACACTTCCCTCCCATTCAAAACCAGCAACTCATCCCCCATTTCACTTTTATTTTCACTTTCTTTTCTCTCACTTTAAATATAAACAAAAAGACGAAATCTAACCCTACAAAATGTCAAGATTGCCACCACTTCCATGCCCCACATTCACGGCTCAAATCTTCATTTTGTATCTCCATTTGTCAACTCCAAAAGCCACTTCTAAGAACTTTAGATCACCATTAAAACCCTACTTTAAATATCAAGACTTAAGCTTCTAAAAAGATCTTGCAAAAGAAGAAGGAAAAACAAGGAGCATAAGTGGATACTTAGTGCACAACCACTTTGTTTTTGCTTTTGAGGACGAGTAAGTTGCTTACTTGTTTAAGTGACTTAGTATGCCATGTTAGGAGACAATGTTTTCACGGAGATTTTACAATGAACAAAGGATGATAAAATGGCTAGACTACTTTAAGAAGTAAGCTTATGAACCCCTTTCATGAAAGTTGAAATATAAGTATGCTAAGTGATGTTATGTAAGGGTATATGTTTAACACTTAGAATAAAAGATTTTAAGTTGAGAAAATCATGAAATGAGTATGTGAAAGAGGGGATATCATGCTGGACGTGAAGAATACATGGGTCATTTGGAAGTTATTTTCACTTCTACTAAATTAAACATGCTTAAATCTAGCCTTAGGCAAAGGAAAATCCATTGCATAAAGCTTATATGAGGAAACCAACTTTGTAAGATATGAACTATGGCATGGAAGTTATAATAAGTATGAGATCTATTATTTTCTTGTATAGTAGAAGTTA
Source organism: Lumnitzera littorea (assembly GCA_024138015.1). Classification (NCBI taxonomy): domain Eukaryota; kingdom Viridiplantae; phylum Streptophyta; class Magnoliopsida; order Myrtales; family Combretaceae; genus Lumnitzera; species Lumnitzera littorea. The sequence goes on from JAMXBB010000006.1 coordinate 65,031,070, forward strand.
AATAATCATCTCATGGAAAAGAATTTAAGTCAAGGTTGGAATATAAGTAACATAGCTTCATAATCTGATCCTTAAACTTAGGGAAATGATCAAACAAGTTGGAAACCCAAGTGAGTACCCCTTTAGTTCACCATGGCCAAATCTAGAACAATAATAAAAGTCACTTAAAAATATGATAAAACTAAGTAAACAAAGTGAAATGACCAACTAAGGCAAGTACAATAAGTATATAAATCCTAAAGCTCAAAATTGAATCTAAAACTTTCAAAACGAGCCTCAAACTCCAAGTTAGGCATTCATTCATTTTTTGACCAACAACTTAACTCACCAATAAAATTTGGTTTAAGACTCTTAAGTAGCCGACAAAACACTCCCTAAGCCTAACAAAGTGACTATATTTGATTTGGATAAAAAACAAGCTCATTTAACAACTTAAGCCTACATGAAAGCCTAAGAAGTTGTTGTTAGCCCTAAGAGTGTAAATCAAAGTTGGAAATCTAACCTTAAGGAGTATTTTAAGCTTAGAATGAAATCCTAAGCTTAAGCCCAAAATATTTCCTAAGATGTCAAAAAGCCTAATAATCAAACAAAGCCTAAAAGTACTCCAAATCATGAGGATCGCTACTGTTCTGACCTATAGATAGATTTACGTACCTTATTTTGAAAATCTAACCTCACCAAATTAAAATACACTTGAAAATGATGAAGATTAACTATAAGATCATAAAAATCGGATTTAAAATAAGAAAGTTATATGTGATTGAACATTTAAGTAAAATTGGAAAAAATACGAAACCTAGTTAAAAGTATAACTTAAAGGGTTTTAGCTTAACTTTCTAAGTTCTATTTCAAATCTTTATAGTATCATATTTGCGATGTTTAGGGGACCTAGCTTTTGGAGTTGATTTTCCCCCGGATTATTATGACTGATCTACATGGTTGAGTGAGTGATTCTTAATGACTCCATACTTGATTTTGCTTGTAAAGTAGATGCACTTAAACTTATATAAGGAACTTGGATGCTTGTGAGATATGGAAAATGCATGTGTATGATATTATGATTGAATGTTATGACTTATTAATAAGATAATAATGGTGATTGTTTATGATAATATCTATGTATAGTTATATGGAATGAATTTGTATGATCCCCATGAAAACTAAATTAAGTACTTATTTGATTAAGAAATTCAATGAATCATGCATTTCTCATAATCGCACCATACTATACCGATTGCCACCTCATGCAGAAGATGGGAAGGGACTTACAGGAGAAGGGTTTCCTGTAGGATTGGGCATTAACTATGCTAGCATTATATTATTGAGTCTCTGTCCTAAGTTAACGGGCTTACTAGGTACTAGGGGACGCTAATCATTAGCGAAGGGCCATCTCTTGTAGTTTTTGCTTAGGGCGTGTAATTGTGGATTACAAAGGCTACTATACCGCTAGACCTAAGATTTTGGAAATATAATTTGTTTCTCAAAAAAGAAAGTATATTATATATATATATATGTTTTTGATTTGATTTAAGCACAAAAGTACAATTGGTATGAAAACCTAGGTGCTAGGACTTGATTGTTGGTTTGTGTCGGTTAATTATCTCTAACCTTGACTACAGGAGGCGAAATTCTAAGTTGTATGTAGTTCTTAAGCTACTGTATGTATTGTTTGGCATTCTAATTGTTCATGCATTCATATGTTGGTGCATTAAATAAAAATTGTTATGCAGTATTAAAGAAGGGATTATCTAACTAAGCGTAAGCTTACATCCCAACAATTTTTTCCTTGTAGGTTGATCGATAGTTGGGATAGGGATAGGAATTGAGTGTAGAGTGCTACCATTTAATCAGTATGATAAAAAGCTTGTGTAGTTAATTTGGAACGCTCTGGGAAACAACTAATATCTCAATTTAGTTAAGTCTCTTTAGTAAGTTTAGAATTTTTTGGAATTGTCTATCTTATTTCACTATTTCAGTAGGAGGTACCAATTCTCTAAAGTTCTAAGGAACTATGAAATGTTGGATACCTATAGTTATGTATATTATACAATGAGTTAATAAATTAAAATCTAAAACCTTAGTAATTAACTAGTTAGAGTCTTGCAATCTCTCACTTGTAAGATGATTTTCTTATTATAAGTGCACACGTGATATGGAAATTTTAGGCAATACTACTAGGCTCCCTCCCTAGGGTCCTTAAACTCCTATTCCTCCTTTATAGAACTTGAGGACTTTATATACTTTATACCTTTAATCTTCTCTAAATTAGCCTCAATTCTCCATTGAATTACCATGTAACCTAAAAATTTCCCAAAAGTGGCTCCTAAACCACACTTTTGGGGATTTAATTTCACATTGTATTTCCTTAATGTATCACATGTTTCCTTTAGGTTGGTAAAGTGATGACCTTATTCCATACTCTTAACAATTACATCATCAATGTAAATTTCTATTTTACAATGGATTTAAGGTTTAAACATCTTTGTTACCAATCTTTGATAGGTAGCACCATCATTTTTCTTGCTAAAAGGTATCATATTATGATAATAATATCAATATGAAAGTTAGATAGAAATGAAGTGTATACCTCATCTTCTTCCTCCACCTTTATCTAATTGTATAAAAAAAAAGTATCCATGAAGCTTAATGAGGCATGCCCTAGGGTTGCATCCATTAGTTGGTCAATTCTCAGCAATAGGAAACAATCCATTAAGCAGGCTTTATTCAAATTTGTGAAGTCATATGCACATGCACCATTTGCCTATTTGACCAACACATAGTTAGCTAACTAGGTCAGATAAGGCTCTTCCTGACAAAGTGTACATTTAAGAGCTTTTGTACTTCTTCTTTGATTGTAGCTTGTCGTTTAAGGGGAAAATGCGTCTTCTTCTATTGGATGACTTGGCATTTAGATCTTTCTTGAGCTTATATATCATGAATTCTATAGATGTGCTAGGCATATTAAAGGGTAACCATGCAAATTCCTTAGCATTCATTCTAAAGAATTATATTAGATCTTGTCTCAACTTAAGGGATAAAGATTCCCAATTTGAGTTGTCTTCTAGGTTAGCTTTAAGCTATATCTCTATTGTTTCGTCATTTGGTTTCTCCATATCCCTAATATGCTGATTTAGATCTACCTCAATATGGAAAATTTCCTCATGTTTAAGGGCCTTCAAATATAAAGACTGTATGAGCTGTTAGTCTCCTCTACATACTCCAACACTAGTTGAAGGATGAAACTTAGCTTTAAGATGTGTTGTGGATGGAACCATGCTGAACAAGTGCTGACTAGGTCCATCTATTATGATATTATAAGGGAATTAACATTTCACTACAAGCAATTCTACTCTATCTTTTGCCATACGTTTGTCATCTCCAGTTTAAATTGTGAGTGAAATAACTCCAACAATACGTATTAGTTAATTATTGAAAGCATATATTTCATGATTGTAGGACTTCAACCATACCATAATCTTAGGCTTCATCTGGTAATGAGCAGGTTGAAAAATTATGTCTACCGAGCTTCCAGTATCCACTAGGATCTTTTGGACTCCAAGATTTGTGATTCTTGCTCTAATGACTAATGCCTGATCATGGGGAGTTTAAGTGCCCTTAAAATCTCTTTCAAATAAGGAAATTGAGTTGTCTATCTTCAACTTCTTGCCTTACACATCATAAACATAATATGGGGCATTAGTTGAGCTCGAAGAGCAAGATTGACCTACATTAGAAGGTCTGCCAACAATGGTGTTAACCATTTGGGGCCCTATTATTAGTTAGGTCACTTGTTGTGATCTTGATCATTCCTCCTCCTTTGAGTTTGCCACTCAATGTTATCGGTTCTTAGGCCAAAAACTTTCTTAGGTAACTATGTTGAACTGCATCTTTTAATGCATTCTTAAGTTGAATGCATTCGTTAGGATTATGACCCCCATTACTATAGAAGTTATAGTATTTTTTTGAATTCCTTCGACAAGGATTACCTTTCATCCTCTCAAGCTATTTTCAAAATCCTCTAGTTTTGAACTTCCATTAAAATGTTTGACATTGGATAATTGAGGGAAGTATAAGTAGAGGAGGTTATAATCTATGGTCATTTCCTATCCTTATTAGTCCTTTTTGAAAAATGATTGTCACATTTGTTGAGGTGATCTTTAGAACTAGTTCGGCTTCTTTTATTCTTACAATCTATTTTCTTGAGCTTTACCTTGCGCCAAGCTTTGATATTGTCTTAAATGATATGATTTAGGCTAAGTATTGACAAGGCTAGTGGCAAGGGGTGGATCTAAGCTTATAGAAAGCTCAAAAATAAGGATAAAGATGCATGAGAACAAAGAAAACAAACAAGTAGACCCATGATCTACTTTAAGGATATGACACACCTCAGAACTATCAAGGACTGATTGTCACGAACTGAGGACGACCTAGTTGTGGCAGACGCCGTATACTATACAAAGAACCCCTGATTGGTTACCCTTCTAATCAAGAACTCTTCACACAATATATAAGACTCTACAACCACTAGTTTCCAAAGAACATCCAAACTCACATGATATCATTACACAAACATATTTATATAAAATTTAAGTTATAAAGCTTACAATATACAGCGTTTAAGTATGTCTAGGTCTATAATAATAAGATAAACAAAAGTACATGAGTAAGAGTCTACATAAACTGTTCTCTTTTAGTACACATAACAGCCCGCTCTTGCCCAAGTCCCCAGGATAACCTATGGCATCCCTCGTTCTGCCTCTACAAACAGGCTATCCTGCAACAAAAGTCTAAAGAGGTGTAAGCCTAAGCTTAGTGAGCAAAACCCTCAGCCACACCACAAGCAAGTTATAAATATATTATATTCAAGCATATGAATGAATGATCAACCAGTATGCCAAACAATATGTATAATTAACTAGTTCATATACGTAACTCAGATTTAATACCCTCCGAAGTCAGGGTTAGAGTTTACACGGCACCAATCAAATCCGGGTATTATACTAGAACTTACTTTACTACGGAACTCCACATTCCGCAGTTATATCAAATAATTCTTTTATTTTCAGAAAAACCTAAGTTCTAGTATAATTGTGAGTGGGCCCCCGCAATCTACACTCACCCCTAAACGGAGGCCTCTAGACTCGACCCTTAGCCAGCCGGTTGGCGCCTCCAACGCCTAGTGTTCCCGCAGGCCATGGTAAGGTCATTTTGTACGAGTGCACCGTACAGAACCAAATAAATGAATAATATCAACCCCCGAATGGCCTCTCTTTACCTCCGTGTGATGTGACGGCCAGAATAGTATCCATGCTATGCATGTTAATGCATGTCTCAATTTCTTTTTATAGGCCGAGTATAATTAGGTTCAAATTATGCTATGACCATCCAATTGTACACACATTCATTTTCTATACTACCATGCAACAAACATAGCATTATCAATAGTTAAGATAAGTTCACAACTTAAGACATACCAGCATACACAGGCATTTCCCAAACCCCACACAATCATCAATTGACATTAGTATTCAAGTCCACTATCTACAATCACAAAACAAGTATGGAGTCATTGGGTAAATACTCACTCGGCCATGGTGATTCGTCCTAATCGTAGTAGTCGATTGGGAGGTCCTCACACACCTTAGGGTCACCTGATCATTACGATTTGATAAGGTTAGTAAGTACTTGAATTAACTAATAATTCTAAATATTTAATTACCTAATTCTACTTAGACTATTATCAACTTTTACCCGGTAAGACTTTAATTTCAATTGTATGTAACTTTTTCGTTTTATTTCTGATATTTATGAGTTTATAGTCGTTTTTTTATCGTTTTCAGACGTATATTCATACGGTAATGCCTGTTTTAGATGTTAAGATCCCTATTTTCCATTATGAACTAAATTTATAGAAATTTTTTAACTATAATGCTTAAGTATTCTTATTACTTATATTTATAGCCTTTATTCCTTAAATTCTTATAATTAAGGAATTTACTTTGTTATTACTAATTCATATGTTGAATTAGGTAAAATCTAAATTAGAAGGTATATTAGAATTTACTAATTTAAGTATCTAATTACCTACACTTTTCTTATTTTTCTTATTTTCTAAACCTATGCTTATGTCATCGCTTACATCATCTTTTGCTTATGTCATCGCTTACATCATCTTTTGTTTATGTCATCATGTGCTTATGTCATCATTCACCTCATCATTTGGTTACATAAGCATTACCTTATGCTTATGTCATATGTATATTTGTCCCTTACTTTATACTTATGTACATATGCCTTATACATACATATACTTATACATCTACATATATTTATACCGTATTTATATATGTATTCCTACTCATATACCTATACGGTTGGATACGTATTTTTATACTAAAAATTCGTATGCCAAATTTTCTCTTAAGAAAATCCTCTCAATTTCATCCTTTTGTATTTCTATGTATATATTTAGTATAGTATACACATATATAGTTAGATATGGTCTTAAGTTAGGTTATGTACATGATAATTACTTATGTATAAAAGTTCACATACTTGTATTCCTTTGGTATTTCTTTATGTACACATACCTAAGAGTACATACACATGTATTTCTTCCATTTCCTTCATGATTCTTCATTTTCTATACTTAAAGATGGAAACTTTGTTTTCTCTTCTTCAAGACATCACTAAACACCTAACTACTTATCTAATCTACCTAATTAACTAACTAATGAATAACATAAAGTAACATAAAACAACTTAAAGACATACCTTTAATTGTGTTGAAGTTATGGAGACAAAAGCAAAGGAATGAAAGTGAAAGAGGAGAGGGAAAGCTCACGGCATGAAAGGGAGGTTTTGTTTTGTTTCTTTTGTCTTGTTTTTAATTATGGAAGACAACAAATGGTGGGGTCTAGAAGGATAATTGTGGACGGCAACAATTGTGAGAAAGAGGAAAAGAAAAATCAAAAGGAAAAGAAAAGAAAGCCATCATTAAGAAGTTAAGATATTTTCCTTATCTCTTAAGATCTTTGACTTTTCAAAGTGTTGACTTTAGTCAACATGTGTTGACTTGGTCAACCCTTTGACTTTGGTCAACATGCATTATCTTAGTCAACATTCCTTAAGTATGTACAATTTTGTGCACATAATGTGGTAATTAAGGGAAATTAAGGAAAAAATGAAGGAAATGAAGGGAAATGAGATATTTGATGAATTGATTAGTAAACATAGTTGATGAGGTCTTACCTTAGGTCTTTATAGCTTATATATCTCATTTGATAAACCACTTTGAATAACAAATGCAAAAAGTACTAATTTGAGTATTAAAGTTCACTACATATAACCTAATCTTCAACTATTACCCTAACTCTAAGTGAAACTATCTTAATCACTTACTTAAGAAGTGAATATAATCTATGACTCATTATCTTAATTTCTAATGGATTACCTAAGGATTCGAATCATATAAGCATGAATGAGGGTCATCTCTAACCCTTTACTAATAGTTTAGCAAAATATGAGCATTATATTATCAATTAGGGTTTTAGGGTATATCATGTTGGATTAGTGCACATATGTCTTTAAGATAATCATTTTTAGGGTTTCTATCACTTTTGAATAAAATCTTTAGCATTTAGAAACATTTAAGGTAGAAAAGTTTCTTATGCGATCGAGTAATTCTTTTAGGGTTTTCACTTTCATTAGCCTTGTCGACTCCTAAATTGTCTAACATAATCGAGTCTATTACAAAAGCTAGGTTGATAATTTTAGGGGTTTACACTGATGGCTGGACTCATGGCTTAACTCAATATGATGCACGAATTGGTTCAATGAGGGTACTTTTTACTTAGCCTTACTTAAGGGTTAGAATAAGAGTAAAGTAAGCAAAGAGGAACACTCACAAAAGAGACAACGCAATATATTCAATATCTGTTGTATGTTGATGTGGTTACTTTACAATGGGTATTTATACTAAAAATATTAGGGAAACAACTATAAATGGAAATGATTAAAAAGGGTAATGTCCTAAATAAGCAATGCACAAAGAATGGGAAAGCTCATAATGAGAAAATTAGAAAATAAAAAAAAATATCCGTCTAGTATGGAGGATTCTATCATATGATTGCTCGGATACATAGTTATCGGTTAGTTTGTGAATTTCTATTTGAAACAAACAAACTGTATGGTCAAGCTGGTGAGTACTGATTAGGACTAGGGGTTCTTTTGAGGTGAGTTCAACTTAGACATGCTTAGAGTAGTTCATATTCAAGTTGGTTGAACTAGTGATAAAGTAAGCTGAGCTGCTATTCAAGCATGTCTTAAGGCTACAGTTAGAGACTATTGATAAGTATGGGAGGTTTTGCTCGGATAAGGTAGCAAATTGGTAGATTGGAGTAGCTTAAACTCATCAAGCATGAGTAAGTGCAGAAGAATTCACTTAGCTATACTCTTAAGCCCTTGAGCTTAAGCTCATGTTAGAGGTCTAGTGCTCCAATTCCTATAATCTTCACTGAGTTAACTGAGATTTAGGATCAAATTAAGCTAGTCTACATTCGATTCTTCCTCAGGTTAGTACGGGCTAAGGTCGACATCATTAAATACGTCGAACACTCCGAAGTTTTCTAATAATTGTAATTGGTATGCATTATTGTCTATCTTCTAGAGTATCATAAATGGTCCTTCAACTCTAGTAGACAGCTTGTTCTTCCTTTTGTTGGGAAACCTTTCTTGCTCAAGTGTAGCCATACTTTGTCATCAAGTTGAAACTGTTTAGTCTTCTTTCCTTTGCCTTTTTGTTTTAGCTTCCTGGAAACTCAGTTAATGTGCTGGGCAACTTGTTGCTAGATTTGTTGGATGGATTGAGCTCTAGTTCTTGCTTCTTGATCTTCTTAGTTGGTTGAAGGCATTAGCATATGATCAAAGGGTAGCTTAAGGTTGAAACAGTAGATGACTTCAAATGCGGCATGTCTAATGGTTGCGTATAAGGTTCTATTGTAAGCAAATTCCACCACAAGGAGGTAGACATCCCAGTTGGCTAAGTTCTTTCCTACTGTAACTCAAAGCAGTAACCCTAGAGTGCGGTTGACGACTTCTATTTAACTGTCAGTTTACGGATCGTAAGAAGTACTAAATAGTAGCTTGGTTCCCATCTGACTTTAGAGAGTACACTTGAAATGGCTTAGGAATTTTGGATTCTATTCTAACACCATACTCCTTGACACTCTGTACAAGCAAACAATTTCCTACAAAAACAAAGAAGCAATAGCTAAAGCATCACTAGTTTTTGTGCAAGGCACAAAGTATGCCATCTTACTAAATCTATCTACGATAACCATTACAGAGTCTTTGCTTTAGGTAGTTCAAGGGTAATCTAAGGACAATATCCATACTTAGGTTAGTCTATGGTTTGGTCGAAAAAATTAAAGGCATTGCTTTTCCTTGTTTAACTCGACTTTTCACCTTTTTACATATGGTGCATCCCTTAATCATACGATGAATATCATGTTTCATTTTAGTCCAAGAACCTACCATTTAATAGCTCATACGTCCTTTGTTCTTTAAAGTGCCAAGAGAGTCCTCTATTGTGGTGTTCTCTTGCCAGCATCTCCTTAATTAAATAGGTTAGCACACACAATTTGCTACCTTAGAACAAATAACCATCTTCTACATGGTATTCATCCACTATTCTCCCTTCTTTATAGTATCTATATATCGAACCAAAGTGAGAATCCTTTTGATATTATTCTTTAATGCATGCAAACCTTAATAGTTTGGTCTAAAACATAATGAGAAGAATACGTCTTTGCAACAAAGCATCAACAACTATATTATTCTTGACTTGCTTGTTTTTAATGATGAAATTAAATCCTTTCGAAAATTCAATACATTAAGCTTGGCGTTTGGAAAAATTTTATTGGCTCCACAAATATCTCAAGGACTCATGATCCATGTAGATGACAAATTTCTTTGGTAGAAGAAAATGTTGTTATATATCAAAAGATCGGATTAATGCCAAAGGTTCTTTGTTATATACAAATTAGTTCAATTATGCTCCTCTGAGCTTTTCATTATAATAAGTGATAGGTCAACCTTCTTGCATCAGCATAGCTTTGATAGCAACATCTGTTACGTTGCATTCAAGTTCAAATACTTTATCAAAGTTTAGCAAAGCCAAGACTAAGGCAAAGGTCAACCTTACTTTCACTTCAGTGAAACTTCTCTCTTCTTTCTCTCCTTACTTGAACTTTATATTCTTCTTCGTTAGTTCAATTAGAGATGCTACTATTGTACTGAATCCTTAAATAAAACATTAGTAGAAGGATGCTAATCTATGAGAACTCCTCACCTCGACATAAGTGCTTAGGGTTAGCCATTCGATAATTGCTTAAATCTTATCATCAACTCATAAGCCTCATTTCCTAACTACATAACCAAAAAAAAAAAAAAAAAAAAACCACCTCTTCTTGGCAAAAACAACACTTCATATTACCAAACAATCTTTCTATTCGAAGAACATCAAAGACTGCTCGAAGATGTTCAATATGGCTAGTTAGGTCAACACTATATATGAGGATATCATCAAAGTAGACAATAAAAAACTACCCAATCAAATTTCTCAAAACATGATTCATCAATGTCATAAAAGTTCTTGAGGCATTTGATAATCCAAAGGCATGACTATCTACTCGTACAAGCCATGCTACCTCTTAAAAGTAGTTTTTCATTCATCCCCCTACCTCAATCAAATCTGGTGGTATCTTGACTTCAGGTCAATCTTGCTAAACACCTTAGCACCACTTAGTTTGTCTAACATATCGTCTAGTCTCAGAATGGAGTATTTATACTTGATTGTAATTTTGTTGATAGCTCTATTATCGATTCACATATGCTAAGTACCATCCTTCTTCAACACAAGCAATGTAGACATAGTATAGGGGCTAATACATTCTCTTATGATGCATTTATAGGGTTGGACACATGGAGAAGCATCGCAATGAAGCAAACTAAAAACAAACAAGGAAAAAGTTTGCAATGTCCGGGTAGCTACCCAATGGATATGACGCACTACTCGATCCTACTTGACCTATAATCCACCGAATATAACACACCGGTTCGAACTGAAGGGTCACTTACTATTACTCCTTAATAAAGAGAATAGATAAGAGTTGAATGATAATGAGAACACTAAGGTTACTCAACATAAATAATTATGTACTGACTAGATGATTTTGCGTACAAGAAAGTGGAGGTTTATATACCTATCCACTAAAGCTACTTTACATGTATGAAAAGATAAAAGGGTATTCTACAATTAGGTTACATAAAACATACTAAAAGGGCTAAAAGAGACAAAGAATATTCAATACGGAAAAGAAAGAATCATTCTAAAAGTTTGTGTTCAAAAGACACGTATCACTTGGTGGTTAGACATTAGGAATATGATATAAGGTAAGTGGAAGCAAAAAAACATTGCAGTCAAGGGCCGACCTAATCTGGATCAAGTCAGGAGCTAATTAGTTTGGTAAGGAAGTCAGCTAAATTGAAGTCAAATGCCTATGGTCGATTAGGGAGCTTAGCTTGGCTAGTCTTAGGTTGTCTATTAGATTAAGACTTTGCTATTAGGTAGGAGCATATCTAACACATGTGAAGATTTGGCAAATAGGTTGGTAGGAGATCAATTCGATTGGAAGGAGATCAATTTAGCATAAGGATCCTTGTCTCAGCTTTGGTTTCGAGCTAGTATTCTCTACATGAGTCCTTAGAGTCTTCTAGCTCAGCTATGCGTGATTGGTCAAAGGGGCTAATTCCTATCATCTACTTAGGGCTTAGAAAGATTTGCTCTTAAATCTAGAGTGGTTTTTGCTTCCTCTTATAATGTGTACGGAGGCTCTCCTTCTGTTGGTTGGTAAGGGATCAGATCGAACACATTGAAGGTAGAAGAAACAGTATAGTCATCAAGCAACTCAATTTGGTAAGCATTGTGGTTAATCTTCTTCAGGATTTTGAATAGGCCATCAGCTCGAGGAAATAGTTTGTTTTGTCTTTAGTGTAGGAATCATTCTCATTTGAGGTCTATCAATACCAAGTTTCTTGGGTGGAAGGAAATAGTTCAACAACCTCGGCTACCAATTTCGTGCTATCTCTAATTGAATTTGGCGATCTTCTTAGTTACAGACTAGTATAGTTCATACAGTTCTTAGGTTTAGTTAACTCTAGATTAACTCTCTTCAGTAGCTATTGGGGTATCGATCATGTCTAGGGGAATAACGGAATTAAGGCAAAAAATGACCTCGAGTGGGGTCTTCCTAGTAGTGTTATGGATAGTTCGATTGTATGTGAACTCTACAACTAGAGGGCATAGATCTCAATCCCTCAAGTTCTTCCCTACAATAGCTCTAAGAAAATTACCTAGTGTCCTGTTCACTACTTAAGTCTAGCCATTAGTCTGAAGGTAGCTACTGGAGCTGAATATAAGTTTAGTTCCAAGTCTTCTCTAAAGAGTCTTCTAAAAATAACTTAAGAATTTTGTGTCTCGATTTGAGACAATAGTTTTTGGTACCTTATATAGTTAAACAATCTCCTACAAAAACAAATCAACAATATATAGAGCATTGTTAGTCCGATGGCATCGAATGAAGTGCACTATCTTACTAAAGTGGTCTACTACAACAAAACTAGAATTTTTCCCTCTGGATGTCCGGGGTAACCTTAGAACAAAGTCCATGCTGAGATCGGCCCAAGGTAAGGTTGGTGTTAGTAGCGGCATACTCTCCATGGGGTTCTCTCTTCCCATTAGCACGCTTGCATGCTTCATAACTACTAACTACCTTATGGACATCCTTAGCCAAACTTAGCTAATAAAAGTTCTTCAACAGATTGGTGGCCCTAGTCTTCCTAAAGTGGCTTGATAATCCGCCAATATGAGCTTCCTTGATCAATAGCTCATGCATGGAACAGTTTGGAATGCATAGCCTTTGATCCTTAAATAAGTAACCTTCCTTAAGATAATATCCCTTGACAGCAATTCCATCCCTGCACTGTTCTATGATAGGGCTGAAATGAGGGTCATGAGCATACTGCTCAGTAATGAGTGAGAATCCCCATAATTTTGTCTGCAAAGTAGTCAGCAAAGTTTGCCGTCGTGATAAGGCATTGGCGACCACATTTTCACTTCCCTTCTTATGTTAAATGACGTATAAGAAACCTTCCATAAACTCCATCCACTTGGCTTACCTCATCAAAAGCTTGTTCTAACTCCTTAGATGCTTTAGAGACTCATGGTCTGTATAAATAATAAACTCTCATGGCAATAAATACTATTGCCCAATAGTGAAGGCTTAGTAAAGAGAGTATAACTCTTTCTCGTATACAAAATAGTTTAGGGTAGGACCACTAAGTTTCTTACTATGGTAAGCGACAGGTCGTTACTCCTATGTTAAGACAATGCTAATTCCTACTCCTAATGCATTGCATTCCAATTCGAAGGGTTTGTCAAAATCTGGTAGTGAAAGGACAGGTGCTAAGGTGAGCTTCTCCTTTATCTCTCTAAAGCTTTGCTTAGCTCGATCGTTCCACCTAAATCCTTCATTCTTCTTTGTTAACTCGATTAAGGAGGTGGTTATGGTATTGAAGTTTTTGATAAATCACTTATAGAAAGAAGTTAGGCCATGAAAGCTTCGAACCTTAGTGACATTCTTTGGCGTTGGCCACTCAAGAATAGCTTAGATCTTCTCTTCATTTACTTAAGTTCCTTCCCCTGAATCCACAAACCCTAGGAAAATCACCTCTGTCAAGTAGAACATACACTTCTTCACATTCTCATACAACTTCTCAATTTGCAAAATATCAAATACTTCGCGAAGATGTTGAACATAGTTGTTCAAGTTGACATTGTATATCAATATGTTGTCAAAGTACACAAGCATACATCTTTGAATTAGAGGGTGTATTACATGGTTTATCAACCTCATGAATGTGCTCGACATATTAGTAAGTCCAAACAGCATAATTAACCATTCGTAAAGTCCATGCCTAGTCTTGAAGGCAGTTTTCCACTTATCACCTAGCCTCATGCGAATTTAGTGGTAGCCACTTCATAGATCAATCCTTAAAAATATCTTGGTGAAATGAAGCTCATCTAACATATCATTGAGCCTTAGTATCGGGTATCTATACTTAATAGTAATTCGGTTGATTGCTTGGTTGTCGATGCACATATGCCATGAATCATCTTTCTTTAGAACAAGTAAAGCCGGTATAACATAAGGGCTTATGCTCTCCCTTACATATCCTCATTCTATGAATTTGTCCACCTATCTTTTCAGTTTGTTGGCTTACTCATGGTTCATTCTATATGTAGGTTAGTTCAGCAAAGTAGCACCTAATTCTAGATCAATGTAGTGCTCTATACCTCAGACTAGGGGTTGCCCCTTAGGCAGTTCTTTAGAGAACAGATTGCAAAACTCATTTATCAGGCTTTTGATCTCATGTGGAACATTCTCGAAATCTCTCACCTCCAACATCCTTCTAACCAATAGGAACATAGGTTCTTTAGCTTCTTCCTTAGCTCGAAGCTCTCTTTGGCTCATCACCAAGGCTTTCTTCTTACTAGCTCAAGTGAGTTGGTTATGGGTTTCATTTACTTAGGATGGGGTCATGGGTTGCAACATAATCTTCTTTCCATCCTTAACAAAGGCATAGGTGTTCTTATACTCGTTGTAAGTAACACATCGGTCAAATAACTAAGGTCATCTGAGTAGTAGATGTGAAGCTCCCATAGGGATGATATCACAAACTACTTCATCCTTATACATATTCCCAATACTAAATGGTACAGTCACTTGTTCATAAAGCACCCTTATAATGAAGCCAATGCAACTTGTAAAGTTGGGGATGCTTTAAGGTTGACAAACCCAACCTCTGCATAAAGGACTGTGCAATGACATTAGTACAACTTCCCTTATTTACAACAATTGTACACAATTTGCCTTTGACAGTACACTTGGTATGGAACATATTCGCCCTCTAGTCCTCCTCAAAGTTCGATAAGGAACTCAGTACTTGTCTTAAGACTAAGGTCATCACTTCTCCCTGGTCAGCATAGACACAAGTTTCCTCTTCCTCTTCAGCTTCGAGTTTTCCAGTACCCTCTTCTTTTTCAGGCCCGCTTTCGTCGGTGCTGTCTACTACATCTCCTCAAAGCACCATGATGCATCAGTTTAGACACTCAATGACCATATGTTCAAAGCCTAAACACTTAAAGCATTTAACCTCGCTGGTCTTTCATCTGGAGGTCTACCTTTTCTCATATATCATCGGGGTCAGTCTAACCTCAGCTAAACCTAGCTAACTGGTTTGGCCTTGCTAGCTTGCTCGGCTGTCATCAAATCAGTTGTTCTTATCCTTAGCCTTATATGGCCTCCTTGGCTCTACTCGAAAAGGTCGACGCATAACTGGGAGTTGAGAGAATGTTTGCTTGGGTTCGCTCGAAGTACTTCTGCTCTATTTTTCGACCCTCTACGCTATCTTTATCACCTCTTCTGTGGTATAAAACCTTTGTACTTCCACGATGTTGTGAATCTCATACTGGCCTCTAGTACTTCCACGATGAGCTTAGAAATGAACCTTGATACTATATGGGCCTTTGGTTCTTCCATGTTGGCTTGGATCATTAGCATCTGGAACTCTCTTACATAGTCATCAGTAGATCGGTTTTCTTAGCGGAGCTCCTCCAACTTTGTAAACGTATCTTGTAGGAAAGTCTCGGGCACAAATCTTCCTCTTAACAACCTTTTCATCTCATCATAGGTTCTAACACCTCATCTTCTATCTTTAGCTTTAGCCGCATTTAGATTTTTCTACTACATGGTAGCATACCTAGTAAACTCTAATGTAGCAAGTTGGACTTTGATAGCATCTATATACCCATAACATTCAAACACCTTCTCAACCTTTTCTTCTTACTCTAAGTATTCATCTGCATCTCCACTTTCATTAAAAGGTGAGATTTAAACCTTAACATTATCTGACCTTCAAGGAACTTGGTGTCTTCATCCTTGCACTTGGTAATAGTTGACTTCTTCTTCTTCGCTAAATTCCTCAACATCCAATTCCTCATCATCTTCCTCAGTCTCCTCCAACTCTATTCTTTATCTAACAATTGATCTACTACTCTTCTAGCTCACTACAATTGAATTGGACAATTGATTCAATTACCTTGGCCATGGTGTCTCTTAAGGATATTTTCTTATAGGTTATGGTATTATATACCATAGGGCTATTGTTTATTAATTTACATTGTTGTGACTAGACTTTCATTAAGGTTGGTCAATCTATTAAGTTTGTTATCAACAATCTCAGTAGTGTTACCACCATTATAACCTTGACCAGGTTGAGCACCACTACTCTAATCATTGATAACACCCTGAACACTTGAATTGACATGGTGCAATACTTTCTTGAACAGATTAATAACTCACTAACAACTTTAACACCCACTACCCTCAAATAAAATAGTAGCGAATTTGCTCTATTTTTGTAATTAAAAACAAAGTAATAATGAAACTACACTTATATGCAACATACTACAGCAACTATGGAAGGAACATAGCAGCTACTGACAGTAAGGTAAACCCAAACTTCATGCAACTTCATATACTCCTTCATGGATCCATGCTCTGATACCAGTGAAGCTAATGCGTCTCCAAGGTCAGATATACGAAGAAACACCACAACGAAGCAAACAAAAAACAAACAGGGAAAAAGTTAGCAATGTCTAGGTAGCTACCGAATGGATATGATGCACCACTCAATTCTACTCGACCTACAATCTACTGGATATGACATACCGGTCTGAACTGAAGGGTCACTTGCCACTACTTCTTGCTAAAGGGAATAAATAAGAGTTAAATGGTAATAAGAATACTAAGGTTACTTAACGTGAATAATTCTGTACTGACTAGATGATTCTACGTACAAGAAAGTGGGGGGTTATACACCCATTCACTAGGGTTACTTTACATATATGAAAAGATAAAAGGGTATTCTACAATTAGGTTATATGAATATTTAGTATAGTAGTGTTCCACTAAGGTTCCCAATGAAGATCATTACCAACACTTACTTAGTGACATGTGGTGTTCCCCTCTCATTTAGCTAGTGCAATTTATAAGGCCTCGGATGTGAAGTGGTCATCAATTTGGGCTTCTTAACCAAGTTGGCAGATGCCACATTGGTACAACTTCCATTATCCACTATGAGCACACAAACCTGATCATTTACTCTTCAAGTGATGTCGAATAAGTTCTCTCTTTGCTCCTCCTCGGCAAAGGGTTTTACACTCATCACACGTCGAATAAGCAAGGTTAATTTATTTAGGTCCTCGACGAACACGTCTTCCTCAATAATCTCATCCTCTTAGGTAGTATCCTTTTTAGGGATAGCCTCCTCCTCAGGTTCCTCATTAGTACTTACCATGTCGAGTTTTAGAGCATCTCTTTTGATAATCATACTTCTTTTGTTTGGACATTAGGTGACCATGTGTCTAAACCATTAACACTTAAAAACATTTGATCCAACTCGTCTTCCTCCTAAATCCTTATTCCTTCTTATAAGTTCTCGGCGGCACTTCACCTTCAGTTGGTCAGCTCTTCTGTTTAATTCTAACCTCTATTATATTACTTGGCTCGACATTTTACTAAACTAGTAACTTCCTTGAGCGGGTTGGCTTAATTGGACTGGTCAACTCATTGGTAGTCAGCTTAGCTTATTCCTCATCTACCTTTATACTTACTAGGCTATTCTTATAGCCATGTCTAAAGAAGTAAGCTATTGAAATTCCATGATATCTCTTACTTCACTTCTCAATCCATTAAAAAATTTGGACACATTTTGGGCTAATGGTTTGGTTACATCACATTAAATCATTAGTATTTGGAACTCTTGAATATATTCATCAACAATTTGGTTTCCTTGTCTTAGCTCTTGAAGCTGGGCAGAAGTGTCTTATAAATAAGTATCCAGTACGAATTTGTTTCTAATTGTCCTCTTCATCTTAGGCCAAGTATTTACTTCTCTATATTCTTTTTGTTTCCTCATAATTTAGAAATTCTTTCACCACATTGCAGCATAACCTAAGAACTTTATAACAACAATCCTTACCTTTTCGCAATCCTCATACTGATAGTAATTAAAAACACGTTCAACCTTCTCCTCTCAATCCAAATAGTCATCTGCATTGTCAAAACCATTGAAGCTCGGAATTTGAAGCTTCACATGGTTAGTAGGTCAAGGTGCTCGAGCTCGCTACTCTTCCTTATCGTGCTCTTCTTCTCCTCCTTTATCCATATCACCTAAGGGAATTCTTCTTTGTATACATCCTCCTACTCCTCCACCTCGATCTTATCGAGTTAGGATCTATCTTCTCACAAGTTAAGCTGCTTAGGGAGTATTCTGCACAACTTTGACAGGTTGAAAGGCTAATACTTGAATAACTCTAGTTAGATCAACTATAAGGCTAGCCATCTCATTGATTCTCTCATCTATACGTCTAAGGGTGTTTTAAGGTTGTCGTCCATGGTAGACAACACCACTATTGTCATCCAATACTAGCATTGACAATTAAATCCATCATACACTTGATAAAACTTAATAAACAAACTTAAAGTCTACAAAACAATAGATACTTGCTCTTTTAAACGAAACAACTCACACATACACCTCTCCACATAAAAGTTTAAGCTAACTATCAACACAACAACTACTCCGAAGAGCAACAAATCCAATTGAAACTTGCTTTGTTTTTGTATGTTTGAAATAAGGCAAAATAGAGTATACAATGATAGCAAACTACTATGCCTTCTTACTTACTCAAAATCTCAAACTAACCTTTTCACAACTATAACACACTACCACAATAAACATTAGTCACAAGAAAGCTCAAACACAACTTATCCAAATGAACCTTAACTCTGTTACCAAGATGATACGATCCAAGCAAAGTATTGATAAGGTCAGTCATAAAAGGTAGGCCTAAGCTTATAAAAAGTTGGAAAACAAGGGTGGAGATGCATGAGAATAGAGAAACAAACAAGTAGAACCATGATCCACTCAAGGATATGATGTACCTTGAAACTATCTAGGACTCATGACTCAACTCAATATGATGCACAAATTAGTCTAATGAAGGTGCTCGCCACTTAGCCTTGCTTGAGAGTTAGGATAAGAGTGAAGTAAGCAAAGAGAAATGCTCACAAAAGAGATGATATAGTATATTCAATATCTATTGTATGTTGATAAGGCTACTTTACAATAGTTATTTATACCTGAAATATTAAGGCAACAACTGTAAATGAAAATGGCTAAAAAGGATAAAGTCCTAAATAAGTAATGTACAAAGAATGGGAAAGGGCATAAAGAGAAAATCAAGAAAAGCATCCATCTTATATTAGATATTCTATCATATGATTACTCAGACACATGGCTATCAGTTGGTGGGTAAATTTCTAGTTGAAATAGATAAACTATACAGCCAAGCTGGTGATTGCAAAGCAGAGGTGCTAAGCAAGACTAGGGGTTCTTCTACGGTGAGTTTAGCTCAAACATGGTTAGAGCAGTTCATATGTAGGTCGGCTAAACTAATGATCGAGCGGGCCAAGCTATTGTCTGAGCGTATCTTAAGTCGGAAATTAGAGACTATTGATAAGTATGGGAGGGTTCATCTTGGACAAGGCAGCAAACTGGTAGATTGAAGCAGCTTGGACTCATCAAGCGTAGGTTGGCATAGAAGAACTCACCTAGCCATTCTGTCAAGCCTGACTTAGGTCAAAGGTTTGGTGCTCTGATTCTAATCAGTCTTCCTACTGATTATAGGATATGTCCTTTGCCTTAAATTCAACAAACGTTTTAGGCTTATTCTTAGCAGTGACTTGAAGAAATCACCATAAGGCTTTACCCCTTCAATAACTACCTTTAAGGCAATACTCATATCAAGCTCTAGGGTTTAAACCATCTCTACCATGAATCGAGCTAAATATTTTCTTATGGACTTGTTGAATTTTTACTTAATCATGTTAAGGATTGAAGAATCCTTAACAAGCAAATTGCTTTCTAGTAAGTGTTATAAAAACACTTCAGTTAGATCATCAAAATAGGTGATCGTATTGAGCTTCAAGCATTTAAACCATGTACAGGTTACATTCTATGAGTTTGATGGGAATTCTTGGCATGCTACTACTTCACTTAAGCCATGTGACTTTGCTAATGTAAGATATTATTTGAGATTGGTCTTTAATATCATCATAAGTATCAAACTAGGGCAATTTGATGTACCTAGGAATCATCTCCTCAAAAATTTTAGGTATGAAGGAGCTCTTTTAAGATGACTTCTTATTGGTTGAAGCAAGAGCACTAACATGTAATGGACTAGCATATTGTGCTTACTAAGGTGCTTTGCCTTTATCAATTTTCTTGAAAGCAGGAGCTAAGGTATCAATTGCTTCTTGAGCTTATTGATTATTTGTTTAAGGGAACTAAAGAGTTGTCAAAATTGTCAACACCATCTCAATTTGCTTTGTCTTGGTTTTGATGGAGCAATATATGTGTATGAGCTAACTTTAATATTTCATGATTTTTCCTTGCAAGTCCTTAGTTTTTCCTTGCTAGATTGGCACATAGTCATTCTAACCTAACAAGGCAATGTTTTCCTTCTTGGTGTTGCCTACCATCTTCTTGTAGTGTACAAGAGATAGAGTAACACCACCAATACTTTTCATTAATCTTGTTCTAGCCACCATATGGGGTGTCGATCATAGAAGGTACAAAAATGTTGTTGATTGAATTTAGTGAGAGATTTAGAATTTGCAAAACAATAAGCATTAGGCTATGGGGTGTGCTAAGGCTATTTGGCTTTGCTACTTTAATATCTAAGTTTATTATTTGGAAAGTGTTTAAATGTCAAACAGTGAGAGAGAATAGTGAGGGAATCTAGAGAGTCTTTATTATGTCACTATGGATGAACATATGACAATAATATCACACATTACAAAATGGGTGGGTCTAAACTGCAAGATGGCCTGAAAAGTAAATGGAAATTGAAGGTTTAGGTACCTACACACTAATTTTATGGATATAACACAATCTGGAATCACACATGGACCTAAGCTAGTATCCGATATGACGTATGAACACAAATCCTAGTATTGCTCACCACAATCCTTACTAAAGGGATTAATAGGAGTTAGGAAGGAGAACTTTCATAAGGAAATACTCAAAAGGTTTTTTCACTAAATCTGATAAGTATTGCTAAAACGCCATAAACATTAACTATTTATACATAGTAGTGATTTCGTAAATAAAATGAAATTAAGGATGCCCTAGTGGCATTCCTATAGATAAGTACAATTATAAACATAATAGCAGTTTGGTAGATAAAAAAAGAAACAACAAGCCTTAATGGTAAGACTATAAATAGTAGCTAAATGAGTAGTTTGGGTGATGAACTATTGAGTCGAGTTGATGAGCTATTGGCACTTTGATGACCTATTTTGGGCTTATTAGCAAGTTTACCTACCTGTTTTGTGCTAATTTATTTTATATCGACCTGAATCTATCAACCTATTCTAATGACTTAGTTCTAACAACTTGTTATTGACAACCATTTGTGTTGAGCTCTTGAATGGGTAATAACTCTTCATATGAATTTCATAAGCAAGTCTCTACATGATGATCTCTTAAATGGTTCTCCTTGTAAGATCCCCAACAAGTCTCCAATGCATGGAAAGCTTTCAAATGGGTCATTGACACATAGAGAACTCATTGGCTAGTCTCTACTATAGCCCAAAACTTAATGTAGATAATGCATTTTTACTCTTTCGTAGTTTTAGTTTTTAAAGAGTCCTAATTCAAAAAAATAAAAAAAAATTTGAAAAATGATAAAAAAAAACACAAAAAAATGGAAAATTCTTAGAAAAAAGAAAAAAGTAAAGAATTTTTTTTAGGAAAATAGATTTTTAGAAAACAAAATATTTTAGGGTCTATGGATTTAGTCTAGCTCATCTTGAGTAGCTTTATTTTAGGAGGTCATATAGCTTAAGTATAATTTAATTGCATTAAATGTTAAGGTACGGACCAACGGTCTAATAGTTAAACACTTGATCATGGCATTAGATTCGGCTTAAGGTCATGGATTTAAATCTCACTAGACACACATGTACCTTTTATTTTTTCTTCCATTACGAATTCTTTTTTTCGAAAAGGTAGCAAAGAGAGAGGAAAACAGGTTAAGCATATGGGATTCAAATCTAATTATAAATGTCATCAAATCTTTTGGGTCTAATAGAATTATGTTTAAATCATTATTGGAGATAACATAAATCTAATATAATAATATTAAATCCGATAAGATAAAGATTTATAAGATTCAAATTAGATTTTGATCTTTATCAAATTAAATTTAAATTGATACAAAAAATTCATTCTGAGTTTTATAAATAGGAATCACGTGGCATGAGATAAAAAAAAATTTTCAATTAGACACTCATGTGTGACCTTAAACCTTTAATCCTCTCTTGCTCTCATCATATGACATACGCTTAACTTTTGATCTATTGTCATAACTCCACTATCCACTATCTTGAAAAGAATTCAGTTGCCACCCAACCACTATCTTAAACAACATACGACAGTCCCTTTGCCATCTCACTGTCTCTTTTACCCATCTTGCAATAGTAACCCCATGCTCTCACATACACAGTTCTATACATGACTATTGTCACCACCAATCAACCATACACACATCCTAAACTCTATACCTTCATACTTCCATACTCATGTACGTCTACAACACAACAGCATGGCAGCATGAACAATAGCACCTAATTCCGACCGCTTTATCCTCACATAGTCACTCCATCCTCATGCAATGTAACAACACACACATGGCCCTAGTGTCCACATGCGGTCCTCTTTTAATAGTGAATAATAATATAAAATAGCATGCGAAGCATAGTGATTTGCTCTATATTTCTTACGATTAGGTAAGATGAGTTATTTATTAATCCTTTTTATCTGTTTATCTTTTCTTTCTTTTTGTTTATTTACTTGTTATAGGTTTAGTTAATAATTACTAGTCGTCTTTAAGATATATAAAAGGAAAAATATTTTAGTTTAGGAAATTATGCCTTTTTCAAACTTCTTTTTTTTAAAGCATTAGGTCTTTAGAATTTCTTAGTTAGAAAAATATTTTTTTCAAAAGTAAAAAAGAAAATAATAATGACAAATCCTTTTCCAAACTAAGAAATTTTCAGAGAATTTTCCATAAAATAAAAAAAACTTTAATAGACATCTTTTTCATAGTTGAATATTTTTTCTATGGTTTAAGCGTATTTTACATGGTTTAAATATTTTTTTATGGCTTAGGTATCTTTTATATAGTTAGGTTTTTTTTCCATGGTTTAGACATCTTTTCCATGGTTTAGACATCTTTTCCATGGTTTAGATATTTTTGTGTTATTAGGCTTCTTTTCTATAATTTGGGCATCTTTTGTATAGTTAAGCATCTTTTTCATGATTTAAACATCTTTTCTATATGAAAGTTTGTCATGTAGAAAATTGCATATTTCATAAAAATCGCATTTTTAGGTCTTTAGGGTTTTTCTTGAAAATAAAAAATTTTATCACTTAGTTGTTTCTTTTAAAAAATAAAAATCTTAATTTAAGACTTTTCAAATATTAGGTTTTTAGGGTTTTTTAAAATTTATTTATTTTAATTGGGAATAAAAATTAGGCTTTTAAGGATTTTTCTTAATAAAAACATAAATTTGACCCAATTTTTTTTTTATAAAAAGAACCAACCCACTAAAGTTTTTCTAAAAATAAACTACAAATATTTTATCTCAATTAGTGAATACGTAAGCACCTTCTAAGTAATGTAAAATTTGTAAAAAAATTAGTTTTCTATTTTTTGTAAATTATAGTTCAAATTAGTTATTTTGTAAGATAAATGTCATTTAATTTATTTATTGATGAGTGAATTTATTTTAAATATAAAAAGGGTGATTTTGAAAAATAAAGCTTAATTTTGGAAAATTAATAATGATACTTGTAAGGATTTAATAAGGTAGCTTCCAAACTTAATAATTTAGTTTCTTAAATTCTTTTTAGAAAAAGTTTTGAAAATGTAGACTAGTGGCTAAATTAGAATTGATTTGCCTGATTGGTTTTAATTTAATTACCTTTCTTGATTTTATCAGGTGATGACTCCAAAATTTTTCAAAATAAAGAAGTCAAGTGTTTTTTTTAACTTCAATCGAGGGTTTAAACTAAATAAGTATAAGGCTTAGTTTAAATCAAGTTAAGGGAAATCAAATTAAAATAGAAAACCAAAAAATCAGGCTTGACACTTAACAATGGGTAAGGTAGGTACGCTAAAGCCTATCAATCTTGCAGTGGTTACTTTCACATATTTATAGAGTCTTGTCCAATAACTTAATGAGCGCAATTGAATTGCTTAAGATAGGTGATGCCTCTAGAATTTAAGAATGTGATAATCATAAGGATAGGTAACTAGTTAAGCAGTTACTAAGAGGAGTAATCATCGAATTGTTCATGCCCTTGCCCTAACGTTTGAATATTTGAACTTCATGGGTTAAGCCTTGGTGATTAAGCCCTTTAGGTCTTAGCCAGTAATATACTAGTTGGCGAATCTTTGAGATCAAGTCGGCATATTATATACCAACCACTTAGCATGAACCACTAAGGTAGTCACAACAACTAATCTAAAGATGCAAGTGTCTAACTTGAAGTTATCCTTGATCTAGAATAAATCGGTAGTTCACCAAGCTTCCATGCAAAATTCCACTATCAACAAGAGGAGCCATGAACTAACAATAATTTATTCATTCTATATGGATTAAGTTGTTTTAACATTGATTTTATAGGTTGTTTATACTTATATATTAAGACAACAAAGTTGGTTATAAGTGATTTTATCTATAATATCCTTTAAGCTATGCTTTGAGTGAAGGTAATTGTAGAGTTCCTAAGCAGGGGACCCTTTAAGTCATATCGAGGTCAAATTTTATACCAATTTACCTTTTGAGTTAGCCTCTAGGTTTAATCAATTTTAAGTCTCTTAATAGAACACCCTCTAAACTATCCTTTAAGTCTAATAAGTCTTAAAGTTCTTCAAAATATACCTTCTAACTTAGTCTCTGAGATTCCTCTAATCATAGTTCTCATAAAAACTTTCTCTAACTTAGCTTCTAAGTAAGTATCTAATAAGATATTTACTTAATACAACCTCTAAGTTATCCTTTAACTTTGTCCAAATTCTCTTCATCCATTTGATTTGTTCACATTTCAACTCAATTTCAGTTAAAAGTACCCCATTAACATTACATTCAACACTAGATTACTTCATTAATCCATAAGAATTCCATTTAACATGAACCCATAAGATCACATTTTATGAAACTAAACCATTAAAGTCATATATACATGAAGCTCATGACTTCCATCTAAAAAAAATCAACCCAATATCACCACTCCTCAATGATTTACTTCACAAGTCAATTTAACTCCAAATCCAAGTGAAGCCCTTTTTTTAAAAAAAATTTATTAAGTCAGTCAAAAATACCATTTTAACTAACATTTTTTGACTTAAATATTAACAAAAATATAGAAAATTATATTCATGAAAATGTTTACATGAAATTATTGTATATATCATTAGCAACATACAAAAAAATTTTAAGCTCAAAACTACATCACTAACATGCTTTTAAAATAGCTTCAAAATTTGCAAAATCTTAGTAATGTCTTAAGAGCGTAATATCTAACTACTAATTTTAACAAAACAATATTTTTTTCCCATATCCTACTTAAAAAATTACTTTGGAATAATTTTTTCTAGAATAATCTAATTAAATTTAGTATTTTTAGTAATTTAATGAAAACCATACTAGATTTAGACTCTCACCAGTATTGAACTTTCTAGCCACCAATGGCCACCTAAGGTGTGTCAACACCGTAAGACAAGGAATATCCCTTATGGTACCGGTGTTGGTTTATTCCTAGTAGTTGCTTGTATCCCCGAACTCTTTGTAACTAAGATTTGCACTAATTTTCTAATAATTTCCCCTAATTTGCCTTCTTAATTTCTCAAACCTTCCATATTTTTTCTAAGTTCCTATCTGCATAAAGAAACTTGTAGAGAGGATTTTCAGAATTTCCAAGTGAAGAATGTGTAGTTTGAAATTTTTCTCTCTTTTTACAAACTAAATCCCACTCTAATAGTTTGCTTAAACACAAAGTGGCATTACCTTAATGCAACCTCCATCAGCTATCCCTAAGGATGCCTATTCCCTAATGTTTCCTTACTGCCACGATATTTTTTTCTATAGTTGTCTACTATTTTCTTGTTATTTTAACATATTTAATATATGGTTAGGCATTTTAAGTAATTATAGGTACATATTAAAATTAACTATTTTAACTATATATTTTCAAAATTTGTGCCTATAAAGTGTCCTTAACTAATATACCTAGCCTACTCATAATCAACCTATCTCTACAAACACCTTAAATTGACTACTCAAAACTTACTCGCTAAAACATGGGGTTTACATTTAATTTGATCACAATGAACTAAGAACCATAAAACTGAATAAAAAATAAAGGAATATGATTATATAGTTCTCTTAGGGTTATCAATATCTAAATACCAAAACATATAACTACTTAATCATCATGTTCAAAAGAATAAACAAAGAAAAGTGATTCATGATGAAAGCTCCTTTTCAATCTCTTAGATCTTACACTCTTGACGCTTTAGATACTTCTATCTTTCAAAAACCCTAAAATCTATCTAGGATAAATGAAGAAAATTCTCAATGAACTTGAGGAGGTGCTCTGTGGCACTTTTGTACTTCTTGTTGAACTTCATAAATTTAGGACTTGTATAATTCTTTGCATATGGTATTCCATTACCCTTTCTTGGTATGAGAGTTTGAGATTTAAGATGTTAGTTAAGGTTATTACTTGTACTTACTTTAGAAATTTCTCAAAGTTTTCTTTCATCATATCTAATGATCCAAAATGCATATTGTTGGCTCTTATCTAAGGAGTAAGTATGATTTCAACGTTCATTCATATCAACCATGAGTGTTTGCAAATTATAGCAAGAAGACAAAGACCCTATAGGATGAGTTCTTGCATCTTTAGCAAGGAATGCTAACCTAGTTAGGATCGGAAGCAATGTCACATGCACACTTTCTTGTAGTGCATCTTCATCTTTGCAAGTGTTTGGTTAGTCTTATCTAACACCTTCTAGTGCAACAGTCATAGATATTGATAGGAATCAAGCTATAGGACCCCCAACCCGCAGCAAAGCTTGAGGACTAAAAGGGCTAGCATGATGAATCCTTATGTTCTAACCAACCTGTACTAGTGCCGAAGCTGAGTGCTTCCTTACCAAGGCCGAGTACTTCCTTGCTAAGGCCGAATACTTCCCTGCTGAGTCACCTTTAATGTCATGTCTTATGACCACTCATTATTCTGTGGTATGTTGAGTTGATGATTACGCTCTGGTGTCAAGTTGACCTATCACTCGGCATCATCCTTGCCAAGAAACCGAGAGATAGAGAATCAAGTCTAACTAAGCCATCCTTGCTCAAATAAGCCCATTTGTCTATACTTTTCATCCGCATCTCCTAACAACCTTGATAATGCAACCTCGCCATGTATACAGTATCGTATGTAGAATCTATAGCACCAATAATTGTTTTCCTTGTATATTCATTTTTATCCTTTTATATTACGTGTATTGCTTCTTTAGGAAATGTCCTTAGTATCTTTTCCCTTTTAGGCAAGTTGCCCTAACTTATGGGTATAAATACCATTGTACTTGTAGTTGTAACAGATAGCTTACCTTTAATACACTTAAGTACTTTTTTCCTTACGTAAACACTGTTTGTTTACTCTTAGCATCACTCTTATCATTTCCCTTAAGTAAGGTTAGGTGGCAAGTAACTTACGGGTATAAATACCATTGTACTTGTAGTTATAACAGATAGCTTACCTTTAATACACTTAAGTACTTTTTTCCTTGCGTAAATACTGTTTGTTTACTCTCAGCATTACTCTTATCCTTTCCCTTAAGTAAGGTTAGGTGGCAAGTAACCTCATTAGACCAATTCTTGTGTTATATCGAATTATGTTGTGAGTCCTTAGAAGTTTCATTAGTGCGTCATATTCTTTGGAGCTATTCATGGGTTTTGCTTACTGTTTTTATTCTTCACTTTCACCCTTTCATACCTATCCCCATTAACCCCTTTTTCAAGCTTTCTACAAGCTTAGACCCATCTAATGATCGGCCTTGTCTGTTCTTGCTTACGGTTCGCAACATCTTGGTATTAGAGCTAAGGTTTTGTGTAACCTATAGTTAGTTTTTCTTGAATTCTATTCTACTCTGTTTTGCATGTGAGAAACAGAGTAAGTTACTGTATTCATTTAACTGCTGTGTTATTAGCTATTCACTTTTGAAGTGTTTATTTGAATTTTGAATTTGTGAGGAAAAATGACAAACCCAAGTATGAATGTTAGTGTTGGTGATGATAGTGGAGTTATCCACCATGGATGACAATCTTAGAGAACTCCTAGAAGCACTGATGACAGACTTAATGAGGTAGCTAACCTCTTAATAGATCTAACCTAAGTTATTCATGCCCTATCTTGCCAACCTATTAAGGCCATGCAAAACACTCCATAAGCTACTTAACCTGTTAGAGGTTAAAACCCAGCTTAACCGGTTCAAGATGGAGGAGTTGGCAAACAAGTAAGGCGAAGGATCAACTTGAGAGAGCTTGATGAGAAGGAAGAAGAGTATTTTGAAGAAGAGTGTGTACAAGTCCCTAGAGAATTCGACTATGTGAAGCTTCGGATTCTGAGTTTCAATAGATTTGGGAATGTTAACGAGTATCTGGATTGGGAAGAAAAGGTAAAGCATATATTTGATTACTATTAATATGAAGATTATAAGAAAGTGAGAACTACTGCTGTTAAATTCTCTAGATATATCACCATGTAGTGTAAGAATTTTCAGGCTATGAGAAGAAAAGAGAGGTACCAAGAGATTAACACCTGGCTTGAGATGAAGAGAGTGCTTAGAAACAGATTCATGCCAGAAACATATCTCCAAGATACTTTCACTTGACTTCAAGAGCTAAGAGAAGGACATCGAATTGTTGATGAGTATGTTCAAGAATTCTAAATGCTTATGATAAGATGAGAAGTGAAGGAACCACTAGCTCGAATAGTCTCAAGATTTATTACTGGATTGAGAGGAGACATCTGAGACATTGTCGAGCTCTAATGATTTGGCACAATGGATGAAGCTATTAGGATTGCCCAATAAGTGGAGAGACAAAGAAGGAGCTGAGTAATGACCAGAATGCCGCCTAGCTGACCAGGACAGGTAAGTCGTCGTGCTTAGTCTAGTATCGAGCTAAGTAAAAAAGTAGATGTTAGAGCCGAGCTGAAAGGCCAACCTGAAGATGCAATGCCGACTCGAACATATGAGAAGGGGTAAGGGTCTGGAAGGAAGACCAACCAAATCAAGTGCTTCAAGTATTAAGGGTTCAGATATATGACTGCTCAGTGCCCAAATCGAAGGACAATTGTCATTAAGGGAGACATCCCGAAGTTAGAAGTAGAGAGTACGGATGAGGAACCCGAGGAATAGGAGGTTCTTGTTGAGAAAGAAAATGCCGAGAAAGAACTGACTAAGGAAGACGTGTTTCTCGAGGACTTAGACTAGTTACCCATAATTGTCCGATGTACTATGAGCGTAGAACCCTCACGAAAGTAAGAGCAAAGAGAGAATTTGTTTCATACTATTTATAAGGTGAATGATCAGATGTGTGCTCTCATTGTGGATAGTGGAAGTTGCACTAATATAGCATCGGTTGATCTTGTTTCAAAACTGAAGCTGACGATTGTTGCACAGCCTAGGCTGTATAAGTTGCACTGATTGAGTAAGAAAGGAGCATTATATGTCACTCGGCAAATACTGCTGCTGATCACTATAGGGAATTACTCTGACCAAATCCTTTATGATGTGCTGCCTATGTGCGCTTCCTACGTATTGCTAGGTAGGCCGTGGTTGTTTAATAGGAGAGTTATACATGACGGCTATAGGCATACGTATATGTTTGAAAAGGATGATTGGAAGATCACGTTGAATTCGATGCTGCCAAGGGAAGTTCACAAGCTACAGATGAAACTCACTCACGGATCAAA
This sequence comes from Lumnitzera littorea, assembly GCA_024138015.1. NCBI lineage: Eukaryota > Viridiplantae > Streptophyta > Magnoliopsida > Myrtales > Combretaceae > Lumnitzera > Lumnitzera littorea. The sequence goes on from JAMXBB010000006.1 coordinate 65,061,370, forward strand.
GAAAGCTCTGGTGATGAGTAGAGTCGAGCTCCAAGAAGCCATCATTGTTGACGAGCCAACCTTATTGTTGGTTAGGCAATTATTGGAAATGAAGGAGAAAGGTAGGCTACCTTATGAAATTAAGGAGTTGCTAGATGACTATACCAAACTATTTCTAGAACAGTTACATAAGGGGTTGCCTCTAACTTGAGGCATAGAGCACTGCATTGACTTAGTACCTGGTGTTGCATTACCGAATAAGCTAGCTTATCAGATGAATCTTGAGTAGGCTTCTGAACTCCAACATCAAGTCAATGAATTGTTGGAGAGAGGTTATGTAAGAGAGAGTCTCAGCCCTTGTACTGTACCTATATTTCTAGTGCCAAAGAAGGATGAAACCTAGCGGATATTTGTTAACAGTCGAGCCATGAATAAAATCACGATCAAATATAGGTATCCAATCTTGAAGCTAGAAAACATGTTGAATGAACTAAGTGGAGCCAAGATTTTCAACAAGATTAATCTTAAGTCTGGCTATCATCAAATCCACATGAGGTTAAGAGATGAGTAGAAGACTACGTTCAAGACTCAACATAGACTTTACGAGTAGATGGTCATGCCTTTTAGCTTGTCAAATGCCATGAGCACTTTCATGAGACTTATAAACCATGTATTAAGACATCTCATAGGGAAATGTGCCATGGTGTACTTTGATGACATCCTGGTCTACAGTACCGACATACCGAGTCACTATAAACATCTCAGATCAGTCTTGGATATCCTTCATGCCGAGAGACTATTCAGCAACTTGAAGAAATGTTGCTTCTACCAGGAGGAAGTGGTATTCTTAGGGTATGTAGTCAATGGAGGAGGCTTGCAAGTCAATGATGAGAAGATCAAAGCAATTGTCGAGTGGCCAACTCCTATTACTTGTGCCAACGTAAGAAATTTCCACAGACTGGCTTCGTTTTATAGAAGGTTTATTAGGAATTTCAGCACCATCACCGTACTACTTATCGAGCTTACCAAAAAGAACACCGACTTTCGATGGGGAGAAAGGGAGGAGAGGAGTTTTGCCGATGTAAAAGAAAGATTGACCTCTGCCCCGATATTAGAACTACCTAACTTCGACAAAATTTTTGAGCTGGAATGAAATGTATCGGGTGTTGGAATACGCGCTATCCTGATGTAGGAAGGCTGACTAATTGTCTTCCATAGTGAGAAGCTCCAAGACTACAACTGAACTACTCCATATATGATAAGGAACTTTTGGCATTGATCCAAACAATGCAAGTATGGCAATATTACTTTCTGCCGAGAGAATTTGTCATATATACTAACCATGAATCATTAAGGTATCTCCAAAGTCAGAGCAAGTTGTCAAAGTAGTAGCAAGATGGGTTAAATTCCTTAAGGGGTTCAATTTTGTAATAAAATACAAGCAAGGAAAGAGCAACATAATTGCAGATGCTCTTTCGAGGAGGAATGTGCTCTTATCAGAACTGCAGACCAAGTTGTTTTGTTTTGTAAGTATTAAAGAATAGTACTTCGGATATCTACACTTTAGACCAATAATTTTGTGATGCATAGATGGGAAGATAGTGGATGAGTATTATGTGGAGGATGACTATCTTTTCCGAGGGGGGAGACTATGCATGTCGACTTGTTCCCTATAGGAATTATTAATCAGGGAAGGCTACAGCAGAGGACTCTCGGGACACTTTGGAGAGAGCAGGACCAATGAACTATTGAATGGCTAACTCTTTTAGTCAAGAATGCGAAGAGATATACACTGAGGTTTTAAAAGTTATGCTGTGTGCAAAAAGGCTAAGTGCCAAGTCAAACAAGGGAAAGCAATGCCCCTACCTATTTTGATGAGGCAGTAAACTAAACTGAGTATGGACTTTGTTCTTAAACTACTGCAAACTGCTTGAGGCAAAGATTTCGTAATGGGCATTATAGATCAGTTCAGTAAGATGGTACACTTTGTACCCTGCATCAAAATTAATGACGCTTCAGCTATTACTTCTCTTTTCTTATAGGAGATTATGCGGATACATGATGTACCAAGGAGTGTAGTCTTTGATAGAGACTCGAAGTTCTTGAGCCATTTCTAGAGGACCCTGTGGCGTCCGCTAGGAACCAAATCACTCTTCAATACCTCATGTCACCCCTAAATTGATGACTAAACAGAAGTGGTTAATCATACTTTAGGGTCATTGATCCGAGCTGCAATAAGCAAGAACTTGATTGATTGAGACATTTGCCTACCAATGGTCGAGTTTGCTTATAGTTAAACCGTACATGATACTACTAAGCAGACTCCCTTCGAGGTGGTCTATGGATTCAATCTCGAGTTACCCCTCAACTATGCCCTTATACTAGCACCCACGCAAGAGGACCCTGACACTTTGACTAAAGCACAATCTCTTTAGCACATCTATAACAAGGTCACTTAACACATTGACCAAATTGCTAGAAGAATGCAAGAAAGGACCAAGGGTAGGTCAGCTAAATAATTTCAGTTAGGAGACTTAGTATAGTTACCCCTTAGCAAGGAATAGTCTCGAACAAAAGGAAGAACAAATTATCTACAAGAGTGAAAGGACCTTTGAAAATCCTCTAGAAAATCAGTGACAATGCCTACAAGTTGGAATTGCTTGAGGACTATGGGGTTTCTAACACCTTCAACATTTCCGACTTTAGTCCATATCATCCTGACGGAGAATTGAGTGAACACCATTCGAATTTGATCCTAAATCTAAAACAACCTGGAGGGAATGATGGGAATCAAGCTACAGGACCCTTGACCAGCAGTCGAGCCCAAGGATTAGAGGAGTTAGCATGATGAATCCTTATGTACTAATCAACCCCTGCCAAAGCTAAGTACTTCCTTACTGAGTCACCTTTAATGTAGTACCATATGACCACCATTATTCTATGGTATGTCGAGTTGATGATTATGCTCTGGTGTTTAGCCGACTTATCACTCGATATCATCCTTGCTAAGAAACTGAGAGATAGAGAATCCAGACTGAATGAACCATCCTTACTCAAACAAGCCCATTTATCCGTACTTTTTTTCCGCATCTCCTAACAACCTCACCAATGCAGTATTGCTACGTCTATAGTATCGTATGTAGAATCTATAGCACCAATGATTATTTCCCTTATATATTCATTTTTACCCTTTTATATCATGTACATTTCTTCTTTATGAAATATCTTTATTGCCTTTTTCCCTCTTAGGCAAGTTCCCCTAACTTATGAGTATAAATACCCTTATATTTGTAGCTGTAATAGACAAATTGCCTTTAATACACTTGAGTATTTTCTTCCTTACGTAAACATTGTTTGTTTACTTTCGACATTACTCTTATACTTTCCCTTAAGTAAGGTTAAGTGGTGAGTAACCTCATTGGTGCATCATATCCTCTAGAGTTATTCATAGGTTTTGCTTACTATTTTCATTCTTCGCTTTCACCCTTTTGTACCTATCCCTCGTTAACCCTTTTTCAAGCTTTTTGCAAGCTCGAACCCATCCAGTGACTAGCCTTGTCTATTCTTGGTCACGGTTCACAATAGATATGGTCCTAGATCTAATATGCTAAGTGCCAACAATGCAACTTTAGGTTATGTAGTAGTACTAGTAGTAGCAATGGTAGCGACATCTTCTCATGACAAGAACTACATAAATATACTTAAGAATTGATTGAACTTAGGTATTCTCTCACTTAATTAGCACCATAAGTTAGACTTTAAAATGGTCATCTTCCATTGCCATAGGCACAAATTGTCTACTATTGCTTAAGTTACTTGCTCAATAACGTAGAGATGAGTTTCTTGCTTATGGAAGCTTCCTTTTGTCTCACTTTTCTTTCTTGTAAGTGCCATGAGATCAAATTCTTCTCTTACCAAGTGGAGTCATCAAATAATGTATGGGATGGTAATATAGATGGTTGATCACATACACATGCTTTTTACCTTGTTTTCATACTGATTCTTAACTAAATTTAGTTACCTTTTCACCCTTTTCTTATTGAATTACATATTGAATCTTATGTTACCCTAATTAAACTTAAATCATGCTTTCAACTCCACTATATACTTATTTTGAATCTCAAAAGTATTTCAACTAAATTAGTTTTCTTTTTACTATTATGTATACCTAAATTATTTAATGAAACCATATATACAACATTATCTTTTAAGAGCACCAACCTTTGACAAGTCCTAAAAACGTGGGAGTAAGTAGAAGTTAACATAGAAGGTTAAGTAAAATGTAGAAGTAATAAATGGAAGACTTAGTTGAGTTGAATTTAATACTAAGCTTGTAATATTTAGTCTAATATCCTAGCTTAAGATTAAGTAACACTAAATCCAAGTTGAAAAGTCCACTTTAAGTACGTAATTACCGTATTTGTTGCATATGCTTGTTAAATTAGTACTAAACGAATGTAATGATTATCTAGTTTTCTCATTAATGTGCTGATTGTGTATGACTGAAACTAAGGGTTCATGAGTATTAGTGATCTCGATGGCATCTTGATGATTTACATGGCTTTATCTTTAATGGATTTGCATATTAAAATGATATGGATAGATCTCAATTGATTACCAGGCTTTAGGATTTTGTGGAATACTTAACATTACAATACATATTTATGTATGTATGTATGTCTATTTTACTATATATGATTATCTTAGAGACATGAGTTACTTTAAGTTTTAGGATGCCAAGACTGTGTTACTTGCCTCACTTAAACAAAAGGTGATTAAATTGTTGATTATGCATTAAATTACTAACTTATATACATGAACAATGACGTGTTTGACATGCACATGTGTCTATTAGTTTTCATGTGCTATGCATATAGCTCACCTCTTATAGGAAATCCTTTATAATTGCAAGTACATCATAATAGTGATCTTTATCATGATCTTAGCTATGATCGAATTTATGACCTAAGAAAGGAAGTGGTATACGTATATTACAAAGAGTACTTAAATGGGGTTTTGTTAATAGAACTTTTTTAGCAAATTATGTGTTGATGTATGTATTTGGTGATCATACTCCTTTATTTAATTATAATGACACCCTAGGTGTTATTATCATTATAGTCTTGAGTGCATATCAATAGTTAATGATAACATAGGTCTCTTAGCTACCATTATGCCGTTGATATACACAAGACTTCACATCAAAACTGACAATATTAGTGGAAGCGAAGCATACCCACCAATAGCCTCGACGAATAATGTTTCCTTTATCTTGAAGATTTCCTTTCAAATGCTTAGCAGATCGGGTGACATCTCTAGTTGGCAACCTTTATTGATTAAACCTCACCTAGCTTTTTCTTCCTAAGCTTTTATAGAGCTAATATGCAAAAGAAATCTATAAAGGTGTGAGCAAAAGTGCATCCTTAATAAGTGGCATCATACATAAGTAAGTAAGATAAGTCCTTTTAGAGTGTAATGCAACAGTCAAAATTCCATTTGTATGATGTTGACTGGTATATTACTAGACTAGAAAAATTAACCCCACTCTAGTCAAGTTTCGAGGAATTTAAACATATCATGTTCATTTGTCATCGAGCCCTCCTCTTACCAAACCAAGGTTATGTAATGGACTTCCCTCTTGTCCCCTTTATACTCATTCTGGGCCATTCACCATGATAGCTTTTTAACCCTAATGGTTGCTTTCTCTTCTATCACTTAGTTTTGCATGGTTGAAAAGAAGGAAACCATTGTGTTTCCTCACCATATAGGTAGTTTAGCGGAATTCATGAAGTGGTGCAGGGGTACAATATACGTACCAATTATTAAGGCCAAGTTAAAAGAGTGACCAAGCAATGATCACATTATATTAATTAACACAAGCAATTCACACCATATAAGGAGGCTTAGTTACCATAAGTATGGTAACCACATATGCATAAATAGTTAACTATAAGCACAAACAGTATACCGGCTTACGATTATACACATCTAATTCAAGTTTAGTGAATTTTAGATAACTATGTGGATTTTGGTTGATATTTTTGTTAAGAATTTGGAATATTCCAACATAATTCCAATTTTTATAATATTTTATTAATTATTATTTAACTTGCTTTAGAGGTTCTATGATTTGCCTAAGTATAGTTTTACTATATACAAGCGATTTAATATTTTTCCAGCAATTTACAATATTTGATAAGGTATTTTTTTATATTTTACTATTTATCCTATTATTTTATTGCTAAATTTACTTATCTAAAAATATTCTTTATTTTTATTTAGTGACATGTCATGATGATGTTTTATATGAAAGGGGCATGGGTCATTGTCACATTTCTTACCCTTACTTATTTTTTATTTACCTTACTAATTTCCTTTTTACCATTTTATTTTTGCTCTTTTTACTACTCATTTTACTTTTAAGGGCAAATTGATTGTTGATGCCTTAGATTCATTTGACTTTTACCAATCCTTTTACTACTACTTATTAATAATTTCTATTTTTTATAGCTTATTTTTCATATAAGGTTATAATATTCTTTTTATTATTTTAACTTTATTCACTAAGTCATCTTTAGGTTACTTATCCTTAGTTCCCTAAGTTTCCTTCTCTTACTAATTTGATTGCTATTATCAACTTTAATGTTTTTTACTATTGTCAACCTTATAAACCCTAATTTTACTGATGAGTCAATGTTTTTAATCAATTCTTATATCTTAAAGTTGTGTAGGATTATAGGGTTGGTAATCAAACCTCAAATTAAGTTTGTAAGAGCCTAGGATTTTAAGTTTTATACCCTTATGTTTACTTATAGGCGTTCTAGTTATGTTTAGTTATGTTGGTTGTTAAGTTATCAGCATTTTTATTTCCAAATTTATATAGGTGGCTAGGACTCCATTATTATGCTTATATTATTTTAGGGTTCGTTTATTGCATCTACCTATTCATTTCTTGTGATTACACTATAATTTCAAAGAGGTTACAAAATCCATTATTTCCTTCTAATAATTTACTACACCTACTTAATCAGTTTTTACATGTGCTAAAATAATAGATTTCAAATCTATATATAGCAACTACGTGCTTTCTATGTATAATAGTCCTTATGCCCTATTCTCACTCTTATTGCTCTTTCTATCTATATTTAGACATTTTTCTCACCTGCATGAAGATGACCCTATCCCTAGGGTCATAGTGAGGATAAAGCTGTTGAAATTGAGTATAATTATCACATAAAGTATATTAGGGTGATACCACACCATTAAACAAGAACCCAAGGCACCTCTGATCTTGTCAAGTGACAGCTATTTTGCCTAGAGTACCGAAAAGAGTAAGTGTAAGGTGACTACTGAAAGCCTCCATAAGCAATATAAAGATTGAATATATGAACCAAGAGTCAATTTATAATTGAGGCATGAAAAACATTATAAAATTTTTAATATGGTGGTAACTTGAACTGATAAATAGTAGTCCTACAAGATGAATCACTAGAAAAGGGCCATAACCTCTCTCTCTCTCTCTTTCTCTCTCTTTCTCCCCCTTCCTTCCTACCTTGTGATGTACACTCTTATCTTTGGTCTAATTTCCAAATTTCCTCTTACATTTATTTATTTTTTTCAATTAATTTACAAAATAACTATCTTAAAGCTATAGTGAGTACTACCTTATTTGATTTAGGATGTCTAATCAATTTGTGGTAAATATAAAATGATAAAATTATTCATTATTTTTTATATCTCATCATTCTTTTCTCATAAACACATATATAGTTTGTTTCACTATTTAATTAGCTAATTCATAGGTGATCAAAGAGAAAAGAGCATCCCAAATGGTAAAATTATGTTTTTATTTAAATATTTTTTAAACCTTTATTGATTGTTGATCACATACATTTTAGGTCAAATGCATTACATAGTGGATGAAAAATATTTTAAATTGTATCATTAATAGGTATTGGATTAAAAAAAAAATTAATATCCACTTTAAAAGTTTTGTGAGAAAAGTTTTAATATTTAGTGTCTTAGTTAGTGTTCTTAGCACACCTATTAGCAACTTTCCTATTTGAAAATTGATAAAGATTAGGAATATAAACTAGTCGGACTATTTTTAAGCTACTGGAATTCATCTTGATTTTTAGTCAAAGCTTAATTTGAGAATCATTGGGCTGAGCTTAAGCTTGAAAGTAATTAATTGAGTTAAGCTTAAGTTATTTTGAACTCGGATGGAGTATAAATATTAATAGAGTTTTAGTGAGTTTCAATATTAATGTTATTACCATTATAAGAAAATATATTTTAAAATAAATCAAGTTTAATTTAGTCAAATTTAACTTTAAAATTCTAAAATCAATCGAGTTCAAATTGAATTTGAGTTTAACCTCAATATTGTGTTGTTTCAACTTAACTCGATCACAAGCAAAATATAGAGTAACAAGTAAACCTAGAAACAAAAAAAAGAAAACACAATTAGGGTCCACTAAGTTTCTTCACTTTGTGACACAATTGGGTCGTTGGGAGGTGGAGGAATTCGTGTGGGAGTGATTATATACTTGATGGTCCGTATAAAAAGGTAGCTCTTTTCCTTTGAAGAACAATTTGAAAGATTTTCTAGCCCGCTCTTCATCTTTTAATCTGTCTTCAACTTATCATGAAAAGTAAAACAAGAAAGTGGAGCCAATGGCAAGGACAAATAGTGCTAGGCTTAGTCAAATCACTTCTTTTAAGGAGAAGAAAAAAATCATCTCCATGTCCTGATATGATTTCCCCGTGTAAAAATGTCCCTACTCATTTGATTTAGGAAGTGCAATTTCAAAGTGGAAAAGGAAAAATAGTAAGGCAAAAAGCGAACAGGGACAATGAATTGAAGAGAGAAGTTATGGAGTCAAAATTTAAAGGTATGGAGAACATATCATGTCCATATACATTAAAAGACGGGCCCTTTTTACATGCAAATGATCAGTGTTCTTCTCCGGTGGACCCGACCCAACCTATTGCTTCAGTGATTTGTTTGAAGTAGCAAAAATCTAACTGCTATCTAGCAGAAAACGTTTTCCTAAAAACTATTCTTCCAATTGACGATATATTTCATATGATTGATTATTATATAAAAAATATATCGAAAAGACTTTTCAGTATTTAGTTTACACATTATTTATACTAAAATATAAATTCAATGCTTATGTTGCTGGGGATCCATCAATCTACGTCCTTCTATGATCTACCTCTCCTAAGTTTCACCAACTCAACTCTTTGAGCATCCATTGAGTTCATCTCTATAGTGGTTATCAAACCTAAGCTTCTTTATGATCCATAGGCTTAAAATTCATCTAATGTCCACAAGCTTAAGCTCTATAGGGATAAAACAACCTAAGCTCTCTATAGTTTAATCACTTAAATTCCTCGTGATCAATAACTTTTGCTATTCTTGATTTGTCACCCTAGATTTTCTATGATTCTTCAAGCATAACTCTGATACCACCTAAACTGTAATGCCCCGGAAGCAGAGGGCGTCATAACTTGCCATGTATCCTTACCAATTAAGAACACGTTAAGGCTTTAAAACTAGTTACAATCTCTATAATCACTTTTAATAATTTATCATCATATACAAAATAATAATTCTCCAAATACATCAAATCGAGTGACTCATAGACGTGTCGCTTCAACCTCAAACATATTAAATAACTAGATCTTGATCTTCTATAACATATGCAACTAACAACCTCTCTTTCCTAACTCGATGATAGTAATTTTCATACTTATCGCAAACTTATTGAATTAACCTGCAGCTATAAAAATAAAATAGTAAGCTGAAGCCCAATACAAGTGCACAAATACATACAGATGCTAAGCCTAGAACTTACACATGCATATAATGCGATAACAACAAAATATAAGCACACAATAGTTTGATTATCTTCAATTTAGGCCAACATACAACATGGGGGTACTTATGACTCTGCTACACCTTGATTTTTATCCACATACATAAGTGGGTACAATATAAGTTTTCCTTTAAGTCTTTTATCCCTAGAGTCTAAAGTTCAGAGTCTAGAGACCTAATATTCTAACTACATCATCTAATATGAAAAGTCCACTAGGAAAACCTTACATATGGTCAGCGGTTGCTTGTCTAAGAAACTGCCAATGTGGGCTTCTAGAGCGAGCAGGTCAAGTGAAATCAACAAACCAAATTAATTAGGCCAAATATAAATTTAATCCGATTTGATTACTAAGTCCTATGAAGCACAAGTAGCAACCAAGCACTATGTACCTAGAATTGCTCTACAATTGAAAATAGGACTCCAATCTCACAACCTAAACAAAAGCTCAAACCTTAACAAGAGAAACCGAACACCACGAATCTAAATGAAAGACGAGTAACACGTTAATTTTTAAGCATTTTAAGATTAAATCCTACCTAGAAGTTATCTATGAATCTATAATCTACCAATCAAGGTCTCATAAGAAAATTGTCAAATTAGAATAATAATTCCAGAATAGAAATAGAACATAATACAATTAAGCCAAAAAGTTGGTATAATTATAAATGATTACTTAGTTATAATAAATTGTAAGGTGTGAATATGTATATATATAAGAGAAAATATAAGGTAAACATATGATTAGAGTATCAAAATATATAGATTATCGAATCGATATGATAATAAAATAATACGTACTTAATCGAAAAATAGTATGACACATAGAATTTCGTGAAAAATAGTATAATAAGAGTAAACAACAAGTAAAACGAACATATTATGCATAATATAATATGCTATACATTCATAATACTAATGTGATAAAAATATTTAGATCGTAATACCGTTGATATAAAAAATAAGACATACTAATAATAGAATAGTATCATAGTACACCAAATCGATACTTGGGACTGACGTAAAAAATCCAAATATTAATATGACTCTATAATGAAACAGAAAAGACTAACCCAACTTAAATACAATAGAAAATACAAATTTGGCCCCAACTTATATATTTAACCAATACTCTGAATCACAATAAAATATATTTAACTGTAATTTTATATAAAATGGAAACAAATTAAAAATAAAATATACTACTTACACGGTATAGAATAAAAAGTCGAAGTGGTACGCGAAATTAAATCAAGATAGAATCATTGAACAACCACAATTTAACGTCGAATGAGAACCTACAATATACAGAAATACAACAATTACTTTTTATTTAAATAAATACACAAATAATTGATTAGTTTTAATTACCGGAATGAACTTGAAACATGCGAAAACAGAAAGAGGATGAATTAAGGATTTTTGTTTACTAAGAGGGGGCTTCAGGGAATTTAGGGGGGCAAGAGAAGAAAGAGGATGTAGGGTTAGGGGTTAGGGTGAGAAGCGAGAAAAAGAATGGGTGTAGGGTTAAGAAACGATTAAGAGGATGAAGGAGAGGTAGAGGAAGTAAGGGGGTAGGGTCGAGGTAATGATTGAGAGGAAGGGAGGGGCAAGAGACGAAAGAGGATATGTAGGGGGTGATGAGAAGGAAGAGGATGAATTGAGGGAGGATTGGATGGGGGATGGGTTCGAGAGATATTGGGAAATGGGGATGAGAGAGGGATTTCAAGGGGATGAGGGAGAGAGGTAGAGAAGTGAATAAAGAGAGAGAGTGAAATGAAAAAATAAATAATAATGAGTTGAGAGAGAAAGTGAGTGTCAAGAGAGAGAAAAGAAATTGTGACTCGAGAAAAAGAAAAAGAAGAAAAAAAATAAAATAGGGTTAGGATAAAGTCAAGTAGATCATTTTAGAACTTTCTAGAATATAGGGTAGTGTGTATATAGAAAAAGAAATAAAGAATTAATTAAAATAAGAATACCTATTATTTCAAATAATAACTCCCATATAAAAAAAAATAACGTAATGTAAAATACTAATAAAATTCTTACACCTTATACATAAAATAAAATTAAATATACTTAATGTATATGTAAAATAAGGATTTTAGAATAATCAGATCGATACCTTAATTTAGATTCCTATACTAAAGAAAACGCTTAAAATGAAATTGGAATTGCATTGAAGTTAATTAAAATGATTAATTAACTACTAAGAAGCGATTTTTAACTTAAAGGATTTTATAATTTAATTAGATCACTAGTTTAACTGGGATGTTTCAATGTTCATGCATGTAACTTATAAGGATCATATAGCTTACTTAGTAGAGGTTGTTTGTTTCTCCTCTTCCTTTTTTAGTAACAAGAAAACTTGTTGGAGCAAATGGAGGAGAGCCTTGTTATGTTTTATTTATACAACAATAATTTAGTTTATGACGGTATGGAAATTTAGTCTTGTAGCCAACTCTCAAATGAAGAAATAAATTTGCCATAGATGAAGACAGAAAGCTTTTGAATTATATTGTATTGACTCACCAACACTATTACATTGACTTTAAGTATTTATATTACAAGTTGAATATAAGGGCCTAAAGAAGAACAGTTGGACTACTTTCAAGACCTAACTTGGAATAAAAATGATAAAGCTATCACTTTCTTATTGCTTTGGTGAAGAGATTTGCAATTTATGTTGTTATAGGAACATGAATTAGCTAAATAAAATAGAAGAATATGGTTGCTAAAAAATGTACATCAATGTCTATGTGCTTGGTGTGCCCGTAGAAACATGGATTTGATGCAATTAAAATAACTGACCAATTATCATGGTAAAGAGGAAACTAGAAACAAATAAGAGTAGCTAAGTCATGTAAAATAAGAATATCCACATCCACCACTGATGCAAATGCCGCGGTACTCTGTCTCGATGGTGGATGTGGATATTATTAGTTGCTTCTTTGTTTTCTAAGATATAAGTGTAGGACTAAGAAGAACACAATAGGTAATGAAAGACTTATAGTCCAAAGAGCTTGAACCCTAATTTTTATCAGAAAAGGTATGATGAGATAAGTCAGTTTTAGCAAGATAAAACAACCTAAGACTAAAAAATCCTTTGAGATAATGTAACGAATGAATTAAGGCTTGATAATGTGTAGTCAAGCCACTTTAGTGGCTACTTTTGTGGTCTAGAGCACCTCAATGTTTGCTCTATATGCAAAGAGCAATGAGTAACCTCAGTTGAATGACTAGAGGAACTAGACTAACCATAAAAAATGTGTGGACTACATATATTTAGCATTTGATCATGCATAAGACAAATTAAGGAATTACTTATAGTATTTGATTTTGATGAATAGAACAAAACATCACTCTTATTATCAAATACATATATTTAGCTATCAACATCTTAATGTAGAGCCTATAAGAAGTTTTTTCTATAGCAATGCAATTCTTAGTTTTTTGGTCTCGAAAAAGACGTGCTTGTGTCAAAAGTAACAATTAAATTTTGGTCCTTTAACAACCTCTAAACAAATAATAGGTTGTATGAAAATTAAGGGACTAATAGAACATTGTGTACAGTAAGTTTGGGATTGATAACAACAAACCCAACACTAGATGCTATTAAATGTCTACCATCTAGTAATTCTATGTAAATGGGCTTGTTTAAAGGATATAGGCATTAGGAAAGAGATGAAAATTGCACTAGTATCAACTACCCAAGAAATCACATTCTTATAAGTAGATTAAAACAAAAAGAAGTTGGAGTTGAAGATGTACCTATGCATTTAATAAAGTTTGCCAATGCTGCATCTTGCCCTTCTTGTCCTTTCATCGTACGAATGACCTCATGACAAATTAATTCTACTAAATTCCTATCCACATTTAAACCATGTGATCCTTTCTTGATCGATTCATGACCAATATCAAAAGGAGACTTAAGTTTAGTTTGCCCTATTTTAGTTATATAGTATGATGTAGAAGTCTTGTTACCAAAATCTTTTCCCTTAAAAATTCTTTCTTCCCTTAAACCATTCAAGGTACTGTATTAATTGAAAACACATATAAATGGAATGACCTTTTGCCCTACAATGCTTGCAAAATAGTTTTCCACTTTGACTTCTCATTTCTTTTTATCAACTAAGTTTTTGCCACTATTTGCCTTGCTAACACAATAGGCTAAAAGAATCAAAATCACTAGTTGACAGTACAGAGGTGATTTTCTACTATTTTTCTACTTGTTGCAATATGTAAAAAGCTTTGTTAACAGACGACATAGGCTACATAAACAATATCTAATTCTTCACAATAGGACATACAATCACACTTACAATTCAAAAAAACTATTCACAACTTATAATTCATCTTAATGCTTTTTCATTAGACTATAATATGCACCAATTGATAAATTTCCTTAATTGAGATTACAAATTTCATGTTGAATTTAAAAGACTAATAGACTACTCACTACACGATATCTCTCTGTAACTTAACTCCAAGGATCATATGCAAACTAAGCATACAAGAATCCTTCATGGAATTTAAAATCTAGTATCTCACTGTATAATTGCACATAGTCCACTTGACACAATTTGGTGAATTTTCAACTTGTTTAGACAAGGATTCATCTATTGACCCTAGTTTGAGTTTACCACCTAATCCCATTTTTACTAGTCTACTCTAAGCTAAGTAATTACTACCATCAAAGATAGTATTTCCTATCACCATAGCTGGACTATTAGAACAACTAAAGAATAAATGATTTGCAATAGCTGGATTTATTGAAATACTCATTTTTACCTTAATAAAAACCGTTAGTTCTATAAGAGAACAAAGATCGTGTAGAATTCAATCGTACCTAGATCCCAAAATGCTTTAGTACAATGTGAAAATTTAGTCTTGTAACTAGGTCTTGAACAAAGAAATGAATTTGCAATGAATGAAAGAAGAAAGATTTCGAATTATGTTGTATTGACTAACTAGCATTGTTACATTGCCTTCTAGTATTTATATTAGAAGTTGAATATAACTACTAAAAATAAAAAAAGTTGGACTAGTGCTAAGTGGAAAATAAATGAATAACTATATTATGGTACTCTCACGAATGGTCATATCCTAACAAGTCTTTTAGTTTTACATCTCTTTTAAGTTCTTTTAGCTAGCCTTTCATTATTTATTTGGAAAAATTACATGGGAGTTTATCAACGTTTGATGGTAAGTTCGAAAAGATAATTAACGTTTTAAAAAGTTTAAATAAGAGATTAACGTATCAATTTATAGTTAAAATAGAGGACACCATTATAAGACTGTTGACTCCATATTGATGTGGTTGTTATCTACCACATAACGCTAACTTAGTATAGAGTCAGCATACACTTAGCATTGACATATATGATTAAATAATAAATAAATGGAAAAATAAAAAAAATAAAAAACTAGAATAATTAAATAAAATAAATAGTAAAATTAAATACAATATGTATATATTATAATATATATTATATGCAAAATATAATATGTATATTATACACATAATATATATTATACATATGTACATAATATAATATATTATACATGTAATATTATATATATATATGTTTAAATATAAAACAAAAAAAGGTAGAAAATGAAAAAAAAAATTGCTAAACAATGAAAAAAGAGCCACTTCAACCACCTTAAGTTCAAGGGATGGCCAAATTGGTCACCAAATACACAGGTAGGTCATAACCCATTTAGAAAAGTCGGTTGTTCAACCCACTAAGTGGCCATACGTAGTCACTCATGGCTAAGGGGTCGTCACATGACCCCCCTGGCCATAGACTGCCATCTATGGTCATTAAATGAAAAAAAGAAGAAGAAGGAGAAGAAAACAATAGAAATCTAATTCGGGTCGAGCAACCCGATTGAGACTCAATTGAATTTTAGCTCCTTTTTTCTTCTTTTTTTTCTTAAATGTCAAGCGTAGGTAGCTATTGATGGCTGGGGGCGATGGGTAGTTCGAGTAACCTTCGCTAGGTTGTAGGCGACCACCAATGATCACTTAATGGATTAAATGACTCACTTTTCTAAGTCATAACCTACTTAATATTTGGTAGTCGATTTGGCCACCTCAAGCTAGGGGATGGCTAATGAAAATTAAGAAGGCTTGTACGACCCCTCCCAAGTGGCCATTGGCTATCTTCTAGCCCTAAGGTGGTCGAAGCGGCCTTTATATATATATATATATTTTTAAAGATTTCTCTTTTTTTTTTCTTTTAGTTTTATGTTTTTTTTTTCCATTTTCTAACTTTTTTATTTTATATTTATACATATATATTATATTACATGTATAATAATATATATTATGTACATATGTATAATATATATTATGTTTGTAATATACATATTATATTATATTTTGCACATAATATATTATATATTACGTACATATTATATTTAATTTTACTATTTATTTTATTTAATTATTCTTATCTTTTACTTTTTTGCAATTTTTATTTATTTATTTTTTTGTTAATTTTTATGTTTTCTTCCAATTTTTCCAATTAATTTATTATTTAATCATACATATCAACACTATGTATCTGTTAAGTCTACACCAAGTTAGTGCCATACGGTAAATAATAGCTACATCAATATAGAGTTAAGGGTGTTATAATAGTGTCTTCTATTTTCACCATAAACTAATACATTGATCTCTTATTTGACGTCCCTCTAGCTGTGGGTGGCCACCCGCGGCCACTTATGATTACTTGGTGAGTTAAATGACACACTTTCCTAAGTGAGTCGCGACCTACTTAATATTTGGTAGTCAATGTAGGCTAGGGGTAGCGAACGGCCACTTAAGGAGGGTTGTACGACCCTTCCCAAGTGGCCACCAGCTATCCCCTATCTCTAAGGTAGTCGAAGCGGCCCTTTTTTATATATATTTTTAGAGATTTTTCTTTATTTTATTTTATTTTTTTTTCTCGCTTTTTTTATTTTATATGTATACATATATATTATATTACATGTATAATATATTATATTATGTACATATGTATAATATATGTTATGTTTGTAATATACATATTATATTACATAAATGTTATATTTTGCACATACTATATTATATATTACATGCATATTATATTTAATTTTACTATTTATTTTATTTAATTATTCTTATTTTTTACTTTTTTTTTGCAATTTTTCTTTTTTTTTTTAATTAATTTTTATGTTTTTTTTTCTATTAATTTATTATTTAATCATACATGTCAACACTATGTGTTTGCTAAGTTTGTACGATGTGATAAATAATAGCCACACCAACATAGAGTTAAAGGTGTTATAATGGTGATCCATATTTTAACTATAAGCTAATACATTGATCCCTTATTTGAATATTTTGAAACATTGATCTTTTATTTGAATATACTTCCAAATGTTGATGATCTCTTGTGTAATTTTCTCTTATTTATTTGGATTTAGAGTTTCCATTTTTATAAATTATAGCATTGACATTGGTTAGTGTTTGTGGTTATTTGTTCGCTTGTGTATTTTTTATAGCATAGACTCCATTAAACCTCTATATAAAAACTTTTCTTGTAATTTAAGCCTAAATCTTATTTACCCAATTACTTGTTTTTGTGTGTGTATATATACATACATAGATTAATATTATTTCATTCATCTTTTTCATAAATAATATATTACTTATTTGTCTAATTTGCCGTGTTTGTAATTTATTTGTTCGCTTTGTTTCGGCCATTTCAATTACCATATATAGATGATTTATTTCTATATCGCGACCTTGAATACAATATGTAATATGGGAGTGGCGATGAAAGCAACTTTGAGTATTACGATGATTAAAGGATGTACTCCATATGTTTTTATTGGATCCGATAGACCTGCTTCTTTATGATAGATTTGGCGTACTTGTTGACAAATTATTTAATTCCTGTAGGTTCAGCAGTTAATATGATGCATTGTATGTATCTGAATCGGACCATTATAAGCTACATATGGATGTAATGTTTTATGATGTTTTCCTCATGTGAGTTTAAAAGATGTTATGTATATTTGTGTATTATATTAGCTTCTTTAAGTGCTTGCATACCCATGTTGCCATACCGATATTGTGATTTATTAGTGTTCATCGTTATTTGTTCGCTTGTACACTTCTAATAGCATGAACTCTAGCAAACCTTTACTTGGGAACCTTTTTAATCTAAGCCTAAATCTTATTCACAAAACTACTCATATCTATATAAAATTTATTTTAATCATTTTTATACAAAGAAAATATTACTTATTTGTCTGATTTCTCGTGTTTGCAATTTATTTATTCCTTTTGTTTCGGCCAATTTTAAGTACCATATATAGATGATTATGATATATATATATATATATATATATGGTGAACTTGGATATAATGTGCAACACGGTAGTGGGCACGAAAAGTAGCAACTTTGAATATTACGATGATTAGAGTTTGTCATCTGTGTGTTCGTGTTGGGTAGACCTAGTTGTCTACGATAGATTTAATATACTTGTTGAGAAAGTATTGAATTCCTATAGGTTCGTCAGTTAATACGATATATTATGTGAAGTTGACTTGTACACTTACAAGATTTATGGATGTAATATTGAAAGATGTTTTCCTTATATGAGTTTGGAAGTTGTTACGTATATATGTATCATAGCAGTTTGTTTGTATAACCCTGCTGCATCTGGTAATTATAAAAAAAAAAAAAAAAAAAAATCCTGCTGCCATATTGATATATGTTATGGTCATCGCAACTCAAGCCTTAAGGCGTGATAAGTGGTATATGTATTAAGGGAAAATTATACCAAAGAGATATCAAAATTCAAGGATAAGTTTAAGTAAAAGATTAACTTTTTCAAAAATTCAAATAAGATATTAATATTTTAATAAGCGGTTAAAATAAGATATTGCTAGTATAAGCCATTAGCTTAATTTAATATGGTTATTAAATGACATATGGTGCTCACGTGATGCACAAGTGGCATCACATGACACTTATGTATATATTTATATAATAAATAAATGGAAATTTAAAAAATATATATATAGAAAAAACAAAAGTAATAAAGAAAATTATGAAAAATTAAAAATATAAAAAGTAACAAAACTAAAAAACTAAAAGCTAATAGTAAAATATAAATATAATATATAATATTATAATTAAATTTTTATTCAAAATGTAACTATATTATACAATCTAATATAATATAAATATAATACATGTAATAATAATGCAATATGAATACGATACATATTATAGTAATTTAATTAATTATAACGATATTTTATTTTAACTTATCACTAAAATATCAATCTCTTATTTAAATATTTTAAACATTGATTTTATATTTGAATTTATCTCGTTATAACTCTAGTAAAATATCTCATGTATTACTTACTTATTTTCTGCTACACCTTCCTTTGGAAAATTCTTCTTGTAAAAGCCACTTCCATCTATTCTTCTAATATATGGTGAGATTCTTCATGCTGCACCTCATTGTTTTTAAATTCATGTCACATCGAAATGTTGGTTCACATAGACCGCAATTTTCCATAATCCGCGAACTGATTCCAGTTGCCGCTCATGCATTATTCTAGGAAAAGGGATGTAGCTGGATCGAGGGTAAGTGATATAGCTAAAAAGAAGAATTTATTCCCAATCAATCTACTTGTTTTCTTTTTTTCCTTTTTTCCATTGAATAATATGCATATCACTAATAATAGCAGAAGATAACATTTAGCGGTATATTCGCCAACTAACGTCTCAAGAGAATAACATTCTCGGCTTCCATGGTTAACAAGAGACAACTACAATAGTTTAGCAAAATATATATAGGAGGTTCGACAAAAGCTTTCTCACACTCTCCTTCCCTTACTGCATATTTTGGAGGATGATGTTAAATTTTTTTTGTGTATGTCCGAGAACATGTTGCTCCAGTATGAACTATGTTCTGTTCTTAGTTATGCAGGTTGTAATTAGTTAAGTTCCAGCTAGTTGTGGTGTGCTAATATGTAAATTTTGTTGCTGCTAAGAACTCTGTAACTGTTTGCCGTTGATATTAACGAAAAGCCGTGTTTCACCCAAAAAATTATATATATATATATATATATATATAATATGTAACCTTCGGATTTTTCATGCTCTTTATCAGATATGCTGCGGTTGCTGAATCTGTAAACCTAGTATTTGTGTCTCGTTTTCTAACTCGGCGAATGAGCAAATACTACCATTTAACTATATTCTATATTCCTAATTAACTAAAGTCATTATAATCCAACTATGTTTGTAATTTGCGTAATATTTTAGCCTCAAACACATTATGATATTATCAGTATCCCCTAAATTATGGAAATATTAAGTGATATCTACCAAAAACGATCAAAATACCCTAAAGCATTTCCCAGCACTATTTCTTGAATTATTTGGCGGGACTTGTATGTGTCTCTTTAATATTTTAACTTCAAACATATTATGACATTGTCAGTGCTGAATTATGTAAATATTATTTGATATCTACCATAAAAGATCAAAATACCGTAAAGCACTTCCCACCACTATTTTTAGAATCATTTGGCGGGGCATGTATGTCCATCTTTCTTATGGGCAAATTGTAAATAAGCCATCTTATATTTTTGCTTTATATACGTTTAACCTCTGTTTTTAAAATTACATGATTAAATTCTCAAATCTTTTAAAAAACGTACTTTTAGACTCCTAATGTTTAGTTATTAACTTTAAATACTTTTATTTTTGTATTTTTCTTACTATATTTAAGGAAAAATTAGTAAAATAGGATTTATAAACACATTTTTTTTAAAGATTAGAGTTTTAAACAATCAATTTTTAAAATAAAAGAACTAAGTATACATGAAACAAAAAAAAAATTGAATATATTTACAATTTACCCCTCTCCCTCTCTCCTGTTTTTTTTTTTTTTTTTTGGTTCTTTCAACTATCTTAGGTCCAATCAAAGAACCCTTATTTTTCTTTTCTTAACTCCTGATTTCCTTTTTTTAATGACCTTCTTTATCCTTACTATAATTAGATTTAGGTAAGATAATTTATGTAAATGTTAGTTTAAACCATAAATTGGATAAGATATATATGGAACAATTAATTTCAAATAAGCATAAGCAAGATATCAAATGCATTATAAATATAAGCTAAATACAGATAAAAATGAATTCCAAACATAACCAAACTGCAAATACCTTTGATCATATTCCAATCTTTTGTTCCTTCCCAATTTTTTTTTTTTTTTAAATGCAAATATACGCATAGATAAGCCACATTAGGCAGCTTTTACTTTGAATTCATGGCCTCTTCTATAGTGTAAAACAAGTAGCACAGAATAGGCACAAGCCAAAACAAAACCAGCAATATGGTCCTTCTTTAATTTAATTTATTTATTTATTAGTTTTACTTATTTATTTTAATTTTTGGGCAACAGACAGTCAGATAAGTTGCGTGGACACATTTTACGGGAAAAAAAAAAAAAAGAAGAAAAAGAAAAAAGTGAGAAACATGATCAGCAAGCATGGCGCACGATGCACCCCGACAATTGAAAGAGTCAAAACCTGGAAAAGGTTTTCTTGGGTTGAAATTTGGTTTTGTCGCCACCGAAACCATCTCGATGTGACTTGTAATATATATAAAGATATGACAAAAGGGTCAAAGCTAACTGTAAAGGTTCTTTTTTTAGTTTGAACAATGAATACGAACCAAGCTGTGCAGCATTAAAATATATATATATATATAGCCTCTTCTTTCCTCTTTCCTCCTCTAAGTTTCAAATCAATATCCACTCGTTTTTATTCTACTGAAAAGTAGCCTTTTGACATTCGACGATGCTTTTTTTCTTTACTTTCTTTTATTTTTCATGCTGGAAACTATGCCTATAGTATCTGGCCAATAAAGTAGTAAGAGGATTGGACTTTGCACTTGACTATAGAGCCTGTAAAACAAAACACGGTGAAGGATGCTAAGGTACTGCCTGATGTAACCACTTTAATAGTTAAGTTAGTATTTAAGTAATTGAGAGAACAAAGATGTTTTGAGTGTAAATAATAAGCTAAGTGTGCAAAGTAACTAAGTAGTTTACCATTAGAAGGTGACTTGATATTTTTAGATAAGGGCTACTAAAAGTTGAGGGATCATCAGTGGACAAGTAGTATGTTCGCATGTTGTGGAGAGTGGGGTTGTGTAGTCCAACGTGTTCCTAATTCTTAGGAGGTCGTTGTTGACCTGATCTTCAAGCCTTATCTTATGTTTTCTAGCTGTTGTGAGCTATTATGACTAGACATGTTGTCTAAAGGGCTTGGACTAAGGTTAGTTAGGTGGACAAGGAGGCTGGATTTGAAGAAAAACAAGTTAAGACATGAGTCTAGGTAAGTTAACATGGGGTTGAGGGGCCTAAGCCTAAACTATCCTATCAAGGCTAGGCAAGAACTGCTTTCAAGCCAAAGGCTAGGTGAAATGGGGTTTTACCTATGGAAGTGTGGTAGGTAGTCCTGTATTCTCATAAAATGTTAGGCAGCTTGTTTGCCCATCTACCCTATGCTTGGTCAACCTTCTTCTTAAGGCTCTCAAGGATAATTCGGTTGGTAGCCTTAACTTAGATGTTGGTTGGAGATGTGCAATAGAGGTGAAGTGGGGTATGATGTGATGTTTAGCGTAGAACTCTTTGAATTTAAGCTTATCAAACTACTACCCGTTATCCATGATGAGGGCATAGGGAACCTCAAACTTAAAGAGGATGTTGTTGTGTACGAAGGATTCCATGCTCTTCATTATTTTAGTGACGACCTTAACTTCGACCTACTTGTTGAAGTAATTGATGGCCACAATGATGAATTGTCGTCTACTCAAAGCCTTTGGGAAAGCGTTAAGGATGTCAATGCCTTACTTGGTGATGTAGGCTTGTCAGGGGCTATAGGTTGGAGTTAAGGACATGAATGGTTAAGGCATGCTTCTAGTGCTAAGATACCTTAGCGCTACTGCCTTTGCATCCTACCTTATAATAGGTCAATAATATATGAGGCAAAGAGCTTAGATATAGAGAGCTTGCAATTGGATATCATTACTAGACACTTCGGCATGTAGCTCTTTCATGATGTATAGCCACTTGTTAGCTCGGAGGCATCTAAGTGAGGAGAGGTTGACTCCCCTTTAGTATAGAACATAGTTGATCAAAGTATAGTTGGCAGTATGGTACCTTTGTTTCTTGGCTTCCATCCTATCGTCTAGTAATATGACTTACTCTAATTAACTTTAGATGCAGTCCATCTAGCTTGGCCCTATAGGTGCTACTTTGAGCTCAAGTACCTTAACTCTTCCTATAGTGATGTTCTTCTCAAGCAAATACTCAATGAATATCTTCCTATCTTTCACCTCGAGCCTTTATATTCCCATAAAGGTGAGCTTTGATAGCTAATCAATTGTTAAGTTCTCGACTTGAGGAATTTTTGTGATATTACAGGAGGGAAACTCGACTAGGAGAGTCTTCACCTTATTTAAGTATTTTTCATTAATGTCATCCCTAGCTTCATATT
The DNA here is from genome assembly GCA_024138015.1 of Lumnitzera littorea. Taxonomy (NCBI): domain Eukaryota; kingdom Viridiplantae; phylum Streptophyta; class Magnoliopsida; order Myrtales; family Combretaceae; genus Lumnitzera; species Lumnitzera littorea. The sequence goes on from JAMXBB010000006.1 coordinate 65,084,800, forward strand.
CGGCTTGGATTTGCTAAACCACAAGCAATGAGTTTAAGAAGACCTCAAGGTGTTTTACACCTATCTCCTTGACCAACTTGAGACCGACAATTAAGGCCTCATACTTAGATTCATTATTGCTTGTATCAAATCCAAATTTGAGGGCATAAAAAATAGTAGTCTTATAGGGTCTAGTGAACAGTAAACCAACACCTCCTCCTTTGGAAGTGGATAAGCCATCAACGTTGAGAGTCCATATTAGTTTGTCATCTCCAAGTGGTGCTTCCTCTTCTCTTATATACTCTATGATGAAGTTGGCCAGTACTTGTACTTTATAGGCCATTTGTAGTTAGTATTGAATGATGTACGTGCTTAGCTCCAATATGTACTTAACCATCCAACCAAACACATTAGGCTTTTATAGTAGTATGTAGAGTGGCTGATCTATTAGCATGACGATCTGGTATGCTTAGAAGTAGGGTCTAAGTTAACGTATAGAAATAACAATGGCTAAGGCAAACTTCTCCACTTTAGAGTACCTAACCTCAAGCCCTTGGAGGATGTAGCTGATGTAACACACGAGCCTATGCTCTCTTCCTTCCACCTGGACTAGCATAGATGAAAGTGCCTTGTTATTAACAACCAGGTATAAATAGAGGTCCTCTTACAGGACAAGCTTAAAGAGGATTGGAGGGTGCTCGAGGAAGTTCTGCATCTCTTTGAAAGCTACTTCACATTGGGGAGTCAATTCAAACCTTTAGGATTCTTAAGGATTATGAAGAGCTCTACGCATCTATCTATGCTCTTGGAGACAAACTTGCTCAACGTAACCACTATACCTATGAGCTTCTAGACTTCCTTGACCATAGAGGGTGGATTCATATCCCTAATGGCCTTAATCTTCTCTGGATTGGCCTTAATTATGTGCTAGGTGACCATGAAACCTAGGAACATGCCAGAGCCAACCCCAAAAATACACTTTTAGGGGTTTAACTTCATATCATACTTCCTCATTCAATCAAACAGTTTCTGTAAGTCCTTGATATGGTCATTGGATTGCTTACTTTTGATGATCATATAGTCCACATACACCTCCATGTTACTCTTGAGTAAGAGCTTGAACAAAGTGGTCACCATCCACTAGTATGTCACCCTATAGTAATAGGTGCCAAAGTCAGTAATGAAGAAGGTGTAGACTTCATCCTTTAGGTCCATTTTGATCTAGCTGTAACCCAAGAAGGCATCCATAAAGCTAAGTAAAGGATGTCCCGATGTAGAGTCGACTAGCTAGTCTATCCTTATGAGAAGAAAGCAATCCTTTGGGTAAGCTTTGTTCGGGTTGGTATAATCAACACACATTCGCCACTTCTCATTCTTCTTTTTAACCACCACAACATTTGCCAACCAAGTTGGATACTTTTCCTCTTGCATGAAGCTTGCATTTGACAGCTTCTACACTTCTTCCTCGATGGTGACTTGTCATTCTAGCATGAAATGTCTCCTCTTCTACTTAACAGGCTCATTGTTGTCAATGTTGAGGCTGTAGGTTGCCAAGTTAGTCAAAATACCAGGTATGTCCAATGTCGACTAGGCAGACCTATCTGAGTTAGCCTATAGGAGGTCAACTATGGCCTCCTTCACCTCAAAGGGCATCTCAACCCCAACTTTAGTGGTCTAGTCGAGGCTGATGTTGATCCGTACTTCTTTTGTTTTCTTACCTAACTTGCATCTCCTAATTGGCTTCTCCTACGAACCCGTTTCGATAGTGAAGACACCATCAGCTCAAGCAGCCTTCACATAAAGCTCCTTAAAGAGCTTCTGATCACATCTACAAATTCCTAGAATAATAGGGGTTGGGAATTTAGCCTTCAGGTGGAGGGATGACATGATGCCTCCAAAGTTATTCAAGCTCGATCATCCCAATAGAGTGTTGTAAAGGGATGGGAAATTAACCACCACAAGCTCCATAAGTTGTCGGGCTACATTCTCATCGAAGCCAATTAATCATTACAAGCTCCATATCTAAGGTGATGATGCCTATAGCTCAGACCATTCCTTTATTGAAGCTAATAAAGTCATGGTGGTATGGCTTCATCTTTATATGCAGCTTCCTCCTCATCTGGTCATAACTGTACTTGAAGAGAATGTCAGTGGAGCTACCAGTGTCCACCATGATCTTAAGGACCTCAAAATCAGCAATTCTTGCCCTAATCATATGAGCATCTTGGCAAAGGGTGTCAACTCCCTCTAGGCCCTCATCGGAGAAGAAGATCAAGGTGTCTCTTCTTTATCTCTTCTCCTTCAAAGCTAATACCTCGGATGGAGCATTAGTTGAGCTACTACAACTCAACCAACTCCCTAAGTGTTGCTCCTTAATAATAATGTTGATAACACCATTAAGGGCTTTGTTATTGTGAAAGTCGTCATCTTATTCTTCTCGGGCATCCCCAATCTGTTACCTTCGAGGTGCCCTATCTTCGTCGTAGTCAGCATTATTGGGGTTGACCTCATACTGATGGAAGTAGCCCCACTGAACGGCATATTGTATTATGTTTTTCAACTGGAAGCATTCTTCTATAATGTGGCCATAGTCTTTGTAGAATTGATAGAACTTGTCTAAGTTCCTATGATTGGGATCCTTTTGTAAAGTAGCGATAGGTCGGTTGAGAGGTATATGTCGGGTGTAGATTGGTAAGGTAGTAGGCTTGGGTCGGCTAAGTGCTTCTTAGTGCTAGAGTCTTCCTCATTAGCTTAATTTGGCACTTTGTTGCCAAGTCAATATTTAATGGACACTTTCTCCTTATCTTTCTTTCTACTTGACCGTTATAGGTTGGTTTGCCATTTGGTGAAAATATTGTCTTCTTAGTCTATTGATATGAGATAAGTGCACTTATCAAATTCTAATATAGTGGATGTGAGTTTGAGTTGATCCCTTAAAGACCCCAAATACTAGTACTAACCATAGCTCTATTATTTAACCAATAAATTCAATTTAAGAACTAAATTCTTTAAACTAAAATTTGCAGCAACTAATTGATTTAATAAGTAATCAAGAATTGAATAAGAAAACAAATTATTAAAGATTAACTTCAAGACTCAATGACGTATCAAGATCTTGATTCCCTAGACCTACACATGGAACTTTCTCTAAAGACAATCTAATTTAATTTCTAATTTCTTCTTAACTAAGAGAACTCACTTCTAAAGTTAATAACTTTTTCAAACTTATTAACCCTAATCTCTAGATTGTCTAACAGAATCTCTTCCTCATAGCATAATATAAGATTGTATTAATCGTATAGCAAATTCTCTTAAAAATAATATTAAAGAAAATATTATAATTTTGAAAAAGTCTTGCAATTTATCTCTAACACTGTACAAACTTTCATTAGTTATGCTAGATCTAATTATACAAAAAATCTCTCTATATTCCTCTATAATATCAAATTTAAATTAGTAACCTGTAGAATTATTAACCTAAAGCATAATTGATTAAAAAATAAATAAAGATCTTTATTAGATCTTAATAAAATCAATCATCACATGTAAGATCTAGGTTCACAAGACCTAGATACTAAAACTTTACTTTATACATATCATGAAATAGTAAACTAAATAAAAATCTACTCTTTATACATCATGAAATAGCAAACTAAAATCAAAGAATAGAAGAAAAGAGAAAAAAAGAGAAGAAAGAATCATGAAAATCCACAAAATTTGAATCTTGAAGTCTTCTTTTGCCTTGCTCTCTTGAGTGTTCTTGGCTTAAAAAGTCTTCAAAAGTCGTGTCAAAAAAATGTCTCTAAAAAAAACCTTAACAAAGCCTTATATAGGAAGTGAAAAAATTATGTTGGCTACAATTGACATGGTCGGAGACACGATTATGTCCTCAGGTTGTGTCCTTTACTGTAATTTGCTTTTCTCTTCTTTTATTTTTATTTTTTAAATTAGGAATGATATGATCGATGACATAGTTGTGTTGTTTAGTTGTGTACTTGACTGTAATACTTGAAAATAATCTCCAAATTCACCTACAAATGATACAGTCATGTCGTTCGGTTATGTCGATCTTCAAACTTTTATAACTTGCTCATTTTAACTCCAAATTGAGTAAAACTTGTTTCTATCTTCTTATTTCCTCACGTAGATTGTTTCAAAAATCTAAAAAACAAAATTATACTCAATTAAGTATCATTATTTAAAAATAAACTCAAATATTAAGGGAAAATCATGAAAAATCACTAAATAAAATATATCCAATTTAGAGCTTATCAAACTTCCCCATACTTAAGAATTTACTTGGCCTTAAGTAAATAGATTAAAGAAAAATTAGGATAAAAATTCTTAAGTTAAAAAGTATCACTAGTAGTTAGGAAATCAACCAAATTTTACACTTAACCCTGAAAAAGATACAACTTGCAACTCTAATTAATTTTATTTAAACAACTTCCTTAACCCATATACTCAATCTTTTTCTCAATGTCCAAGAAAAACAAAGTACCAAAGTTCATAGGCTAATCTAAGTAAATTAAAGTTTACCTAGATCATTTAATAAAGGATTCTTGTATGTAAGGTCAAATTTAACATCTTACTAAATAGGAAAAGGTCATAAAAATTTAAACCTACTTAACTAAAACGTATTCAACCCTTTCTTAAATCTCAATAAGCACCATAATTTAGAGTAAATACATACTACATCTATACATCCTTTAATCATACCTTTAGTTCTTACTTTCATTGGGAAGGTTTCAAATTTGCTAGCTTTATATTATTAATTAAGATATTATTTAAGGACGATTGTGTTGGCAATGAGAAAGGATCTCACTTTTCTAACAGACTAAAATCGATCCATACCAACCTAACCTATATATTGGTAGTAGGAAAAAACCTTACTCTTTTAAGAGGCTAAGGCTGATTTATACCAATTTATTTTTTAAGTTTAGTTTGGCATTAGTAGTGGAATTCAACCTTGCTCTTCTAAGGGACCAAAGTAAATCCTTACCAATTTTTCCTTTTTGTTATTTGTTTATTCATGTATTTATATCACTTTCTACTTCCAACTAATTCAAGTTTTTAGGAGTTTCGCAAAAAACAAACTTCATTTATTTGTTTATTAGGGATTATAAAGCTCTAACTGTAGACTCTATAAATTTAACCTTCTAAATATGGTGTCGGACTCAAGTATCGTAGATATTTCCTTAAGTCAAAAAGACTACATAAAATGAAAACAGACTAAAATTTTAAACTCGGAACTTGAAAAGCCTTATTATACGATTTGGAAACCCTAATCATGCAAGAAAACCCCAATCTCTACGTACACATACTTTTAAAAATGTAAACCTAAACTTAATAAAAATCATAAATATCAAATCATAAAAAATTTTAAAACTTTATAAAATTATCTTAATGCTTGAAAAGCCATAAATCAATAAAATTATCAATAATTTTGTAGAATCATATAAAACTGTTAACGAACGAATCAAGGATTATTTCAAGTAATAAAAACAACAAAACTAAGCTAGTTAAAAGGAATAAATTAATGAATTTACAAAAATTAATTTACTTATATACATAAGTAGCTCCACAATATGTGTATGTATGTATATATATATATATTTCTAAGCAATTTTCTTCTCTTTTCATAATCTATCGTATATATATATATGTGTGTTGCATAATAAAGTAATGGTTCGAAATAATTAATCCAATTGAACCTCAAGCTCCTAAGTGTAAGTCAATTACTCCCAAGTTGGTGAAAAACCCTAAAACTTATATAAACTCACTCGAACCCTAAAACTTAGGATGATCAAGGACTTATGACCCCAAATAAATAATTAAAAATATAATTTCAATAAATTTTATTCAACTCTAAAAAATTCTAAAATTTTTTAATAAGCAAATCACAACATACAAATTAATTTGAGAACCAAACCCTAAAAGAATTACATACAAGACAATTCCCTTATTTTTACTTATAAGCTATGTTACATATAGATAAGTTATAAACCATATTTTTTAGCGGACTTGTGACTCAACTAAGAGTACTTCCCAAATGATCCTAAGGATAAACCAGGCTAAGAATTCAATTTTGCATTTAAAAACGAATTTAATTTTTCAATTCAAAAGTCTATTATTGATAAAACTTGATTATGAGAACTATGGACTCTAAGTCACTCAAAACCTTAAACCCTAAAACAATTAAGGACTTATAACCCTAAGCAACTAATTGATAATTTAATTTAAATAATTTTATTCAATCTCTAGAAATTTTCATAATTTTATAAGAATTAAATCATAACATGCAAATCAATTTAAGAAACAAACTCCAAAATAATTTCATATAAAACAATCTTCTTATCTTCATGCATAAGACTTGTGCACATGAATAAATAAACCAACTAATCACCCTAAATAACTTATCAATTGAAAGTTGGAATCATTTATCAATTGATAACTTATCAAAAACTAGTGATAAGACACTTCCCTTATCACACCACAATTTATACTATATATGACAAGTTATCACATTATTTTATGTGTTCAACTTTTAATTAAGTGACACAACAACTTAATGCTCAAAGAGGATACCCTATGGACTGTTGGGAAGAGAGCCTAAGGGAGGCCATGCCTTGTCAACTTTCAATCACTCAATTGTCTTACACATCTACTATTCACCCCTTAATACTTACATCATCTAGTCTTGTCAAAAAGTTGGCATTTGTGCATACTAAAAGATAATTAATTAAAGCTTCTTACAAACACTTCTCCTCCCATTCAAAAAAATCTACCACTCTCTCCCTCTTTCACTCTCATTTTCACTTCCTTTTCTCTCACTTTAAACACAAATCAAAAGAAGAAACGTAACCCTACAAAACCCCACATTGCCGTTACTTTTTTTGCTTCATAACTCACGGCACAAAAGCTTGATCTTGTTGCCTCCTTTTGTCAATTTCAAATCCCACTTTTAGGAGCTTCAAAGATCAAGACTTTAGCTTTCAAAAAAACTTACAAGAAGAGTAAGGAGGACAACGAGCTAAGAGGAAACTTAGTTGCACCACCACCTTGTTTTCGCTTTGAGGACAAGTAAGTTGTTTCTTTGTGTTAGTTGTTCAGTGTTACATGTTAAGAGACCATGTTTGCATGAAGATATTAGCATGATCATAAGATGATAAAATAGTTACACCATCTTAAAAAGTAAGCTTGTGAACCCCTTTACATGAAAGTTGAAATATGAGCATGCTAAGTTGGTATTATGTGAAGATTTATGTTTAACACTTAGAATGAAAGATTTTAAGTTAAGAAAATCATGAAATGTGTACATGAATGAGGAGACATCATGCTGGACGTGGAGTGTATGTGAGTCATTTAAATGTTATTTGCATTTCTATTAAGTTAAAGATGCTCAAACCTAGCTTTAGGTAAAGGAAAATCCATCATATAAAGCTTTTATGAAGAAACCAACATTGTGAGATACGAACTATGATATGGAAGTTGTGATAAGTATGAGATATACTATTTTTATGTAGAGTATGAGCTAAGTCCCATAGAAGAGAATTTAAGTTAAGATTTGAATATAAGTAGCCTAAGTTCATGATCTAACCCTTAAACTTAAGGAAATGATGAAACAAGTTGAAAAACCAATGGAGAATCCCTTGGATTCATCATGACTAGATTTGGAACATAAGTAAAAGCCACTTAAAAATATAATAAAACTAAGTGAACAAAGTGAAAAGATCAACTAAAGCAAGTATAGTAAGTATATAAAGCCTAAAACTCTCAAAACGAGCCATTAAAATTCTGACTAGCACTTTAAAATATTAAGAAAGGTTGTTTTGAAGCCCACAAAAAGTTCACTTAAGACTCCATAAGCCCAATAAAGTCACTAACTTTGATTTGAACAAAAAATAAGCCCATTTGATAACTTAAACCTACATAAAAGCCCAAGGAGTTGTTGTTAGCACCAAGAGTGTAAACCAAAGTTGAAAATCTAACCTTAAGGAGTATTTTAAATTTGGAATAAAGTCTTAAGCCCAAGCCCAACAAATTTCTTAAGTGACCAAAAAGCCCATTAACCAAACAAAGCCCAAAAGCACTCCAAATCATGAAGATCGCTACTGTTCTGACCTATGGGTAGTTTTGCATGCCTCATCACGAAAATATAACCTCACCACATTAAAGTACACTTGAAAACGATGAAGATTGACTATAAAATCATAAAAATCGGATTTAAAACGAGAAAGTTATACGTGATTAAACTTTCTTTGGTTGATCTGGGAAAAATATGAAGCCAAGTCAAAAGTATAACTAAAAGGGTTTTAGTTTAGTTTTCCAAATTCTATTTCAAATACTTATAGTATTATATTTGTGATGTTTAAGGGACTCGACTTTTGGGAGATGACCTATCTCGGATTATTTTGATTGATCTACATGGCAGAGTGAGTAAATTCCCGATGACTCTTTAATTGATTTTACTTGTAGAATAGATGTACCTAAACTTATTTATATAAAAATTTGGATGCTTGTAGGATATGAGAAATACATGTATATGGAATTGTGAACCGAATGCTATGACTTGTTAATTATATAATAATAGGAATTGTTGTGATAAATTTATACGTACGATTGTATGGAATGAAATTGTCTAATCACCTTGAAAAATCAAATTAACTATCTATATGATTAAGAAATAAAATGAATCATGCATTCCCCATATTGCATTCGGATAACACTAACGCTTTATGCAAAAGATGGGAAGAAACTCACAGGAGGATGAGCCTCCTACAGGATTGGGTACTAGCTATGTTATCATTTTTATTGAGTCTCTATCCTAAGTTGATGGGCTTACTAGGTGCTTGGAGACGCCAACCGTCGACGAGGAGTCAAGTCTTGTGGTTTTTGCTTAAGGCATGTGTTTATGGATTGTGAAGATCATCATACCGCTAGACTTAGGATTTTAAAAATATGATTTATTATTCAGTAAAGAAAGTACATACATATACATACATATATATATATATATATATATACAGTTTTGTTTTGGCTTAAGCACAATAATGCAAATGAAATAAAACCCAAGGTCTAGAACCCGAATTTTGGTTTGGGTTGGTTAATTATCTCTATACCCCGACTAGAGGGAGCATAATTCTAAGTCGTATACAATTCTTAGGCCACTATATGCGTTATTTAACATACTAATTGTTCATACATTCATATGATTATACATCTACTAAATTTTGCCATATGGTATTGATGAGGGTAATTATCTCACTAAGCGTAAGCTTACGCCCCAATAGTTCTTTTCCTTGCAGGTTGATCAATAGTTGGGATAGGGATAGGAATTGAGTGCAGAGTACTACCATTGAATCAGTATGGTGAAAAGCTTATGTAGTTACTTCAAAATGCTCCGAAAAACGACTAATATCTCAATTAAGTTTAGTATCTTTAGTAAGTTTAGAATTTTCTGGAATTGTCTATCTTATTTCACTATTTTGGTAGGGGATACCAATTTTTTGTGATTTTTAGGAACTGTGGAAAAATGAATGTCCACAATTATTTATATTATATAATGAGTCAATGAACTAAAATTAAAAACCCTAACGAATAACTATTTAGAGTTTTGTAATCTCTAACTTGCAAGGTGATTTTCTTATCATGGATGAACATATGATATGGAAATTCTAGGCAATACTACTAGGCCCCTCCTAGGGTCACCATACTAACATCATCTAAGAGCAAAGGATATATAAAAATAAGTTTAAAAAATAATCATAACTAAATCCTAACTAGTATTGTTGATCTAATCTCAAGTTTCTAAATCCCAATGCTAAATAACCCATAACTTTACTCCATATAGATTTTACCTATCAACTTTGGCATTATGTAACTCATCTATCAAAGATCAAGCATTAGTCATATTCATTACAATCCATTGAAAGTTATCAATTTCCAAATAATTGCAAGTTAATTAAAATAATAAAATTGGGTTAAATGTGAAAAAAAAAAAAAATTGGTCTCTTAAGTAGAAAAAGTTTTTATAAGTTTCTATATCCTCTTCCCTACACTTAAAATTATACGTTGTCCCCAATAAATGAATTAAGTCACATAATGGAAAATATATCAATAAAAACAATCATGAGTAAAACAATATAAAAGTGCGAAAGGAAAACCGATACTCCTCTGAAATTGAATGATATATTCATAAGTCAAGAAGCATGAAGTATCAAATCCCAAAAGACCATCTCAATAAAGAGCTTCTAAGATCCATATCCGTAACTTTGCAATAGAACTTCACTAAACACCCAACAAAGGAAAACATAAAAGAGAGAAAAAAAAAAGTAAGAAACTAAAAAAAAAAAAAGCAAGAAAACATAAAAGATAGTATAGCAAATATCTCAAGTCTACTAGAAGCGAGTACAGTCATATTGAATAAAGCACATAAGAAACAATCATTCATTAGCAACATCCTCCTAGTAACTTCATCCTCGTCTTCTTCATATTCTTCATCCTGCTCCTCTTCCTCATCTACTTCTTCTTCTAAACTTGAAGCTTAGTTCGTAGTGCCATGGTCTTTTTCAAAAGAAAATTGAAGTCACTATTTTGTTAACCAAAAGTTTCCCCATACTTAAAATAAAGAACCATGCCAAAACCATAATCAAGTGTAGAAGAAATGACAATATAACTCATTTAGGACTTTTATCAAACAATTGATATGCATGCAAAATATAGTTGTATTCTTGAGAAATCCTTCATGCAATCCTCACAACTATTGTTACAAAAGAGATTTCAAGCATGCTTAATCACCAAATTCCTCAATGATGAATCAATAGCACTTGTATATTGATGAAACACTAAAGCCTTAAGTGTTAGAATGAAGAATAAGACATATAATGTAATGAAATTCAACACTTTAACTCAAATATGCAAGAATCGCATACCTATAGTAATTTACTGTAAGTGATACAACCGTATCACAACCCATCTCTTTCAAACCCAAAGATTAGCACCAATTTTAATGACATGATCGTGTCAATGATGATTAACTACTTAAACTCACAAGATCATTCATTTCTATACTTAAATATCCCTAAGAAGTAAAAATAAAGTGAAAGGTCTAAATCACAAGCAAGAATCATCCTCAAGAAACAATTGCTTTATCATTAATTTGGATGAAAATCAAAGTAAGTGTTTGTTACGCTATGACTAGCAAGAATCATCCTCAAGGTGATAGCACCCACTGCAAGGTTTCAAGGGCAGCCCCCTTGAAGCTAAACAAATTTTCAAATTGACACATGCAACACAATATTGGAATAAGCATGAAACGAGTAGAGATTGGGGTACTTATGTTATTCTTGAAGTGGAGTAAGTAATGTAGATCTTTGAGTTATTGTGAGTTTGTGTTTGAGTGTGTGTGTGTGTGTGAGTTTGTTGCAATCAAAGAGAGTGTAAAAGAGGAAGATTGACATGCATATGTGTGAAAGGGAGTAGAAGTGAGTGTAAGGGAGTGTAGGTTGCAACCTTTTATATTAGATGCGATACGACCCGAGATACGACCATGCCTTGTGGTTATGTAACATATTGTAATGCGTTCAAATGTGTCACCTAGGAACAACCCAGTTTCAGACACAACCATATCTTGTAATTATGTACTACTCTATGATTGCGATGTGAAGCATGCTTGGAAGTCACATGATCCAAGACATGACTGTGTCTTTAGATCGTGTATTACACTATTATGCATTTTATTTAATTAATTAATTAAGCCTAATCCTAGGTGCAAGAAAGTAAATCAAAATGAAAATTAAATTAAACTATATGAACAATAACTAAAACTATCTAAATGCATCAGTGAACAAAAAATAATGAAAATAAATAAATGACTTAGGTTGCCTCTCAAGAGCACTATACTTAATGTCGATAGCTTGACGGGATACATCTATAACTATGATTGTCCTATTAGGTTGAGATAGAACTCTACTCATTCCTCTTGCTTGAAATTGCTGCCTAAATATAATTTCAATTGTTGACCATTCACTTTGAACAGTCCTCTTTTTAGATGTGTAACTTCAACCATCTTAGAAAAACCTTACTAGTCATAAATGGTCTAAACCATCTAGATTTTAACTTACCTAGAAATAAATGAAGTTGAGAATTATACAAAAGAACTTGATCTCCTTCTTTAAATTGATAACCTTACTTAATTTGATGATCGTGATACTTCTTAGTCCTTTCTTTATATATCTTGAAGTTTTCATATTCCATAACTTACCACTCATCGAGCTCATTCAATTGAAGCTTTTGATAAGCACCTACATACTCAAAATCCAAGTTGGCACTTTTAATTGCCCAATAAGCTCTTTACTTAATCTCTATTAGTAAGTAACAAGCTTTCTTACATATGAGTCAATATGGTATGGTTCCTAATAGGTTTTGTAAGTGGTTCTATATGCCCATAGAGCATCATCTAACTTCTCTGACTAATCTTTTCTATGATGCTCTATGATTTTCTCAAGGATTCACTTAAGGTCCTTGATTGAAATCTAGCTACCAGGCTTTTAACTCGCAACCGAGCACAAGGGCTAAAGGACCTGGCGAGACGAATCCTCCTACTTTAGTTAACCTCTACTGAAGTCGAGTTTCTCCTTTCTATTGATTAACTCTATATGCCAATATGTTTGATTACCTACCTCTCGAAAGTCGTATGCCAACTTGAAGAATGCCCAGATTATAGCCAAACCTCGTATGCTTACTTGGTCATGTTCGAGCTGAATACTTACTCGGCATTACTCTTACCGAGAGACCAAGAGAGTTACCCTAAGCTAACCCTCAACCACTCTTGCTTAGACAAGTCCATGCCTACTCGGCACCCCTACTCGGACACTCAATTAGTACTCTTTTGTCTACATCCTCCACCAATGCCACCAATGTATTGCTACTACGTATCCAGACTACTTATAGAATCTATTACTATAGTTATTGCTTTTTCTAAGAATATTCTTTTTCACTCTATATATACTTTACATTACTTCTTTATACCCTTTAGGTAGGTTGCCCTAAATTCTTGGGTATAAATACCCTTTATACATGTAGCCGTAGACATCAAATTATCATTAATACAATGGACATTTTTCCTCTCATAAATATTGTTTGTTTACTCTCATTTCACTTTTATCCTAATCCTTAAGCAAGGCTAAGTGGCAAGTACCCTTACTAAACCATCTCATACATCATATCGAGTTGTATTGTGAGTCCTTAAAAGTTCCATCGGTGCATCATATCCTTTAGAGTTGTTCGTACATTTTGCTTACTTTTTCATTCTTTTTTTTTTTTTTTGTCCTTATGTACATTTCCCCATCACCCTTTTTGTCCTTGGTTATGGTATGCATCATTTTGGTATCAGAGCGGAGGTTTCATTTGGATTATCGGAGTTTGTTTCAAAGTTTTATCTATACTATGTTTTAGGCATGTGAAATAGAGCAATTTTTTTATATTGATTTAGTTATCGTATTTGCTAAATATTGAGCTTCTAGTTTGAAGAGAGTAAATGTTATTGAATTTGGAGAAGTAGTGTTAGTTGTAACTTCGACTTGAAGATTTAAGGTTGAGTTTGTTAAAAAAAATGACTTAACTAAGTATCAATACTAGTATTGGGGATGACAACATGGTGTTGTCCACCATGGCCAATAATCCTAAGGCACCCCAGAAGTATTGATGAGAGACTTGATGAGGTGGCTAACCTCTTAATAAATTTAACTTAAGTAGTTCATGCATTGGCTTATCGACTTGCTGAAGCCATACATAATACCCTACAAGCTACCCAACTTATTCGAAGTGGTGGAGTAAGTGAAAGAGTGAGAAGAAGAATTGACTTAAGAGAAATGAACAATGTCAAGGAAGAAGAGCATGAAGAAGAAGAAGAAGAACGAGCTCAAGAACCTCGAGTATTTGACCATGTGAAGCTTTAGATTCTGAGCTTTAATGGGTCAGGAATTGTAGATGAATACTTGGATTAGGAGGAGAAGGTGGAATGTGTTTTTTATTATTACCAATATGAAGATTATAAGAAAGTGAAGACTGCTGCTGTTGACTGCTCCAGTTATGCCGCCATGTAGTGGAAGAATTTTTAAGCTAGGAGGAGACGAGAAGGATATAAAGAGATTAATACTTAGCCTAATATGAAGAGAATACTTAGAAACAAATTTATGCCAGATACTTATCTGTAAGACACATTTACTAGGCTTCAAGAGTTGAGATAAGGAGGCCGAACTGCTGATGAGTATGTCCAAGAATTCCACATGCTTATGATCTACTGTGAAGTGGAGAAACCACCAGCATAGACCGTCTCTAGGTTCCTTATTGGATTGAGGAGTGGCATCCGAGATATTATGGAACTCCAATGATTTACCATAATGGATGAGGCCATACGAATTGCTCACCGAGTGGAAAGACAAAGAAGTAGCCGAATGCCAAACTAACCATCGACTAACTAACCTGTTAAGTCAAGCCAACCTGTTTAGGGAAACTACCAAAGTTAGATGAGTACCGATCTAATCAAACAAAGGGATGTTAGGACCAACTAGAAAGGCTAAACAGAAGGTAACGTACCAACCCAAACATACGAGAAAGGGCAAAGATTTGAAAGGAAGATGAGCTAAATCAAGTACTTCAAGTGTTAAGGGTTTGGACATATGGGTGACTAGTGTCCAAACCGAAGGACTATGGTCATCAAAGGAGACACTCCAATGCTAGAAGTGGAAAGTAGCAATGAGGAACCAGAGGAAGAGTGCATCGTTGAAAAGGAAACTTCTCAAAAGAATGAACTAATTGAGGAGGATGTGTTTACTGAGGACTTGGATCAATTAATCTTAGTTGTCCAACATACAATGAGCATGGAACCGTTACACAAGGAAGTACTTGTTTCATATCACCTGTAAGGTGAATGACTAGTTATGTGCACTAGTTGTGGATAGTGATAGTTACACCAATGTGGCATTCGCCGATCTGGTCATGAAGTTAAAGTTGCTAACTATCGCACATCCAAAGTCATATAAGTTACATTAGCTGAATAAGAAAGGAGCACTACATGTCACTTGGCAAGTACTACTGTCGATAACAATTAGAAATTACTCCAACGAAATCCTTTGCAATGTGCTGCCCATGTACGCATCACATGTGTTACTAAGTTAACCATAGCTTTATGATAAAAGAGTCATATATGATGGATATAGGAACACCTATGTGTTCGAGAAGGATCTTCGAACCTAATGCCACATAGTCAAGTTAACAAACTATAGGAAAAACTTACTTGAGGATTGAAGAAGACTCTGATGATGAGTAGAGCCGAGCTTGGAGAGGCTATTCAAGCCAACGCATCGAATAAGCTTAACTTGATACCCTGCGCCACCCTACTGAATAAGCCAACTTATCTGATGAGTCTCAAATAAGCTTCTGAACTATAACAAGAAAAAGGATGGTACCTGGTGGATGTATGTTGATAGTTGAGCCATAGACAAGATAACGATCAAATACAGGTATCTGATCCCCATGTTAGAAGATATGCTAGATGAATTGAGTGTAGATAAGATCTTTAGCAAGATTGATATGAAGTCTAACTATCATCAAATTCGCATGAGGTTGAGAGATGAGTAGAAGACAATATTCAAAACTCAGCATAGACTCTATGAGTAGATGGTTATGCCATTCGGCTCGTCGAATGCCTCAAGCACTTTCATGCAACTAATGAACCATGTCCTAAGAGATTTGATAGGAAATTGTGTACAAAGAGATCTGATAGGAAATTGTATCGTGGTGTACTTCAACGACATTTTAGTACGCAATGCCAACTTGCTGAGTCACTATGAACATCTCCATGCCATATTGGATGTCCTCCGTATCTAGAGATTATTTGGCAATCTTAAGTATAGACACCTTTTTTTTGCCAATTTTTTATTAATTAAGCTAGGTTAATAAATAAATAGAAAAGTAGAAAAACAAAAAAATAATAATAATAAAAAATTAAAAAATGGAAATTAAAAAAGAAAAAAAAAGGAAAAAGAAAAGAAAAAGAAAAGAAAAGAGAGAATTATATCAAGTTGTGTCGTATTGAGTTAAGTCGAATTATATCGAGTCAAGATAAGTCGTAGCAAGTTGAGCCATAAGTCAAGTTGTGTTGTATTGAATTGAATTGAGTTAGATTGTTGGATTAGGTGATGATATAGGCTTAATTAATTTTGGGCCAAACCAATATAAAATAAAATTCATTTAATTTAAGAACTTAAATCAAATTAAGGAATTATTGGGCTAAATTGTAGTGAATTGAATCGGGCCATGGAAAAATAAAAAAGAAAAAGGCCCAAAATAAATTAGGGTTTCTAGAAGCCAGGGTAAATCTTGGAAAAATCGCAATCGTATCTTCAATATGAAAAACTCAATTTTAGAGCTTATAAATAGCACATCGATGGGGGATTCAAAAAGAGGTTTTTTTAATCACACTCCTATCAAAAACACTACACAAACACCACCGTGCCACTATACAACCACCATGCAACACTATATAGTACTACCCTAGCACCACCGTACAACAACTACAGTCACCGCCAGTCTACCGCCTAACAGTGCCTAGTTCACCACCTAACGTTGGTTAGTCCACCACTAGTTTACCGCCCAGCAGCACTCAGTCCATTGCCCAATATCACCCAACAATGCCCAGTCTATCGCCCAATGTTACCTAACAACGCCTAGTCATTACTAGTCTATTACCTTTTGTCGCCTAGTAGCACTGAGTCTACCGCCCAGTGTCATGTAGTTCACCGCCAATCCACTACCCAATGTCGCCTAGCAATGCCCATTCCATCGCCTAGTGTCACCCAACAGCACCCAGTCCGTCGCCTAGCAATGCCTAGTCTACCACTTAACGCCGCCAAGCAGCACCCAGTCTATCGCCTAGCGTCGCCCAGTAGTGCCCAGTCACCACTAATCTACCGCCTAGCGTCATCTAATATAACCTAATCTACCACCCAACGTCACCTAGCGATCGCCCAATCTACCACCCAACAGCGCCCGGTCCACTGCCCATCATCGCCCAATCCAACGCTAGATAAATTTTCATTAATTTTTATTATTATTTATTTATTTCAATAATTTTTATTAATTTACTTTATTAATTTTTTTTTCTTAATTAACTATTTTTGTGTTTAAGTGCAGGTTTTTTTTTATTGTTGTTTATTCTTATTGTAAATTTTTTATTTTCTAATAAAATTTAGTTGAATTAAGTTTTTTTTTTTAAATCATTTTTCAGAAAGATTCAGTTAGTTAGGGTTTTTTTATTTAATTTGGAAAAATTAATTATTTTTGTAGGTTTGTTTTCTTAAAATAATAAATTGATAAAAACATAAATTTAGCTTGATTTTTAATATAAAAATGATCCACTTACTAAAAATTTTATAAAAAAAAAAAAAATACGACAGGTACAATCTCAATTAATGTGTATATAAGCACCTTTGGGGCAATCGTTAAAAAAATGAAAAGACCCTTTTTCCCTTTTCTTAGAAATTCATAATAAAAAATAATAACAAATCATTTTTAGTTACATTTTGTGACTTAATCTTAATTGTCTTAAAAAGTAAAGACCATCAATTTCTTTTTTATTTTCACATGGTGACTTAGTCTTAATAGGTTAACCCTTAAACTCAATTTTCTGGTTCAATTTTCTAAAAATTAATTTTTTAAAATATTTGCAAACTAATGGTCAAATTGGGGTTTTCTCACCAAAAAACTCTAATTTTATTTATTTATTTTTTTTTTTGCTAGTTGAATTGGTGGTCGACTCCTTTTTTTTTTTTAAATAAAATTTTTTTCTTTTCCTTAGTTTAATGTTGAGTAATTTATATTAAACGGGTCGAACTTAATATAGGTTAAATTAAGAAAATCAAAATAAAGCTCAACAAAATTGGCAACTCTATTGAGGACGCTTGGTAGGCTAGCCATATAAAAATTAAAAATTAATTGATGGGTTTTTGTATTTTTTTATTGTATTATAGTTTTACTGGCTAAGCCTAGCCCAATGGACCCTATTTTGTAATAATCATCTACATATTTAGATGTGGTCAGACTTGGGCCACTTTAAGAACTTAGGACAGGTTGCTATCGTGTAATCCTTAGGTCGTTAGAGTCTTTACCCTCACCTGACGGTGATAAGTGAGCTCACTTAGGATTTGATATAGCTCGCTAAGCTTCTCTCCATAAAGTCTTAGAGCTATAGAGACTAAGACTCATAGACCCCACCCTCTTGCATCATTCTTTTCGAAAATAGGGGTAGTTATTTTTAAAATTATAGAAAAAGCCTGATTTAATCCACGATCAGTTTATCGTCAATTTTCAATTAAAAAAATCAGTAACCCTTATATATAAGTATACACAAGCTTCATTTTTATTAAATCTTATTTTAAATATACTTATATATAAGGGTGCTCTTTAACCGTGGATTTATCATACTCTCTATTGTTTATTAATGACCAACCCCATTACATTGCACGTATATGTAGTATATTGCATCACATTTATTTTGCATAGTTATTTATATATGCTATCTTTTGTAATATATGTACATCTTGTAGGTTTTGTTTTATTTCATCAGTAATAGGTTATGTAACATAACATTTCACATAAAATGCTCAAAATCATAGATATTCCCCTTATACCATTATTAAAAAAACAACTTCTATATCAACTTATAATTTTTTTATTTTAGGCATATAATCATGGAAATTAACAATAATAAAGATTATTATGGAATTGTCATTTTTTATAAAGACTTTCCAACATTTTTTTTTAAAAACAGATATTTCAAAAGATATTATATTATCAAAAACCAGTTTTATGATAATTATTTACTTGGTTGATTTCTATTGCAGTGCCTTATATATACATTACTGTTAGGAACTAACAAAATAAAAAATAAAAAAAAAAAGATTTAATCATTAGCTTTCCATTGTGAATTCTTTTCCATCTTAAGGTTATTAATCTTGTAAATGTGTAAGCTCTAATTTTTCGTGTTTAGCCCTTAGATTGTTACGATCCTAATAGAGTTTTTTTCATAAGTCGTCACTTTTGTGTCATTTATTCAATAAGCTTCTTATTGTAAAATAATTTCCGCTTCTTCATATCATTCTTGTAATATTATAGTCATCCTATGTCCTTGGTCATCAGTCTTGATGTTTTCTTTGTTTAGATTCTTCAATGTCAATATTAGGCTTCTATGACAAAAAATAAACATTGATTTTCCAATAAAAGTTTCCAAAGAAAAAAAAAAGAATAATTTTCAAAACTAAAAACTCGATGCAGTATTGCTAACAAAAAGGGATTCTTACAGGCTTTGAAAGATTGCTTTTTAAGTGATCGGCCCAACTTGAAGCCCATAATCACTCATTTTCAAAAATAAAATGTCTGAAGCTCTTGAACTGAGAATAGCCATAGTAGAAGGGTTTCTAAGCAAGTATGAGAAACAAGTCAAGACCATGGCCCATGCCCAAGCCCAAAGGCCCATTGACATACCATATGAGACAGACAAGTCTAAAGAGTTGTCAGTTTATGAGCTCAACAATAGCAAAAAAGGCTTAGGGAAGGAATTGGTGCAAAAATTAATGAAGATGAAAGAAGAAATCTTCCAAAAAATTGAAGATAAAATGGGAGTTCTCAAGGATCATGATGTGTAGAGTGATCTGGACTTGAGTAATGTTTGTGCTTTTGAAGACCATGAGTTACCCAAGAAGTTTAAGGTAGCATATTTCGAAAGTTATGATAGAGCAGGTTGTCCTAAACTTTACCTTAGGCTTTATGTTTGCAAGATGGCCTAATTCTCTAAACATGAGCAGTTGATGATTCAAACTTTCTAAGATAGCCTAATTGGGCCGGCATTGATTTGGTATGCCCAATAAGACTTAGTTAAGCTTGATACTTGAGATAAGCTGGCTCGAGGCTTTTATCAATAGTATAAGTTCAATGAAGAAGTGGCTCCATCCTTGATGGATTTGATTAACATGAAAATGAAGCTGACCGAGTCCTTTAAGGAGTATGTCTAGAGATGAAGATCTATAGCAGCTCAAGCTATAGTACAATTGCCAAAAAATGAATTGATTAACATATTCATCCGGATATTAGGTGAACCTTATTATAATCACCTCTTAGGCCATACTACTTCTATGTTTATAAATGTAGTTACAACTGGTAGTTACAGAGAAGATGCTATTAGAGTGAGGAGATTAGTAAGCAAGGGATTAGCCCCATTAGATTCAGAGGCCGTTGTGAACACTACAATGTCCTATCTAATGATGCGTAAGCCTAGTGCCCTAAGCATTAGTCCAAAGCTTAAGAAAAATAAGCTAAGCCAAAAATCACTTAGAAGGAGGTTCACTCATATCCTGATTCCTATGTCTCAGGTCTATTGCCACCTAAAAGAAGAGGGTTTACTGCATCCTAAGACTCCAACACCATATAAACCTCAGAAATATGATCCCAATGCACAATGCAAGTACCACATGGGTCAGTAGGGGCATGCTACTAACCATTGCTAGGAAGAATAAAGTCCAAGATTTGATTGATGAAAAATTGATCCAGTTGGAATTCGTTAGGAATCTATGGCCCAAATTCTATATAAAGCCCACTATTAACATGATACAAGGATTAGAAAAGTTGCTAGAAACAAATTTGAATGATCAAGTCCAAGGGGTATGTTACTGTTAAGGTTTAGAAGAAAGGGTTGTAGCCTTGGAAGAAAAGTTAGCGAAGTTAGAAGAAAGGCTTACTAACATGGAAATGGCAATGGTTATGTGCTGAAGTAGCTCGAAAACCTACATCCTGATGTGAATAGGAAGTTATAGCCCAAGGATGGAGATAATTCAACGGAAGAGAAATCAGGAGTGAATATGCCAATTGAGAAAGCCCATAATCAAAACAAGGCCATCTACAATAAGAGAAGACGATTTACACAGTTCAAGATTCCAATGGCCCAAGTGTTCAAGCAATTGAGAGACGTAGGACTACTGACATGCGAAAACCCAACAAATAAATGCAAGCCAAGGGATCATAACCCTAACAAATGGTGTGATTATCATGTGGGCCAAGTAGAGCATATCATTGAAGATTGTTGGAGATTAAAGCATAAGGTGCAAGATTTGATTGATGCTAAGATTATCCAACCAAATTTTCAAGAGACTGATGGGTAGATTAGAAGTGGTATTCCTTCCCCAGGTTTTGAAGAAGCATCAAATAGAAAACCTCCAACATCAAGCATTGAGGATTTGTTACTATCATCTAACAAGGTGACTTATCATTTAAAGCAATTAAGGATATCTCTAAGAGTTCAATTCAATTGAATGGGTCGAGTTCCAAGAAGCGATAGAAATAGGGGTAAGAAGTGAAAAAGAATTTTAGTTCATACATTTCCTTTTCAGAATAATCTTTCATTTTAAAGCTTATAATAGGCACGAGTTACTGAATAAAGCAGTTCTCATGTGCATTTTCATCTTTATATGCTATGAAACTAGCTCAATTCAAATAGGGGCATTTTGAATAAGTGAAAATGGATAAAGAAAATGTGAACTCGAAACTTAAAACTTTCCCTACCCCAAAGGAGTGATAACACATTACTTCAATGGTTTAAGATGAGAAGAGACAACCTATGTCCCAAACACTAACCCAAAACCTACATGAGAGAAGAGTATTATCAAGGTGAGAGTTGGGCTCATTCCTTAAAGGAAGCCTATCTTGAACTTATTACATGTGTCAAAATGATATTAGGTATTTATTTCATCATCCCTAAATATAATTATCCCTTGCAAACCCATTTGAACATTTAGGGGATTTTTCTTAAAATTAGCCCCACTAAGAACTACCCCAAATTGGGGCAATCGGGAGGTTAAGATCATTAATTTAGAGAAAAGGAGTAAACTAACTTATGCTTCCTTTAGTTATGCCAATTCATGAGCAAATGTTATCATAGATAATTCAATTTCTTTAGGATGAAGAAGAATTTCAAATCATATACACCTCACTTGAGCCTATACATTCATTTAAGCACATCAAGTCCATACATTCTTTCCCAAACACTTTAGAGCCATATACACTTCTCCCAAGCTTATACACCTTGAACTTACATTTTGGTACTTCAAATCCTATTAAGTGAAAACTCAACAATGAAAGGTAACCACCTTGACCAAAAAAAAAAAAGGGAAAAAGGAAAAAAAAAATAAAAGAGAAGAAAGAAAAACAAAAAGAGAAAAAGGAAAAAGAGATCAAAGATATTAGCAAGGTGATCACCTTCAAAGAATATCCAAATTACCAAAATAGCCTAAAGTCTGAATTGGTGATGGTATCCAAAGTCTGAACATTATCAATTCCTAAGCCCAAAAGCAAAGCCCTCATTTTATGATCCCACTCATTATACCAACTTTGATAAAACTCTTTTGACTAAAGAAATTTACTTATCTTAAGTGAAATTTGCTCATGAAACTGGGGCAACCCCATGTTTAGTTTCTCCTAGGTTCTTGGCTTGTAAACTCAGGACTGATTACATATGATTTCTTCAAAATTAGCCAAGTACATTGATATCCATTTGCTTAAACCATTGACCAAAAGCCTTACATTGAAAACCTAGAAAAGACCTATTGATTAACTCAAATGTACTACTTACAAGATAGGCTACAATTTTTGAAATTGATGCTAAGAGTAAAAACAGACTTCTGAGAGTG
Organism: Lumnitzera littorea; assembly: GCA_024138015.1. Classification (NCBI taxonomy): domain Eukaryota; kingdom Viridiplantae; phylum Streptophyta; class Magnoliopsida; order Myrtales; family Combretaceae; genus Lumnitzera; species Lumnitzera littorea. The sequence continues at coordinate 65,107,521 of JAMXBB010000006.1, forward strand.
CAAAGAAATCCAGTTTGACTAAACATTTCAAGTAATGATATCCATCCCCCTAATGGAAAATTGAAGAGTTGAGTGCTTTATCAAAAACGTAAATAGTCATTAGTGATTCTAAAAAGTTTAGAGATCGTGAATTATGTTCCAGGAAACAAGACTAAGAGAATAAGTGATCAATGGGTAAGGGGCAAGCTAACCCCTTATTTGTGGTCTTTAGAGTTTTCAAGACTTTCTTACTTGTTAACAACGTAATTTTCTATCAAAGAGTGTTTTTGAATTTCTTGACAAAAAAAAGAAGAAAAAAGAAAAACCATTTAAAAAAAATGAAACCTTTTTAAAAAAAAAAAATTGTCAAAGAACAATATTTTCAGAAAATCATCAAAATCCTTTAAACTCAAGTCTCAGATCATTTTGTCAAAACTCATCAAAATCCTTTCTAGGATCACTTGCTCAAAAAAGCGTTGTCCCATCCTTAGTTGGGTTGCTTGCAGTGGACAACCATCCAATCCTTTTTAGGATTGCCTGCTCATAGGAGCGCCATCCAATCTTTTCTAGGATTGCCTACTCAACGGAGTACTGTCCTATTTTTAGTTGGGTCACTTACTTAGTAGAGTGCCATCCAATCCTTTTTAGGATCACTTACTCAAAGGAGTACTGTCCTATCTTTAGTTAGGTCACTTGCTTAGTGTAACGACTCGGCCGGAACTCCTTCCACCGAGGTATTGTCCGCTTTGGCATGAAATGCCGCACGGTTTTGTCCCTTGGTGCAGCTGCTTCCTAGGAGGTCACCCATCCTGGGATTGCTCCAACATGAGCATGCTTAACTCCGGAGTTTCGACGTACTCTGAGCCGCTACACCAAAAGGCGCCTCGATGATTAGAGTTCCTCTCTCCAAGCATGTAAGGGGTATTACAATCCACCCCCCTTATAGAACTGACACCCTCGTCAGTTTCGTTACACAGGTCCAAGACAACCACCAGGCAGGGCCACGCCCTTCCGGCTGGTGGAATGCTCTGATACCATTCTGTAACGACCCGGCCGGAACTCCTTCCACCGAAGTATTGTCCGCTTTGGCATGAAACGCCGCACGGTTTTGTCCCTTGGTGCAGCTGCTTCCCAAGAGGTCACCCATCTTAGGATTGCTCCAACATGAGCACGCTTAACTCCGGAGTTTCGATGCACTCCGAGCCGCTACATCAAAAGGCGCCTCGATGATTAGAGTTCCTCTCTCCAAGCATGTAAGGGGTATTACACTTAGTAGAGCGCCATCCAATCCTTTTTAGGATCGCTTGCTCAAAGGAGTACTATCCTATCTCCTTTTTAAGATTGCTTGCTCATAGGAACGTTGTCCTATCTATTCCTTAGCTAGATCGCTTACTCATAAGAACACCATCCAATCTTATCTAGGATCGCTTGCTTAAAGGAGTGCTGTCTTATCTCCTTTTTAGGATCACTTGCTTATGGGAGCGCTGTCCTATCTATTCCTTAGCTGGATTAGCTGCTCATACGAGCACCATCTAATCTTATCTAGGATCGCTTGGTCAAAGGAGCGTTGTCCTATCTTTTGTTGGATTACTTACTCATAAGAGCACTGTCCTATCTATTCCTTTCTAGGAACGCTGTCTTATCAATCCTTTCTTAAATCGCTTGCTTATAGGAGCACCGTCCAATCATTTAAAATATTACCTACTCATGAGAGCATTGTCTCATCTTGTCTTTGAAAGATATATCCTTCGAGCAACTCATCCTAAAAGAGATCTATCATCCTTAGATTATCCACCAAAACGAGTTTTTAATCTTGAAGACATCTATCCTCTTCGGATTATCTAAGTCAAGTCTGATAAAAATGGGTATCTTTTTTTTCTTTGTAGCAAAGTTTTGATCAAACTTCACTACAAAGAGGGGCAATTATAGACACCTCATTTTTGCCAATTTTTTATTAATTGAGTCAAGTTAATAAATAAACAGAAAAAGAAAAAAATAGAAAAATAATAATAATAATAAAAAAAAATAAAAAGAAAATTAAAAAAAAAAAAGGAAAAAGGAAAGAAAAAAAAAAGAGAGAATCATATCAAGTTGTGTCGTATTGAGTTAAGTTGAATTATATCGAGTCGAGTTGAGTCGAGTCGAGTCAAGTAGAGTCATAAGTTAAGTTGTGTCGTGTTGGATTAAATTGAGTTGAATTGTTAGATTAGGTGACGATATGGGCTTAATTAATTTTGGGCCAAACCAATATAGAATAAAATTTATCTAATTTAAAGACTTAATCAGATCAGGCCTTAGAAGAATGAAAAAAAGATCCAAAATAAATGAGGGTTTCTAGAAGTTAGGGTAAATTTTAGAAAAATCATAATCGTATCTTCCGCATTTTCAATACGAAGGATTCAATTTTGAGCTTATAAATAGCACATCGACAGGGGATTCAAAAAACAATTTTTTTAATCACACTCCTACCCAAAACACCACATAATCACCATACAATACCACATAGTACCAACTTAGCACCGCTACATAACAACCACAATCACTGCTAGTCTACCGTCCAACGTCGTCCAACAACACTTAGTCCACCACCCAACGTCGCCCAATAATGCCAAGTCCACCACCCAGTATCACCTAGTTAACCACCAATCTACCGCTCAGCATCGCCCAACAGTGCCTAATCTATTGCCCAACGTCACCCAGCAGCGCCCAGTTCAGCGCTAGTCCATTATTCAGCGTAGCCCAACAGTACCCAATCCATCGCCCAGCGTTGCCTAGCAACGCCCAATCCACTGCCCAACGTCGCCTAGCAATGCCCGATCCATCGTCTAATGTCACCCAACGTCACCCAACAGTACCCAATGTATCACCTAGCACGCCCAGTCCACTGCCCAGTACCACCCAATTACCGCCAGTTTACCACCTAGCGTCACCTAATAGTACCCACTCTACCGCTTAGGGTCGCCCAGCGTCGCCTAGCACCACTCAGCCTATTACCTAACGTTGCCTAATAGCACCTAGTCCACCACCTAGCATCACCCAGCAATGCCCAATCCACCGTCCATCATAATCTAACATTGATATGATACGACGCTAGGTAAATTTTCATTAATCTTTATTAATTTACTTTATAAGTTACGTTTTTTTTTTCTTTATTAATTATTTTTATGTTTAAGTGCAAGTTTTTTTTTTATTGTTGTTTATTCCTATTGCAAATTTGTTATTTTCCAATGAAATTTAGTTGAATTAATTTTTTTTTTGAAAAATCATATTTTTTTAATAAAAAATATTTTGACATATAGTGGTTTTGAAAAATGAAAAATCTTAAATTGAGTTTTTTTAAAAAAGATTTGGTTACTCAGGGTTTTTTTATTTGATTCGAAAAAATTAGATTTTTTTTTAGGTTTGTTTTCTTAAAATAATAAATTGATAAAAATATAAACTTGGCTCGGTTTTCAATATAAAAATAACCCACTCACTAAAAATTTTATAAAAAAAGAACTACGGCCAGTTTGATCCCAATTGGCAGGTACGTACGCACCTTCGGAGAAACCGTTAAAAAATAAAAATTAAAAAAGAAAACTTTTTTTCTCTTTTCTTATAAATTCGTAATAAAAAATAATAATAAATCATTTTTTGTTAGATTTTGCAAACTTAAGTATATTTTAAAAAAAATCATAAAAAATAAAGCTTATCAATTTTTTTTTATTTTCATATGGTGACTTAATCTTAATAAGTTAGCTCCCAAACCTAATTTTCTAGTTAAATTTTCTAAAAATTAATTTTTTTAAAATATTAGTAGATTAGTAGTCAAATTAGGGTTTTCCTTTTTTTTACTAGTTGAATTGGTTGGTGACTCTATTTTTTTTTTAAATAAATTCTTTTTTTTCCTTAGTTTAATGTTGAGCAATTTATATTAAGCGGATTAGGCTTGATATAGGTTAAATTAAGAAATTCAAAATAGGGCTTGACATTAAGAAATGTTGCTTTTGCTAGGAGGAAATGGTATTCTTAGGCTACATAGTAAGTGAAGGAGGTTTACGAGTGGACAACGAAAAGATCTGAGCGATCATTAAGTGGTCGACTCCTGCCACTTGTGTCTAGGTGAGAAGTTTCCATAGACTAGCTTCCTTCTATAGAAGATTTATAAAGAATTTTAGTACCCTCATCATACCCCTTATTAAGCTAATGAAGAAGAACACGGACTGTAGATAGGGAGAAAAGGAGGAGAGAAGCTTTACCGAAGTAAAGGAAAGATTGACCTCCACACCTGTACTATCTTTGCTTGACTTTAAGAATGTATTTGAGCTGGAATGTGACACATCAAGCATTAAGATAGGCACTATCCTAGTGTAAGAAGGCCAACCAATCGCCTACCATAGTGAGAAGCTCAAGAGACCTTAACTAAACTACTCTGTGTATGACAGAGAACCTATAACACTCATCCGAGCACTCCAAGTATGGTAGCATTACCTATTGTTAAGAGAATTTATTATCTATACTGACCATAAGTCTCTAAGGTATCTTTGAAGTCAGACCAAGCTATCAAAACAACAAGCGAGGTGGGTTAAATTCCTTGAGGGATTTAATTTGTCATCAATTACAAGTAAAGAAAGAGCAACGTGGTTGTAAATGCTCTTTCAAAGAGACATGCGCTCCTGACTAAACTGCAGACTCGATTGTTTAGGTTTGCAAATGTTAAGGAACAATACATCCAAGGATCCACATTTTGGGGCCATACTTAGGCATTGTGCAAATAGAAGGACAGTGAACGAGTATCATATGGAAGATGGGTACTTGTTTCGAGGAGGAAAATTGTGTGTACTAACTTGTTCACCAAGAGAGTTACTGATCAGGGAAGCCCACAATAGAGGACTAGACACTCTAAGGAGAGAAGGATGTATGAGTTATTAAATAGGCATTTCTTCTAGTTGAGAATGAGGTGAGATGTGCACTGGATCATTAAAGGTTGTGCTACATGTAAGAAGGCTAAGTGTCAAACTGAGTAAGGGAAAGCAATGCCTTTGCTTGTCCTGATAAGACCATGGACTGAGTTGAGTCTAGACTTTGTTCTCGGATTACCACAAACTACCCAAGGCAAAGATTCTATAATGGTCATTGTATATAAGTTCGGTAAGATGACACACTTTGTACCTTACTCTAAGACAAATGATGCTTCGGCTATTGCTTCTCTTTTCTTGTAAGAAATTGTTCGATTACATGGTGTGCTGAGAAGTGTAGTATCAAACAAAGACCTAAAGTTCTTTAGCCATTTTTTAAGAACTCTATAGTGACAGATGGGGACCAAACTACTATTTAGTACTTCCTGTCACCTCCAATGGATAGCCAAATAGAGGTAGTCAATCGTACTTTGGGATTATTGCTTCGAGTTACAATGACTAATTTTGACATTTGCTTACCAGTGGTTAAATTCGCTTACAACTGAATAGTACATGATATTACCAAGGAAACCCCCTTCAAGATTATCTATGGTTTTAATCCTAAGTTACCCCTCGATCACACCTCTATGCCTATATCCGAGCAAGAAGACCTTGGCGCAAGTGCCGAAGCATAATCCCTTCAACACATTTACAACAAAGTTACTTGGTAGATCAACCAAGCCACTAGATGAATGCTAGAGAAGGTAAAGAGTAAGACAATTAAACAATTCTAGCCTGGAGATTTAGTATGGCTACACTTAAACAAGGAAAGGTTTTCGAGCAAGAAGAGGAACAAGCCATCAACAAGGGTTGAAGGACCCTTCGGAATCCTCCAAAAGATCAATGACAATGCCTATAGGATAAACCTACCTACAAATTATAGGGTTTCGGACACCTTCAATGTTGTTGACCTTAGTCCATATCACCCTAATGGAGAACTAAGCAAAAACTAGTCAGATTTGATCCTAAATCCAAATTAACCCAGAGGAAATGATAGGAATCCAGCTATTGGGCCTTTGACTCATAGCTAAGCCTGAGGGCTAAAAGGCCTAGCGAAGTGAATCCTCCTGCTTTAGTCGACCTCTACCAAAACCGAATATCTCCTTGCTACCAATCAACTCTATATGCCAAGCCATTTGACTACCTACCTCTCGAAAGTTATGTATTGACTTGAAGAATGCCCGAATTACAGCCAAATCTCGCGCCTACTTGGTCATGTTCGAGTCGTACACTTGCTTAGCATCACTCTTGTCGAGAGACCAAGAGAGTTACCTTAAACCAACCCTCAACCACTCCTGCTCGGATGAGTCCATGCCTACTCGAATACCCAATCAACTCGTACTCTTTAGTTTGCATCTTCTAATAGCACCACCAATGTATTGCTACTACGTATCCGAGACCATTCATAAAATCTACTACTATAATCATTGCTTTTTTCGTGAATACTCTTTTTCACCCTTTGTATACTTTACATTACTTCTTTAAGATAATACCCTTTTGGTCTTTTCCTTTTTAGGCAGGTTACCCTAAATTCTTAGGTATAAATACCCCTTATACATGTGGTCACAAACATTAGGTTATCATTAATACACTGGATATTTTTTTTCTTGTAAACATTGTTTACTTACTCTTATTTCACTTTTATCTTAACCCTTAAGCAAGGCTATGATGGGAATCAAGCTATCGGACCTTTGACCAGTAGCTGAGCCCGAAGACTAAAGAGACTGGTAAGACAAATCTTCCTGTTCCAACCGACTCATGCAAAGGCCAAGTATCTCCTTACTGAGTCGATTGCCTACCTATTTCTCGCATATTGAGTGTCGAGAAACTAAAGGTCGAGATAATAGCCCATCTTCATTTTTGCACATACCTAGCTAATTACTTACTTGGCCTCACCCCTACCAAGATGCTAAGAGAGATAGTTTAGACTGACCAAGCTACCCCTACTCGTACAAGCAAGCCATTCGTACTTTTTATCTACATCCTCCAACGGCATCGCCAATACAGCATCACCACGTATATAATGTTATATATAGAATCCATTGTACTAATGATTGCTTTCCTTATATATTCATTGTTACCCCTTTATCTCTTATACATTATTACCTTAAGAAGTACCCTTTTTGTCGTACCCTTTTTGTCTTTTCCTTTTTGGGCAAATTACCCTAACTTATGAGTATAAATACCATTATAATTGTAGCTACAAGGAGAGACATATATAAAGATTACCATTAACGTACTTGTGTATTTTCCTTCCTTACGTAAATACTCTGTTTACTCTCAACATCACTCTTATCCTAACCCTTGAGCAAGGTTAAGTGGCGAGTAACCTCACTGGATCAATTCGTGTATCATATCAAATTGTGTCATGAGTCTTCGAAAGTTCCATTAGTGCATCATATCCTCTAGAGCTATTTGTGGGTTTTGTTTACTATTCATGCATCATTCATTCCTTTTGCACTTTCCCCCATTAACTCTTTCGAGCTTTTTATAAGCTCGAACTCATCCAATAACCAACCTTATCTATTCTTGGTCATGGTTCACACTAGGCTAGGTGGCGAGTACCCTCATCAAACCATCTCATACGTCATATCGAGCTATGATGTGAGTCTTCGAAAGTTCCATTGGTGCATCATATCCTTTAGAGCTGTTCGTAAGTTTTACTTACTTTTTCATTCATTTTTTTTATCCTTACGCATGTTTCCCCATCACCCTTTCAAGCTTTTGAAAAGCTTGGACACATCCTTATGGCTAACTTTGTTTATCCTTGTTAGCTACTTCTGCTTGGCCATTAGTTTGGGGGTAGTATAGGGTAGCTATCCTATGAGTGACACCATAACATTTCAAAATTTGCTTAAGTTAAGTGTTACAGAAGTGTGTTCCCCTATCACTTATGATAATCCTAGGAGTACCAAATCTAGAATATAGGCCTTTCAAAAATTTCTTTACTACCTTAGCATCATTAGTAAATAAGGCTTCGGCCTCAGCCCACTTAGAGACATAGTTAATAGCCACTAGGATATATTTATTCCCATGAAAGTTTAGGAAATGGCCCATAAAGTTGATTCCTTACATATCGAACACTTCAACCACTAAAATGTGGTTTTGTGGCATCTCATCTCTATAGGATATGTTCCTAGCTCGTTGATAACTATCACAAGTTTCAACATACTTTTGGGTAGGCATCTTTGACTAACCTAGGCCAACAAAATCTAGCCTTTAGGACCTTGTAAGCTGTCTTATTAAGATTATGATGCCCCTTCGCAGGTCTTGAGTGACAATTACTCAAAATTTTCTATCCTTTAGGTTATGGTACATACCTCCTAATAATATGGTCTGCACAGACTTTAAATAGGTAAGGATCATTCCAAAAATAATATTTCATATCATAAAAGAATTTCTTCTTTGCTAATGTAAGAGTCCTTGTGGAACGATTCTAGCTACTAAAAAATTGGCATTATTTGCACACTAAGGGGTTTTTGGATTACTTACTTAGTGGATTATGTAGAGACGCTCTTTAGGGAACACATCATTAATCCTACTCTCATTGAGCACTTTGAGGTTTGGATTCTCTAAGTAAGATAAGCAATCTGCTGCTAAGTTTTTAGCACCATTTTTGTCTTTGATCTCTATGTTGAACTCTTGTAGTAGTAAGAACCACCTTATCAACCAAGGCTTCACGTCTAGTTACGCCAGCAAGTACTTAAGAGCAAAATGATTAGTGAAAACAATTACTTTTGATAGAATTAAGTAAGAGCGGAATTTTTCAAAAGTAAAAATAACTGCTAGCAACTCCTCCTCTGCAGTGGTATAGCTCTCCTGAATATTCATGAGGGTTTGCTAGCATAGTAAATCAGTTGAAAATACTTGTCTCTTTGTTTTCCTAACATTACCCTTAATACATAGTCGCTTACATCATACATGAATTCAAAGGGAAGTGTCCAATTGGATGCTATCATGATCGGGGTAGTAGTAGGTTTCTTCTTAAGGAGATTAAAAGTGTCTAAACATTCTTAAGAGAAGACATAAGATGCATCTTTCTCCAATAACCTAGTTAAAGGTTGAGCAATTTTGGAGAAGTCCTTGATGAAACACCTATAGAACTGTACATGCCTGAAACAGCTTCTAATAGCCTTGACTAAAGTCGGGGGTAGAAGTCTTGCAATGGCATCTACTTTTGTAGTATCCACCTCAATTTCTCGATGTGAGCGCTTATGCTCAAGCATAATACCTTCTTGTACCATTAAGTGGCACTTCTCCCAATTAGGCATAAGGTTGGTCTCTTCATATCCGGTTAATACCCCATCTAAATTACGCAAACACTAGTCAAATGAGTTGCCAAAAAATTGAAAAGTCAACCATAAATACCTCCATGATGTCTTCAATCAAGTCATCAAAAACGGCTAACATGCACCATTGGAATGTAGTAAGTGCATTGCAAAGCCCAAACAACATTCTTTGGTAAGAGAAAGTGTTGTAAGGGTAAGTGAATGTTATCTTCTCTCAATCTTCAAGAGCAGTGGGTATCTAAAAATAACCTAATAAGGCATCACAAAAACAATAAAACAGATGTCTAGCAAGATGTTCTAACATTTGATCCATAAAAGGTAAAGGAAAATGGTCCTTATGTATAGCATCACTCAATTTTCTATAATCAATACATGCATGCTACCTTATAATAGTTTTTATTAGAATTAATTCGTTGTTTTCATTAGGGACCACTATCATCCCACCTTTCTTATGAATTACTTATACTAGGCTCACTTAGGAACTATCAGAGATAGAGTAGATCATACTTGCATTAAGGAGTTTGATAACTTCCTTTTTTACTACCTCTTTCATGTTTAGATTCAAACATCTCTAGGGTTGCATTATTGGTTTGTGGTTGTCTTCCATTAGAATCTTGTTAGTGCAAAAGGAGGGATTTATGCCTTGAATGTTTGATATTTTCTAAGTAATAGCCCTCTTATGTTCCTTAAGCACCTTTAGTAATTTCCCTTTCTACTTCTCATCCAAATTAAAAGTTATAATCACCAGTATTTTAGAATCCTTCTCTAAAAAAGCATACTCTAAATAGTCAGGCAATTGCTTTAGCTCCAATACTGGTAATTCCTCAATTGAAGGTTTCAACAATGCTTCCTCTATCCTGTCAATTACCTCGAACTCTTTCTCTTCCATGATTGATTTATTAGCCTCTAACTAGGCTATAGCCTCATATTGACTAGGATTCTCTAAAGCTACTTTTGTACTTGACTACAAGCAATTCTCTAATGGATCCTCAGAATGAAATTTCTGCACACAACTTACAATAGACTTATCAATAACATCTAAAAGATAAAAAGTATCATCCTAATCCATGGATCTTTTCATAGCTTTAGAAATTTTAAACATAATCTCTTCATCTCCTACTCTTAAAATGAGCTTACCACCACCTAACATCGATAATGACCCTAGTAGTCACTAAGAAAGGTCTACCTAAGTTGAGGAGTATCTCAAAATCTTCATCCATATCCATTATGACAAAATCAACAAGGAAAATAAATTTACCTACCTAGACTAGTATGTCCTCAATAATGCCTTTAGGGTATGTTACGGACCTATCAGCTAATTGCAATCCCATACGTGTGGATTTTAGTTCCCCTAATCCTAGTTTTGCGAAAACTTTATAGGGCATCAAGTTGATACTTGCACTTGGATTAGCCAAGGCATTATCAACTAATAAGTTACCAAGTTTACAAGGAATTATAAAACTCCTTATGTCTTTCAACTTCTTAGGCAACTTGTTTTGCATGATTATTGAACATTCTTTACCCAGCATGATTGTGGAAAGTTCCTCAAGCTTCCTCTTATTAAGCAGCAGGTCTTTTAAGAACTTTACATATTTTGGCATCTGTGACAAAGCATTGATCAAGGGTAAGTTAATATGCAATTGTTTAAAAAGGTCGAAGAACTTCCTAAATTGCTTGTCATTGTGATCCTGCTTAAGTATTTAAGGATATGGAATTTGCGGCTAGTATTCCTTCACCTTAGGTGGCTCGGTTTTCACCTCCTCGCTTCTCTTGGTGGTGTCCCCATTATCCTTTTTCTCAAACTAAAGCTCTTTCCTACTTCTAAGTGCTATCGCCTTTACATGTTCTCTTCGATTGGTTTCCATGTTTCTCGACAGCATACGTTGTAGTCTTTTAGAGATCAGCTTTACAAGTTGACCAATCTAGTTTTCAAGATTGTGGTTAGATGTCTCTTGATTCCTCAACAAGGTTTCAATATTGGATAGTCAGGCTTCATTTCCTTAAATGTATTTGGTGAGAAGCTTTTCTAAACTGGGCTTTTTCTCTTAAACAAGGGGGAAAGGGGGGTAGAGTGGTTGTGGTAGTTAGGATGGTTCCTTTAGCTAAGATTGTAAGTGTTGGTCACGTATAAGATATCAAGAGGGGGGTGAATTGATATCTTTGAACTTTTTAAAACTTTTTCGATATAAGAAAAATTACCTCTCTTAATAACTTAATTTGGTGAATAGTGATATTTTAATAATTCAATATGCAACAAATAATAAAGCAAAATAAAGGAAGTAGAAAATCAGGCTGAGATTTTATAGAGCTTCGGCCTTCTACCTATTGCTCTCTTCCAGCTCCACTATTGAGGACTTAGTCTATTTCACCAATGCCATTTCACTTGATCCACTAAATCAAATCATAAAAAGATTACAGGCACTTATCATGCATGGACTTTACAAACTCTGCTCTACCTATTTAGCCTCTCAACAATCTAGGCTAATACGGAACTACAGAGTACAAATGTACTTATCTCAACACTCGAACAACAAAATAATAATTTCAAATTACAAGTGAGAATAAAAACATAAATCTCAAACAATTTTGCTCAAAAAGAAATGATGATTGTTGTAATGTTTGCTTTAGTAGAACTTTTTGAAAAGGTATCTAAAGGACTTTCTATGACATTTCAAAAGATAGAATCTGATCAAGACTTTTTGTTTTGCGAGAGCTCTTTTTAGAGTAGTATCCAGATGTTTTGAATCCTTCTTTTTATATTGAAATCTTCTAACAAATAATATGTTGAAGATTAACTTTTTCATATCTATCCAACCATTAGTTTGCTAGAGATAATCTTTGGATATCTTGAGAGGATCTTGGTCATTTGAATTTAAAAAACAACCCTCCTTATTTTATTTAGATTAGATAAACTTCAATCTGTAACCACTAGAAAATATTTTGATTTGAATTTGTAGAGGAGATATACCTTATCAAAAACTTCTGTATAAAACTCATATTTAAGATTTGAATTTCCATAAAATTTGATTTAACCTTATCCTTATCCATATTTGTGCCTATCTTGATTTTTCAAAAATTAATTTGCTTAAAAATGCCGATGGATCTTAATTCAATCTTAAGTGAAACAAGATTAAGTGTATTTTCCTAATACACACAATCTAATGGAGCTAGGTCTTGTTAAATTCAAATTAAAAAAATGTCACATGTTTCCAGATCAACCTTTTGAATCACCTCCTAAAGAGTATCAATTCTTCCTTTTCTTAAGGCTTCTAAACTAGCTTTTGAATGATATGTTATACCACTTATGCTTATAAAGCTTTTGAAGAATTTCATACTAGTCCATTTTTAATCAATTCAAACCTTCTGAATAAGTTTCTGAATACAACTCAGTTTTACGAAATTAAACTTTTTGAAAACCCTTCTAAATACTTATATTGTTAATGATTCATTAGCATTTATCCCTTTTTGTTATTATCAAAATATATGAGTATGAGAGTTATCTAATTGTAAGTATTATTGAAAGGGTTGTTCTATTACCGAGATGGATTTCCCAAGTAATCAACCTGTTCCATACATTCTTGTCCTCCATACCCTTACATATCAAGAACATTCATACCCAATTGTGCTTGTTGAGGGCCAATGGAGACTACATCGATTTTCTTACTCAAATGATCCACTTTAGCTACAAAGTAGTGGCTAGGTCCACTTCATGAATTCCTATAACTCTTTACCTAACTCTAGTATTTTCCCATTAATAGTTATTCATCGCCATCCCTTCAATCAAGTTCTACACTTGCGCAGGTGTTTTAGTATTCAAAGTACCTCCTATGGAAGCATCAATTGTTTGCCTTACAGTTAAATTAAGACCATTGAAGAAGGTCTGAATTTGCATCTATAAGGGAAGGCCATAGTGTGGGCATCTCCTAAGCAAGTCCTTGAACCACTCCCAAGTATCATACAAAGTTTCAATTTCCAATTAAGCAAAGTAGGAAATGTCATTTCAAAACTTAACGGTCTTTGCTAGTGGAAAATATTTCTCTAAGACCTTCTCTACCAAATCACTCCAAGTTGTTATCAAGTTCCATGGCAAGGAGTTTAACCACTACTTCGCTCTTCCCATTAAAGAGAAAGGGAATTACCGCATTTGGATAGCATCATCCGTTGCTCTATTAATCTTGAATGTATCATAAATTTCAAAGAAAACTAGAGATGTGAGCACTAGGGTCTTGATCTCAAAGTCCATCTAACTACACATACTGCTGCACTATTTAGATGATGTTAGGTGCAATTTGAAAATCATTGGCAATGACTGTTGGTCTAGCAATACTAAAGTCGGTCTTAGTGAATGAAGGCCTTCAATAATTGGACATAATTTGATTTGCTTCATCGCTATTATTGACCATTAGTTTAGGATTTCGTAGTAGATCTTGTAGATCAATAACTTGATCGTTCATCTCTTTACCTTCTCCCTTAACCTTTACAATTGACCTGTCTTCTTTAATAGCTACTGTTTGTTTCACTTGCAATCTCAATTTCTAAAGGGTTATTTGTTCAATCTTAGGATCAATCTCTACCAAGTTTTCCAGATTACTTTAGGTCATGCACAACAAAGGGGAAAAAAATATAAAAATCAGTGGTGGCTCAAAATAATTAAGAGAGAATAATGAAAAACAAAGGAAAGAATGGTTAAACTAATAAAGCAACAAGTGTTTATAATATCTAAGTCCCCAGCAACCATGCCAAAAACTTGATACGAGGCAAGTACATCTAGCAAATTCTAATATAGTGGATTTGAGTCCAAGTCAATCCCTTAGAGAACTAGAATATTAGTATTAGCCTTAGCTTTATTATTTAACAAATAAATTCAATTCCAGAACTAAATTCTTTAAACTAAAATTTGCAATAACTAATTAATTTAATAAGCAATCAATAACTGAACAAGAAAACAAATTATTAAAGATCAACTTTAAGACTCAATGACATACCTAAATCTTGATTCCCTAAATCTACACATGTAACTTTCCCTAAAGATAATCTAATTCAATCTTTAATTTCCTCTTGATCAAGAGAACTCTCTTCTAAAGTTCATAACTTTCTTAAGCTTATTAAGCCTAATTTTTAGATTACCTAATAGAATCTCTTCCTTATAGTGTAATCTAAGATCGTTTAATCAACAATGAATTCTCTTAAAAATAATATTGAAGAAAATATTATAATTCCGGAAAAATCTTACAATTTATCTATAACATTACACAAACTTTCATCAATTATGCCTTAAATCTAATTATATAACAAATCTCTAAATCTTCTTGTATAATATCAAATTTAAATTAATAACCTGCAGAATTATTAACCTAAAAAATGCAAGCACACATAATTGATTCAAAAGGAATAAAGATCTTGATTACATCTTAATAAAATTAATCGTTACATGTAAGATCTAGGTTCACAAGACCTAGATACTAGGAATCTACTCTCTACACATCATGAAACAACAAACTAAAATCATAGAGTAGAAGAAAAGAAAAGAAAGAATCAAGAAAATCCACAAAGGTTGAATCTTGAAGTCTTCTTTTGCCTTACTCTCTTGATTGTTCTTGGCTTAAAAAGTCTTCAAAAAGTCATGCTAAAAACATCTCTCTAAAAAAAACCCTTAACAAAGCCTTATATAAGAAGAGAAAAAATTATGTCAGCTGCAATTGATACGATTGGGGACACGACCATGTCCCTTAGTCGTATCCTTTACTATGATCGGCTTTTCTCTTCTTCTTTTTTTTTTTTTGAAACTGGGAATGACATGACCAATGACATGGTCGTGTCATTTGATCATAAACTTGGCTATGATACTTTAAAATAAGCTCCAAATTCGCCTAAAAATGATACAATCATGTCATTTAGTTGTGTCAATTTTCAAACCTTTTTAAGTTGCTCATTTAGCTCCAAAGTGAGCGAAACTTGTTTCTATCTTCTTGCTTTATTGCATAGATAGTTTCAAAACTTAGAAAAAAAATTATACTCAATTAAATATCATTATCTAAAAATAAATTCAAATATCAAGGGAAAATCATGAAAAATCACTAAATAAAATATATCTAATTGAGAGCTTATCATCCATGTATTTCTAAGCCAAAAATCTGGCTAAGGTCTTAGGCTTACTCTTTGCGACTGACCGGAAGAAATCCTTAGAAGGTTTGATGCTAAGGTAAGTAGCATGTATAGCAACTGCCCCATCTAGTTGAGGGATTTCAACCACGACATTATAGAATCTGGCCATATATTCTTATAAAGTCTCCCATTCTCTCTATCTGATCAAGTACAAGGACAATATATCCTTAGATGGGGGCTTACTAGCCCTAATGTGAAGACTGAATCGACGAGCAAGCTCATCGAATAAGTTAATAGAGCCTTCCTTAGAGTACCTAATACCTTTGGTGAAGGGGATTTTGTTGCTGGTGGCCAAGCTAACACTATCTACTGCTTTGCTCTCCTGCATCTTAGAGAGCCTCCTTACCATCTCATAGAGCTCATTTAGGTTGGCATTATCTACTTAGTGAGCTTTGTCACCCCCCATAGGAGTTAGCCACCTGTTCATTACTAATAAGAGTGCAGTTAGGATTAATCACAGACCATACCTATAATGCCTATATTAGGGGGTCAGGTAGTTGTTCCCTACCATTTTGCTACTATTATTGCTATTGTTACTGGTTATTCTACCCATTACATGCGTTTAAGGCTTCAGGTATGTGAGTGTGCTTACTTTGCCTTTCAACTTCATCAAGCCAAGCTCGGAGAACTCTATTGTTAGTAGTGAACTCCTTAAGCATCTACTCTAAGTGAGGAGACGTTGGTCAAGGGTTTCCCCAATTCGACTAATTGCTTTGAGGTTGATTGTTTGCTAGTTGTTTTCTAGATCCACAACACAAGATATAATGGATATAGGAAATAAGGAAAGTATTTGGAGAGTGTTTAGTGTGTTTGGGTACTATATGAATTTGTTTCTCACAAACAGTACCAAATGTCATCTATAAGATCTAGTCGATAGAGTAGTAAGAGGATTAGGCTTTGTACTTAACTATATAACCTATAAAATAGAACACAGTGAGGGGTACTAGGGTATTGTCCGTTGTAGCTACTTCAATGCTTAAGTTAGTATTATGTAGTAGAGAGAATAAGGATGCTTTAAGTGCAAAGAATAAGCTAAGTACGCAAAGAAAAATCTTGAGGAACCGTTGGTAAATAGGTGGTACGTCTGCAGGTTATGAAGAAAGGGGTTGTATAGTCCAATGTGTTCTTAATTCATAGGAGGTGGCTGTTGACTTGGTCTTCAAGCCTTATCTTCTATCTTCTAGCCATTATAGGTTGCTATGACTAAACAGGATGTGATACGGACTGGTGGGTGAATACACAAACCTAATATCATGCGTAATCAAAGGGGGTGGGTCCAAGCCACAAGATGGCTTGAAAAGTAAATGATAATCGAAGGAGAGTAGGGGGTCTCGTACACCGACACTGAATATGATACACTAATGCCTCATACGGGCTCAAGTCACACTTGATATGACACATAAGTGTGGCTGGAAGTCACTCACCACTAGTCCATGCTCAAATGGGCTAGATAAGAGTAATACAAGAGTAAAAGGACACTTAGCTCAAGAAAAGGTAAAATGTCCAATGTATTCTTTTGTATATCTTCTTGTTGTTGTTACATTATGTAACTATTTATAGTACCCTGTTAGGGCAAATTCTATGTTATAAATAATTACAAAAATGAATTCCTATTTGCTAAATAAAAAGGAAATTACTATACAGAGAGATATGAAATCATACACAGCAAGCATCATTTGTCAAAAAGGATAATATGGTTGTTAGTAAGGACAACGCGTACGCATTTTTATTGTGATTCTAACAATATTGTGGTTCAAGCAAGGGTGGGCCTCTGTTTAAGCCTGTTTGGCTTCATAAAGGGTTGGACTGTAGTTAGTTTAAGGACAACCCATCTTGGGTTAGCCTTAGAGGGTCAACTCCTAGGAGTCTTGGCCAGCCTTAGTATAGTGAAGATTGCTGTACTCAGATTTGGCGCTTGGACTATGGTTTAGTGGAGGGTTTGGCTCAGCATACTGGTTGATTACCTTGGTAATATCTTAGATAACATGGAGAGTAAAGTAGCTCAACAGATTGGACTGGGGTAAGCACTACTCCTTAGCGCTTAACTCACCTCGAACAACTTAACAAACCACTTGAGAGATCCTTCAAGCACAGGAGCGTATAATCGGTCCTTGATCCTTATCATACCCTCTGGGTTGTTTAAGATTTGGGATCAAATTTGGTTCAATTCCTGGTTGTTCATCCTCGGGAGTGTAAGGTTGGAGATTGGCAATGTTGAAGGAGTCCGAAGCTCCATATCCTTCATGTAATTCAATCCTATAAGCATTAAGATTGATCTTTTCAAGCACTCTAAAAGGTCCGTTGGCTCTGGGATATAACTTGCTCTTCCTCAAGTTTAGGAATCGTTCCTTCCTAAGGTGTATCTAGAGCAAATCGCTTAGTTGAAATTCCCTCTTCCTTCATCCTCAACTTCATTTCTTAAGCTTAATATTAGCTTGACCCAATTGCTCTATAACTTTCTAGTACATGGCTTTGATGGCCTCAACTCTTTCGACAGCTAGTCGTTCTTCATCAAACATCAACTAGGGTGCTTGGTCGAATGGCAATTCAGGATTGAACCCATAGGCAACCTCAAATGGAGACATGCTTGTTACGATGTGGGCAATCCTGTTGTATGTGAACTCAATGGTTCGTAGGCACAAATCCCAATCGGCCATGTTTCGTCCGACAATAACTCGCAGCAAAGTTCCTGCGATTCTATTGATAACTTCAGTTTGTCCATCGGTCTATAGGTGGCAAGACATATTGTACAACAACTTGGTTCCCATTCACCTCCACAACATCCTCCAAAAGTAGCTCATGAACTTAGGGTCTTGGTTTAAAACAATGGTCTTAGGAATTTCGTGCAACTTGATTACTTCTTGCAAGAAAAGAAAAGAGTTAGCCAAAGCGTCGTTAGTTTTGGAATAGGACAAGAAACGTGCCGTCTTGCTAAATTGATCCACCACCATGAAGGAGTCCTTCCCTCGAGACGTCCTTGGCAATCCTAACATAAAGTCCATACTTAGCTCAAACCATGGTTTAGTCAGGGTCAGCAAGGGTTGGTAGTATCCTTGCTCGACTTAACTCTTCGCTTTTCGGTAGGTTGCACACCTTTCCAGCACAGACTGGACATCTCTCTTCGTCTTTGGCTAAAAAAATCTGGAGGATAATACCTCATAAGTTCAGTGCTGGCCAAAGTATCCTGTCAATCCCCATCCATACGCCTCATACACTAGCAATTCTCATATGAAACAAGTCAGGATACATAACCTCCTCTTCCTAAATAAGTATCTGTCCTCCCTACGATAGTCATCTAGTGTCCATCCTTCCTTACAACGGGTGTAGATAGGACCAAAGTATGGGTCCTCGGCATACAAATTCTTAATGGTTGAAAAACCAAGTAGCTTCATCTACAGCTCGATCAGGAGGGTTTGTCATCTCGATAAGGCGTCGGCTACTACATTGTTCTTTCTATTCTTGTATTTCATTACATAAGAAAAACCCTCCATGAATTTAACTCACTTGGCTTGTTTCTAGGACAACTTTGGTTAGCTTTTCAGTTATCTCAAGGATTCATGATCGGTATAGATCACAAATTCTTAGATAGCAGATAGTATTGCCACACCGTTAGGGCTTAAATTAAGGAGTAAAACTTCTTGTCATAGACAAAGTAGTTGAGTGTAGCTCCTCAAAGTTTCTCACTAAAGTAAGTGATAGGTCGGCCTTCTTGCATCAACACAGCACCTATGCCTAGTCTGGACGCATCATACTCTACTCTAAATATCTTATTGAAGCTCGACAGAGCTAAGATGGGGGCTGTAGTTAGCCTCTCTTTCACTTCCTCAAAACTCCTCCTCTCTTTCTTACCCCATCTAAATTCAACATCCTTCTTTAAGAGTTCAGTGAATGGGGCCACAATCGTACTGAAGTTCCTGATGAATCGGCAATGGAACGATGCCAAGCCGTAGAAACTTCTCACATCGGTAAAACAAGTCGGCTCAAGCCATTCTATGATCACTCTTATCTTCTCTTCATCAACTCGAATGCCACCTCTGCTCATAACAAATCTAAAGAAGATAACCTCAGAATGGAAAAAGTTGCACTTCTTCAGATTGGCGTAAAGCTATTCAGTTCGGAATTTTGTAAGCACTTGTTGGGGATGTTCTCGATGAGTCTCCATGTCCAGACTATACATTAGAATGTTATCAAAATAAACCACAACAAACCTTCCCAGTAATTCTAAGAGCACATGATTCATAAGTCGCATGAATGTACTCGGGACATTGGATAGTCTAAATAGCATTAAAAGCCACTCATATAAACCATGTCATGGCTTGAATGTAGTTTTCAACTCATCTCCTTCACTCATTCAGATCTGATGGTATCTAGATTTGAGATTGATCTTAGAGAACACTCTTACTCTACTTAACTCGTCTAGCATATCATCAAGCCTAGGTATAGGATACCTATACTTGATGGTGATTCAATTGATGACTCAACTATCCACATACATCTTCTAAGAACCATCCTTCTTCCATAATTTGTTATGGACCGCAATTCCACTTAGGGCTGGCACAGCACAGGGGCTCAAGGACCTGCACACATACCCATTCTTCATGAGTTCGTCTACTTTCCTCTATTGTTCAGCAACCTTTCTAGGGTTTAGCCTATAGGCAAGCTTGTTTGGTAGTGCCGCTCCTTGTTGCAAGTTAATCGCATGCTTAACGCCTTGGATTAGGGGTAAACCCTCCGGTAGCTCCTTCAAAAACAGGTGGCAAAGTCCTCTGGTAGGGTTTTTAACTTGGTTAGCAACTCTTCCTCCCCAAGTCTCATCTCCAGAAGCCTCCTGATAAATAGATAGGTTGGTCCCTCCAGCTCCATTTCTCTTTTCAGTTTAGCTTGGGTCAGTACCAAAGCCTCCTTCTTCAAGGTTTGGCTAAGTTGGGATTACATGACTTTTACCTACTCAGCATTCATGGGACTCAATTTTAATCTTCTTCCTTCATGCTCCACAGAACATGTGTTCCTCTTACCATCATATATAACTGCTCGATCAAATATCCATGGTCGTCCAAATAGAAGGCAGGACGCACTCATAGGCAGCACATCACAAAGCACTTCATCTCAATATCTACCTATACAGATTGACACAAACACCTATTTGTTCACTTATAGGGCTTCCTTATCACTGAGCTAATGAAGGTTATAAGGTTTCGGGTAGGGCATGGTCAGCAATTTCAACTGTTAGACCATAAATGCAGAGGCCACATTAGTACAGCTCCTACTGTCAACGATCAGCATGCATAGTGATTCGTTCACCTTACACCCAATATGAAAGAGATTTTCTCTCTACTCATCTTTAGGCACAGGACTGACACTCATTGTCCTCCTCAATACTAGAGCAGTCGGTATGAAGTTGCCTTCCTTGCTATAGATAACTTCCTCTTCAAACAACTTAGTCTATTCATCCTCCTTCGACTCCTCTACTTCCTCATCAATACTATTGACCTCAACGACCAACGCCTTGCTTTTGATCACCATTGTTCGGCTGTTCAAACACTAAGTAGCCATGTGTCCAAATCCTTAGCATTTGAAACACTTAATCTCACTCATCTTCCTCCCTAAACTTTGACCTTTCTCGAACTTCCTTAGTGGTTCCTTCTCCTCTGCTCAGGTAATCTAAGTAAGTCAACCTTCAGTGACCTTGCTCAATTCCATTTGCATAGGTTTGCTCGAAAAAGGTCAGCTACTACCAAAACGGTTGATGAATGGTTGGAATCTTCCTATTCGATGCCTTTCTCTCTTCTGGGTGACTAGGATTACATCATTGAGCATTCTAACGTCCATGGTTTCCAGGACATCCCTAATCTCATACTTCAATCTGCCAATGAATCAAAACATAGTTCAGTCTTTTGGCTCCGTAACTTCATACGGGGTCATTAGCATTTGGAACTCCTTAACATAAGCATCCATACTCAATCCTCCTTGTCTCAGTTCTTGCAGTCTCTTGAAGGTATCCTACAAATAGTAGCTTGGTATGAACCTTCTCCGCGTAACTCTCTTTATGTCATCCCAACTCCTAATCTCTCATTCTTCTTCCCTTCTTCTAGTGGCTTGCAAGTTCTTCTACCATAAGCTGGCATAGCCGATGAACTCCTACATAGCTAGCCTAACCTTTGCATTTTCAAGCGCTTCATAGCATTCAAACTGCTTTTTAATCTTATCTACCCAATCTAGGTAGTCCTCGACATCACTACTTCTAGAGAAACTCGAAATAAGTATCCTTAATCTCTCAACTCTAAGAGCTCGTACATTCCTTTCCTCAGGTTCATAGTACTCCTCTGCCCCGTCACCTCCTTCTACTTCCTCCTCAATCTCTTCAAGAACTAGTCTTCGTCTAATGTCCTTACCAATTCCTTCAGCTCGAGGTGGTTAAGCTGGGGCATTATCTTGGCCAAACTAACCATTGCCTTAGCCTTGCTGTTCATGTTCCCTCGTGGGGCTATTTCTAGCTTATTGTCTATCTTCTTAGATGACAGTCACCAGACTAGCTACCAAATTGATAAGCTTATCCAAGCGATTACCTACTAACTGAGGTGAGAAGCTTCCTTCCTATCCTTAACCATGTCGAGTGCTACTTTCATGGTTTCCTAAAGTCCCTTACATACTTGAATCTAACATTGATGTTTACTTTACAATGACAAATTTACAACAAACACGAAGTCCACCACACTCTGTTTTAGCATAACAAAAATAGGGGAAAACAAAGTACAAAACACTTCTCACTACTAAACTTTAAAGCTAACAATAGAACCATTATCACACAAGAGTAGTGACAAACTATTAAGAGAACACTATAGTAGGTTCAAGCTTCAAATGTAGCCAAGCTTGGATACCAAGATAATACAAACTCGTGGGTTAACACATGAACCCAATATCACGCATAACAAAAAGGGGTGAGTCCAAGCCGCGAGATGGCCTAAAAAGTAAACGATAGTTGAGGGAAAGCAAGGGGTCTCATGCATCGATGCTGGATATGACACACCAATGCCTCACATGAGCTCAGGTTACACTTGATATGATGCACAAGTATGGACAAAAATTACTCGCTACTAGTCTACGCTTAAATGAGCTAAATAAGAGTAGCTCAAGAGAAGGTAAAAAGTCTAGTGTATTCTTCTATATATCCTCTTGCGGCTGTTACATTATGTGACTATTTATAGTACCCTGTTAGGACAAGTTGTATGTTACAAATAATTACAATAATGAATTCCTATTTGCTAAATAAAAAGGAAATTACTATACAAAGAGACCCAAAATCATGCATAGCAAACGTCATTTGTCAGAAAGAACAGTACAATTGTCAGTAAGGACAATGCATGCACATTTTTACTGTGATTTTGATAGTATTATGGTCTGAACAAGGGTAGGCTTCTATTTAGGCCTCTTCAACGTCAGAAGGGATTGGACTGTGGTTGGTTCAGGGACGACTTATCATAGGTTAGCCTCAGAGGGTCAACACCTGAGAGTCTTGGTCGGCCTCGGCACAGTGGAGATTGTTGTACTCAAATTTAGTGCTTGGACTATGGTTTAGTAAAGGGTTCAGCTTAGCATGCTGGTTGATCACCTCGGAAATATCTTAGATAGCATGGAGAACAAAGTATCTCAACATATTGGATTGGGGTAAGCACTGCTCCTTAGCACTTAACGCACCTCAAACAGCTTGGGGAACCACTTGAGAGAGCCCTTGGGCTTGGGAACATGTAATTAGTCCTTGATCCTAAGCTGTCTAATGGGCTAAGGTTGGCTATGTGGATAAGGAGGTTAGATCTAGAGAAGGACAAGCTAAGCCTTAAGTTCAAGCAAGTTGACTTTAGCCTAAGGTGCTTAAGCTCAAAATATCCTATCAATGGAAACCATTCAAAACTGCTCTCTTACAACTTAAAGGGGATAAAGGTGCAAAAAGTATTTGTACTTCCAAACTTTTTTTTTTTACAATTTGATACTAATTATTTCAATTGGGTTTTAATTCCATAAACGTAAAGTTAATGGTCGTTAGATATACGCTTATATATATACATTTATTTGCATTTTAGTCATTATACTTATAATTTTAATTTTGATATAGTTTAGCATTCAATCATACATTAATTTGAAAAAAATTAATTCTAAGTTTAACTAATAAATTATCTTATAAATTAAAAAATATTTTTACATCAGACTTATGTAAGCTCCTAAAATTGAGTTTAGAACAACCGAGCCTAAATTTAAGGCCTTCAAGGAAACTTATCCAATTAAGTTCAAACTATACGACTAAGATAGAAAAGTTAGTCAAGGTAATACAATAAAGTTAGATTTTAGAAATAATGATCCAAAATCCTAATTTTGCCCTTAGAAGTAAGAATATTTAATATAGCACTAAAATACTCGGAACTCCTAAAATCGAACTCAGATTACAACGAGAACTTAAAAATAAGTTATTTGAGTTATAAAATGAGATAATATAATATAATTTACTATATAAATATACACGTATTTTTATTAGTATACCGGGCATAAATAATAATTATACTCATAAATTAATCCTAAATTATGTAATTATATATATAATGCGTTAAATTCATGAAATTAATTAAGAAAACATATCCTAAAAATAAAAGATGTTAGAAACTAAATTATATGAGTATAGTTATATATTACGCGTGATATATATATGGGATATATATACTTGTATATTACTAAATAATTAAATATTAATAAAATACACCTAAAATACTAAAATAATTGAAAATCCTATCCTAATAAATCAATTTGTAGCTGGAAATTTTGGAGAATCACCATGGCAAGCCTTGGAGTCAAATAGTTGTTGATTTAAAAGTAAATGGATCCATTTAAGACACCTCCTACTTCAAATATTAGGGAGAAAACAAAAGAAAAACTAAAAAAAAATCCGTAGGCAGTGGAAAAGCCCTATAAATACTAAACCCTCAACAAACCAACAATAATTAAGCAATTAGAAACTGAGAATAGAGAGAAAAAAAAATCTAGAAAATAGAACAATTTAAGAAAATTAGACAAAAACAAGGGAAAACTCATACTAAGCTAGAACTAAAGCCTACCTTGAATCGGCTGTGAAACCCTAGCAACCCTAGACGATCCACCCACTGTGTAAGCCATTCGACATACCCCCACCACCCTACGACCGCTAAAGCCACCAAAAACAGCAAAGTCAAATTCTTATCCTATTTTTTAATAGTTTATAAAAAAATAGTAAATCCAGCTAGAAAATTATGAAAAAAATTGTACTTACATTATTTTGAACATGCTTTTACGTGATATTTTTATTTTTGAAAAATTCGTAACATTTAATATATTTCCTTAAGAAATTTACTGTTCATCCAAATTTAGAATTATGAAATAAATGTACTAAATGAAGTTGTTTCTAGCTAAAATTTTTTGTGTAGGATATGTATGATATATAGATAATTTCTATGTAGCCCAAATTTTGATTTGAATACTTTCAATATTTATTGCATTTTTTTGGCCTAAAAATAACTCAAAAATAGGCTAAAATTATGAATTTAATCAGAAATTATGAAATTAATTGATGAAATGGACATGTACTGATCTCTAATGAATAATAATAGTATTGAGTCAGATTGAAATTAATTTGGTGTAGAAAGAATCATAATTGGGTAATATATGATAATTTAGGGGTAAAATCGTTAATACGAATATATAAGCAATAAGTTAGAAAGTTGAAACCAAGTGATAACTGAATTCCCTATATTTTTAGGAGTCTATAGAAAATTTTGAGGAATTATTTGATAACCCGAACTATTTATTACAAATTTACTAAATAAAATAGCTTAATTTACAAGTCGAGGTGTATTTTTAATATTAATAAGCTAAAATGAATTAAATAGTTAAATAAAAACTATATATATGATTTATGATCAGATTGGATTAAATGAATATTTTTATTATAGTTATTAATATTTTCTGATCGAAATACACTTTAAGTATATTAGAGTTAGATAATATTTATATTGTAACAATATATAGACAAACTAGGTAAAATACAATTTAATAACGTAAATTACATATAATACGATCATATTTATATAATTACATATAAGTGTATTAAAAATTTGAACTACCCACTAAAAGTCCTCTATAGAAGTAGGACTTATAAAATGTATCGTTAGGTCTATACAAACCCAATGACACTAACTTAGTTAAAATTGGACAACCTTAAGTAATTTAACCTATAATTTTATCATATTCAAGAATGTACATATTTCGGTAACCTTACCGAAATTAAAACATGAATTAATAAATTAAAAATACATTTCAATACGATCAAAACGATATATAATACATAATAGTATATATGATGTATAGTATCAAGAATTAATAACTTAATTCGATATATAGTGACAATACAACTATATATTATGGAAATAATAATAGTAATAATAATAATAATATATATATAACCATTTTAGATTAAACCCTAATGTTTTCATAATTATTACGAAAACTAAATTTGGGTTTTTTGTGTAAATATGATCTTCCAATACAAAGACGGTTGACAATTCGAGTCAACAATAATGAACATCTAAACAAGTAAGTTGAGATTATGGCTCCACCACTTGTTTGGATACTATTTAAAGTATCTAGAGACTCAAGAGTACTTCTGACTGTGTTTGTAGTTAGTTGATTGTGTGCATGCTGTATATGTGGATGATACCCAATTGTAATAGGAGTTCAACTCCTTGGTATGCTGTTTTGCATATTTGCATTGATTCTGTATTGTATAAACTTGTCAGCGACCCCTAATTAAAACTAACATTTATTCGACTAAAATGAAACTAGACATACATAACACCCATTAAGGGAAACGATTAAAAGTGTTAGGCTAAATATCAACTTCCTTCGATGAGAATAGTTGAAATGATCATTTTCCCATCCCTAATCGAACTAAGTGATAGCCGAAAAGGTTGCAGCAAGGTTGGGGGCTGTGGTTCAAAGGTAGACATAGGAGGAGGGTATTCTCCATTGGACAAGCCCGAGTTTGGTCTAACTTGAGTCACGATAAAACTCCTTAATCCGGGTTAGAGCAGATGTAATTTTTCTAACCCCACAATAGATCGGATAATATTGTGCGATGTTTCATTTGATTGATTGCGTTGCATTTCATCATAATTATTAACCTTATTTATATTTATACAATACTTTTCCGACTCCATCCTATTTATTGAGCTTGTTGTGCTCACATCCCTATAGACTCTTTTGCAAGTGTTGAGTGAGGTCAGGATGTTCAGATACAACCGTTCCTAAGTTAGTGTCCTGCTATTTAGGAAAGTGAGGATTAAGGAATCAACTAAACCTAGGCTTTTAACTTTTTTTTTTAGGAAACTAATTAGGAATTCCCTAGGAGCCCACTAGTTTCCTAACTTATTGTATATAGATTGCAAAACCTGTGGTTTTTAATAAACTCTAAATGTAAACTTTACCTTTGGACGTAAAACGTTTGTGTAAATATTGTTGTGGTACTAGACAACAGGTTGTGTAAAACGAGTATTTTGTAAAAGTTTTACTACAGGTTTGGTTATTAACAGGTGTTAGAATAGACATTTCAAGTTAGTTAAGTTGTACGCCTTGTGTGAACTGTTTCTACGATAGCAGCTGTAAGATCAGCTTCTATCTTCAATTAGTTTACACGGTGGAACTGTTATGAGTCTTTCTGTTCAGGGTATGACAACTTACACCATGGCTGTAACTTTTTTATGTAATATCCAATTTTAACAAACTTTTTTTTCCCCGTAATGTTTAATTTTAACAAAATTTACATCATTGGAAAGCTTGAAATTTTTTTTCCTTTTGAAAATAAGATTTAGTACATGTCCTCCAACTGTCTATACTAGATAAGCTTTAATAATTTGCAAACAAACTGCATAAATTTCAATACTAGTTTTTCAAATTTTGTGATTCTATAACTTGTAAACCAAAAATTATAAAAATGTCAACTTACAGCCATTAGGAAATTCCTGTTCTAAGTTATTTAAAAATTTTCATTTCAATGTAAAATTATATAGTTTTTTTTTTTTTTTTTGGTAGAAAGTTGGATTGCATTACTAATTAAAGATCACATATAGATTTAAAATTATATAGTTAAAATATCCATTTTCACTTCAGCAATTTTGCTTGACTCTTTTTGTTTCATATTTTTTTAAAATCAATATGATCTTAAGATCTTGTTTACAGAATTTTAAAAAATTTACAATTATTATAATTTTACAATCACATTATAAGATATGAGAATTTGCAAATAATGAAAAGATTATAAAACTTTTAGCAAAACTCTAAAATAAATAATATTTATAAAATATAAAGGCCATTTAAAATAAAAAGAATAACTTCATGAAAGTAAAGACAATTTTAAGTAATAGAAAAATTAAAAAATGTAGAAGATGTATAGAATCTATGTGGACTAATAGTAAAAGAGAGATCCAACAACACTAGAATCATGAAAACAAAAGATTAATACAAGAAAAGATTAAAGGAATTAATGAAAAATTCCTCAACCATTTTCCCTTTATTTTTTTCCTTGTAATAGTCTACTATTTCAAAAATATAAGAAATATAGATATACTTAAATATAGATGATTTCAACTATGTAACTTTAAGTGGAAATGACATTTTTTAAGTAGCTCATAACCTACACATTGCATCAAGTGTATAGATGCAATCATAAGACGTTTAATTTGCAAATTATGGGATTGTAAATTTGAAAAAATCAATATCCAACACTATCAAAAATATAACATAATACTATAATAAACTAGTTATATTATTTGGCAAGTTAGATGATTTATGTTACAAGGTTAATTTATAATTTATGATCATTTTAATGTTTTACCTAACACATATAGTCTCAAAATACATGATAAAGCTTATTTTGAAATAAAAGTAGATAGCAATAACTTTCCAACAACATAAATTTTCTAAAATTAGATATTACATGCAAAAGTTATGCACAATTGAAATTATTGGACATAAATAATTTTTTAATTTTCAATATAATATATCAATTAAGAAAAATAAAAAAATAACTTCAGTAAATTAATCAATGAATACATACTAAAATACATCAAAATTAAACTATGAACATGAGAATGTAATCAAAACTTAAAGTGTAAACACCAAAATACAAAAAAATTGTAAGAATTATTAACTCCCCTTTAGTAGAGACATCAAATTGAAACCAAATTAAAAAGAAAAATCATAAAAGATATTTTAGATAATAAATTACTAGTTAAGTATTATTCGGTCCAAGCATTGAAAAGAATTGGTGAAACATTGCCACCAGTCCTTAGATTAGATAATTTTACACTAAATGCATATCATGGAAGATTTTGCAAGGATGTTTATTCAAATTGATTTTCATCAACCCTTGCTCAAACACTCATGGTAGGGCAAAACATTGTCTTATTCAGTATCAACGAATTCATATTCTCTATTTTAAGTGCATTAGAATTGATCATACATTGACAAAATGTCCAATAAAAAATAAGTGCCCAGACACATCAGCATTAGGAGATCGAGTAAGCTAAGCGAACAAGGTTAGGAAATAAGGACGATGGAAGGCAAAATTCTGATGAGTAGGTATGAAGGCACATGGCTATACTTCGTCTAATGAAGCTTCTAGAGAATTAAATACTTTAATGACCGAAATCCTTGGATAAAGAAAATATGGGAATTGGCATATTGTTAAGAGAAGGAAGCTACACATTAAATCTAATGGAGGGCCTTCATCAGAAGTAGGAGGTAGTTGTACGCCATCACGTAACTAAGCCGACATTTTCTCATACCAAGCCTTCTTCATTTATTAATGTGGAGACTTAGTTGCCACGTTCATCAATAGAGGAACAAGCTAATAATAATTATGATAAATCTGTCGAGCCTAAATTACGAACTCATCATGTGATACCATCAGTGATGAAAATGGCAATAATACCTCACTTTCCATTACTTTCAATATAAATAAGTTAATGGACAAGGTATCTTCTCTTCCTTGGCACAAGCAACCCCTTCATCTCAAACCATGATCAATAGGCAAGTCTCCAAAAAAAAAAAAAAAAGAAAAGGTTAATTTGAAAAAACATACAAATAAATTGCCTCAAAATGGATTTCTCATAACAATATAGACTTAGTTGAGCATTGCTTTTTCTAATGCACAACATTCTAAGATTACTAGGATTGACTTTCAAAATTAATAGTTTACCATCGATGGCAAAATTTTAATGATCTAAGCCAATTCTTGTTGTGGTGGTCAACAAAATTTAAGTGAAAAAATGACTTGTTATCTATAACATTGGCCAACCTCCTATGATCTTTCTAGTTGTATAAACTTGAGCCTAAACATAAAGGGGTGAGAAATATCAATTGGGTGATTGGGAAAGTGAATGTAGAAGTTTTGTTAGCATTCCAAGTAGTCTCTATCTTAGCAAGTCGAAGTAGCTCAATCCCTTTATGCTATCAGCAATTTTTTGAAATTTATTGATAATGGTAAGAAATCAATTATGAGTGCTTAGTCTAAACCGTTAACTGGATACCTTGAAACTAAATTGGGTGCATTATTTATAAATGGAATAGATGCAAGAGGAGGCTTAGTTTAGGATGAAATAGGACTTAGCGTGTTTACATTTGGTTGCTTACTTTGGTAGATAATATAACATAAACAGAATTACTAAAGTAGAACATAGGCTGGTTTATGCCAAGGATTTAAGCTTGAAAACTTGAGGATTGAAGTGGCCTCAATAGCAATAGTTAAGTGGTTTAGTGAATCTTCAAACTTCCCATGGAACATCTTCTATAATGTTCAAAAGATGGAGGAACTAATGTAATGGCTAGGAGCTTTAGTCATGCATATCTATAGAGAAGCAAATAAAGTAACAAACTACTTAGCTAGTAAAGCAAAAAAGATTAATCAAGATTCTATTACTTAGATGCTTTTATAGATTCTTTTAAATCAAAAGGGAGTGAGTCACATCCCGACATAGCATAGGATGTATCATCATATAGAAATACCTTTTTATATTCAACAAAAGTTCTATTTATTACAAAAGAGTACTACAACAAAGTTTAGCATTACATGTGTTTATACAAAAGAGTACATCCATCAAACTTGACTTAACCTAAAACACAGTAGTTTTTTTTTTTTTCTTTTCATTGCATATGTATAGATCCTTCATGGAACCAAGATCAAAACACAACAAGGATTCTTCAAAAGTGGTTAACTTTATCCTATACGCTATCAAAAAATTTTCCTTTAGTAGATGTTGATGTCCAATTAGTTCTCTTCATAACTTAAGGATATATAAGAATCCCCTCAACTCTTAACGAGCTAAGTGATAGTAGATAAAACAAAACATAGAAAAAAAATAACATGCATTCACAAATATTAGTATTATAAAACATTCAATTTCATAATCCGAGCTATCAAGACAAACTATCTATATAGGGAATACGTGCCATGCTCATGTATGTAACATGCATCGATGTCAATATCTTATGCTCTTCTAATTTATTCATCCACTTAAGTCTACATACCTGAGCATCTATATACAACGTCTAGGAACCTAAAGGTAATAAGGACCTGCATAGGAGCAAAACCTCCAAACTTAGTAAAAATGAAACCATCCGTTGTAGTTTAGAAATCCAACATATAGCCGGCCTAGCAAAAACTACATGAAGTGACCAGAACTGATTGAGTAATACAAATATATATGCTCAAAACCTAGCTTAGCAATATTCAAGCTTTTAGAAACTTGACCCGTATGTCCTTTCGTACCCTACCATGAATATAGTAAGCAATACAATAACCCAGTATAGACATGAATCTCAACTTCCACATCATAAACATCTTGACTATCTTAACTCTAGATTTATATCTCAACTTTATAATAGATTCCTTCATATAGGTTTTACTTAGGTGAACACCCTAAAGGACAATCCATTTTCCAAGTTTTCCAAATAATAAAACACATTAACAAGTCAGTTATACACAAGGAAACACTTCATCGAACCAATGCATGTTCAATAGAGTCACATATTCAATGAATCAATCATACAATCGCAATTTATGATATAACTAACTCCAAGTCAAGTAAACACAAGTCTACTTGCACAAAATAGAAATATCCACTTACCTAGGTTTGATAGTACCATAAAATCCTAAACTTTATGATGTAGTCCTTCCTCACCTATCACATCTAGGAAAACACATATAGTCTCCAAGTCAGCTACGGGTCGAAACCAAACTCTTATAAGCTTTTATTATCGCATTTCTAAGCTTTATCCGATTTTAGTAAACTTTATATCGTTACGATCTTTATTTCAAGTATTACTATGATATCTTAAGAAATAAGACTGACGAACATGATTACAAGTCCAAGAATACCCTTTCTCACTACTGACTCATTCGTTATCGTAACTTTGTAATTGACCTTAATAAGTTTTAGTTCTAAACTAAAAATGATAAAAATCATACTTTCCAAACTTAACCAGCACCTGTTTTGTATCCAAAAGTGCTTATATTACATGAATTTAATAAATATCTTACTAGCACTACTTACTATGTTCCATATTAGGCTAATATATAGGCTTTTATTAGGAAAATACACAATAAATACTATACAAGCCCAATTAAGTTCACAAAAAAACCTATAGACTCACAAAAATATATAGTTTAATATTAACCACTTATAGTAATTATATAGGTTATCTCTTATTTTTACAAAAATAGCATTTTTAGCTTAAAATTAGGGAAAATTAGGAAAATACACAAATTTAATTAAAAGATAAAAATAAAATGCTCCAAACATCATTATCAACTTCTAAAAGTTAGAATATGTAGGGCTTGTTAGTTAATTTTATCAAAAACTAATTATTCTAACAAAACAGCAAAATTGCCAATTTTATTCAAAATAAATATAATAAATAGTAAACATACTTAATTTAAAAATTATTGTTACCAAAATTAAATATATATATTAATAATATTATATACAAAAATTTAGCTTGAAATAACATTATTTAATATTTCTAAAAATTTATTTAAAATTCGCCCAAATATGGCAATTTCTTAATAACCCTATATTTTTCACTTAATATTTAATTAAAATAAAATTATTACATTAATCTACACAAAAATAACCCCAAAAAATTAAATTTCATAATTAAATAAAATAATTTGATATTTTTAAAGATTAAAGTAAGTTTCGATTGGAAAATTGAAGGACTTGAATAGGCCGTCTCCAACCACTACCTAGCTGTGCCACCCTCTATTGAACCCCTAAGTCGCTATAAGTCAAGTTGTAATTTGGTGTACGAACCACTCTAGACTAAATCCAACCTTATTTTTTGTTTTATTTTTGTTTTATTTTTTTTCTAATTTTCCTAGATTGTGTTCTTATGTTTCTAGAGTCTTAAAATATTTTAAATGAGGTTTAGGGTTTTATTTATAAGTTTTCAAGTTGATTTGATTTAATAAAAATTGGATATGTATATGTCACATGTCATTTTTCTATTTTCTTAAGTATCTCCTAGATGCCATGTGTCATCCTCTTGTTATTTAGGTATTGATTCATCACTCCAAATGGTTCTTAAGCTACCACATTATTTGGTGACTCATCAAACCATTTTTTAATTAATTTTGCATTATTTTATATTAATTTACCTTAATTTTATAATTTATTATTATATGTATATATTTAATATATATAATTCATATCATATGTAAATACATATATATATTTTATATATAATTCAACTTCATTTATTATTTCTATAAGTTAAATAACTTATCTCTAATATCTCACTATATCTCAAAGCTTGAATTTCATTTTTTCAATAATTATCGGCTTTATCAATAAATTGACATTTTTCTTAAATTAATTTTTTGTATAGCACATTTTGAGAAATTGACTTTACTAAGACACTTTTTCTAACTTTTCTAACCTCATTATAAAGTTTGAACTAAAATGGATAGTGTTACCCGATGCCCTAAACTTAAGGATCCGAATCCTAGGGTTATTATATTAGCTCAAAACCTTAGAATATTATATCCTACTCCCTTTCATTCAAAATTGATGCGCCACTTCCATTATGAATGAAATGTCCTTTTGTTGTTAAAAAGAATCACCTTAAAAGGGATTAAAAAATTACTCTCACATTCAGAGTGAAAACACTAGAAGAGAATTTAGAGCTACCCTGGCTAGTTCTTCATTATTTTAGCATTGCCTATGATGAAATAGGTGATGGTACAGAAGATAGTCTACCTACTTCACCTAAAAATAAGCATGGACGTAATCTACCCAATTCACTTAGTGCCAAGGATCTGAATGCATTTGCTAAAGCCATATGGGATCCTAAAGAGAAATCGATTGAATTTAGATGACATCTAGGATGGATTTTCTCATTTAGTTTTTGACAGTATTCTTAAAGCAATGCATGGATTAGGTCAAGATCATGGACTATCGAAGTCTAACAATCCAACAAGTAATCATCTTAGTGTTACAAAGATGGAGATCCCTTTGTTTACTCCACTAACTACATTTCTTCTCTAGCACAACAAGCCATGCATTGTTCTCTACTCAAACAATTTAGAGGAGTCCATGGCCTTCTTATAGACTAGAAGGCCTTTAGGAGTAATATAATTAGAGATTCAAACTTAATTAGGCTTGAAATAAAGATTGTTCATTACAAAGATATAATAATGGTGACGACTAGCAAACAATTTACTACCTATAAGGTTTTAAAACTACTAATGTGGAACGTAACAGAGTGAATTCTCTAAGGAAGCAAGTACCCATCGAACAAATTCTAGAAGCAATTAGGCCAAATCTCACTGTCATTCTTGAAAACAAATGAATGCAGATGTGTCTTATTAGAGTTATTTCAACTCAAGCTATAAGGGATATGTATGTCTATCAATTGATGAATGAAGGGGAAGAATAATAGTTTTATACAACTCTAATATGTTGAATGTCTAACAAGTATCGAAGGGCAATTAGGAGATCATACATGTTATCTAGGTCGGCCTTTTTGCTATGTATTGGTATTTAATTATTACATATGCTAATAGGGTTCTATGTAAACATTATGATTTCAATGAAATTATCTCTCATAATGAAAATTGTAGTAACCTAAGTTTTGATAGGATGCATGTGCCATTTTACCATTATTGCATGAGAGATTGTGGTAAGCATGACTTAAGATTCATTAGACTTAGTTTTACATGGTATGATGGACAATGTATCTCTAACCTCATTCAAACAAGAATTGATTAGGTTTAGGAAAATCTCTCGTAGATGCAAAACTATCTAAAATCCATAGTTTAACATCTCCCTAAACAGCCATCTGATCATGTGGCCTTATTAATTAGTACATACCCTTCTTGATAGGACTCTAGATGCCAATCTAACAACATGCCTAGTTTTGGACTATACGATAGGCCTATTCATAAGGCCTACATAAATGGATAACCTATTTATAAGCTTCATCAATACTAGATGCCTTGCTATGCTCTATTGGGTCTACCTTTTAATGTTGAATATACCTTACTCTATCCTAACTGAGCTCTCCTACAAACTTATCTATAAACTCTAACAATATCGGAAGACCCGACGTTCTTTGCAAGTTCTATCCTAGCCTACTATTTGTGCCCACTTGGCAGGTCTTCCTTGTTATACTAGGTCTACTCTACCCTACTATAGTCAACTCTATTCTACTATGCTAGGTCTACTCTAATAAGTTAGATGTGCTCTATTCTGGCTTAAACAAGTCTATCCTCCTCTAACAACATCCTTAGCACTACCAACCTATTCTGCTCTACAAGACTATCCTACCTTACTCGTCTACTCTACTTTGCCGAGATTAATATGCTTACCCAAGTCTATTTGGCTAAGATCTGCTCAGTCATGTCAAGACTACCCAACTATTCCATATCAACTCGACTGCACCAGGCCAGATCAAACAGGTCAACCATGTCCATGCCATATTAGGTTGGCTACAACAATGTTAAGTCGACTATAGTCATATCAGATCGACCTTAAATATGATAGGTCATCCAAAAACTCAAGGCCACCTAAAATGAAGCTCCAAGATCCCCAATAGCTCATTGACCTCGAACATCAACCCCTTACTCAAAAATCTCATTCAGCTATCTATTTTACTTATGTGCTTTGGATTTCCTATTTCTCGTATTTTTCCTTAAGTTGTCTTCATTTTTATTTGTAATTACTAAAATGCCACTAGGACATCCTTTAGTCATTTTTATATACAGCTTTACCACTTTGTATAAATACAACATTTGTATAGCGTTTTGAGGAAACTTTGACACATTAATAAAAAACCCTTAAGTCTTTTCCCTTAGAAAGTTCTTCTCTTCCTACTCTTATCAATTCCTTTAGCAAGGATTATGGCGAACAACCTTAACCTTAGTATTTGTGTATCACATTGAGTACTAGCTTAGGTCCTTATGTAGTTCTACGGTGTGTCATATCCGTAGAGTTAGTGCGCAGGATTTGCTAAACCATCAACTTCCACTTATTTTTCAAGTCATCTCATAACCTGGACCCATCCATTGGTTTTTACGTGATACTGGGTTCGTGTATTCATTGTGAATCCATATCATCTTAATATCAAAGCACGGTTCTAAAAGGGGAGTGTGTGAAGTTGTTGAAAAGGTTGTTCGTGTTTGCTGATTGATGGTTGTTATTTTC
Organism: Lumnitzera littorea; assembly: GCA_024138015.1. Lineage (NCBI taxonomy): Eukaryota > Viridiplantae > Streptophyta > Magnoliopsida > Myrtales > Combretaceae > Lumnitzera > Lumnitzera littorea. The sequence continues at coordinate 65,143,665 of JAMXBB010000006.1, forward strand.
CTTTTATAGATACTAGAGTTGGTTCGATTGGAGTTAGTTTTAAAAATATTGACCCATAAATCAATAAGTCTGGTTCCTATTGTGCTTTATTGTACTCTGTTCTCCATTGCGAAAACAGAGGAGGGTCATTTCTACGTACACCTGTGTATTTGAGTCGTATTGACCATAAGTTGGAGTGACATTATGCTAATGTAGTGGTGGTGGCTGGAAATTAAAGTTATGTGGTCTATTACTATACCGGTGAAGTGTGCAACTGGGTTACATATGTTAGGATAGAGACTATGTAGGCTTTAGAGTCGCGTAACCATAGTTATAGAAATTACAAGGGATTCAAGTTAGGTACCTTAAATTGAAAGTGGTTGTTCGATTTTTCTGACAATAGTGCTCAAATTCTATGGTTGGGTCGTTGAATTTAGATAGAGGGTCGCTCAATGGGATTGTTTTATGTAGTCATAACAACAATTAGTAGAACGTATTGTGACTGCTCATATTGAAATTAGAGTTATCAATATTAACTTACAGTATTTAGTGATTGTTAGCTATAGAGACTTTGTTGTTACAGCAATAACAGGTGGTAATGGTCTCCTTAGGTGTTACGCTAGTCAATTTGGTGCTAGTAGTGATTATGGTTCTACTAGTTGGTTATGTTGTTATCTTAGGGATTGGTGTAGTGCTTGGTGCCCAAAGTGTGAGCATCTGAATTAAGCCAATGAAGTATGGCCATTAAATGGCAAGCTGCTGCACTTTAGAGAAGCTATCCGAGTTGTTGTGTTGATTGAGAGTGCCGAACTGAAGAAGTGCTAACATGTCATTCTAGTGAAGTGCTGCTCAAATTGAGATCGGCAAAAAGCATGCACATCCGAGTTGTTATTTCCATTAATTTACCATGCCAAACTATCATACTCCTAAGGTTACCGAGCTGTGTTCTTTACCTATTCAACTTATTGAGTTAGTCTATAGTGTTTAAGCTCAAGCATTGAGTTGCTTCAACCTAATAGCCGAGCTGATTCTAGTATCTGAGCTAAGTTGAAGCACCAAAGTGAAGTGGAAGGTTTGAGCTATATAAGCATCCCAGCTGTTGTGTACTTAAATCACCAAGTGTTAGATAATTCTAGTCATTGCCAACGAGACTTCTTATGAGCCGAGCTAATCTGTTGAATTGATACGTCCATTTAACATGGCTTATGATAATCAAAGAAGATATGGTTATGACTATGACTACGAAGATATGAGGTTGAGAATACCTAGGTTTGATGGTTATGGACCTCCAAACGAATACTTACATTGGGAATTCCGAGTCAATAAAGTCTTTGAAAAGTATTCATGCCCTGAGTGTAACAAGGAATATATCATAGAGGATTAACTTCAAGGCCTTACGAAGACTTAGTGGAAGAATGTATCAAGACAAAGGATCCTTAGAGGGGTAAGTACCATATGGAGCTTAATGAGACCTACAATAAGAGAAAAATTTGTACCCCCATCATATCAAGACGAGTTGTACGAAGAGCTATCTACCTTAAGGCAAGGACAAATGAGTGTCCAAGAATTTGCTAGGGAATACAAGGCACTCCTGCAATGATGTGAATTGTATAAATCTCTTTCATATACTATCTCATAATTCATTAGAAGATTGAGATCGGAGATCGCCCAATGTGTTAACTTCTTAGGAGTAAGAAGCTTAAATGAAGCTCTCTAACTAGCCTTAAGAGTAAAATCCACCATTGATGTCGATCACTCTAATGTGCAAAAACAATTAGAGGTTATACTTGTTCAACTTGAGAAGCTTAGAGAAGAAATGAGGCAGCAAAGGGATACTCAAACAAAGAAAGCCAATGAGAAAAAAGCCCGAAGAGAGGAAGAAGGAGAAGGAGAGTTAAAGGTTGCTAGAGAGACAAGTAGTAGAGGCAAGAAAGACCGAGCTGAATTGTAGTTGAGCCTGTATGTTCCTGAAATGGTTCCATTACCCACTATAAATGCCATAGGTGGTAACTCTAGGAATTACTACATTTACCTTCCTCATATTGGAATCTTACATCCTAGTCATGTGGCAAGTTTACATAGCACTAATATGAGTAGTTACAGTATCACACTTATGAGCTATTATCAACTGTTAATTGGAGTTTATTAAGGTCGAGGTGATGGATACATGTATTGGGGATATATCATGTTGACTCTTAGTACTCTCATGTTTGAAAGATCAGAGGTATGTAGGTAGAAGGAAGAAGAAGAATCAATTTATAAGGAAGTATAGGAAATGCTGATTACAACAAATGAAGAGGTCGTGAGATCTGAGCTAGTTAAGCATGAAGAGGTAGAAGAACTTATGACTAACGAGCCATCTTATGTCTTGCTAGCACAAGATCTATGAGCCTATGATCCTTTGTATGGCCCTAAGATCGTATTATTTCCTATAATAGATAACTGTTGAGACTACAAAGGTACAGTTGATCAGATCCATGATAAGTGGAAGGAAAAATCCAAGATAAAAGATTTGATTGATAGAGCCCATGACCAGTAGAGGGAGCATTAGCTAATGATGCCTTTATTGCAAGAACTGAAGTGTATTCCTATGTTCAAATTTCAATTTTATCAATTGGTATTTAACCTTGGAGGGATTTAGAACCACCAATTACCAAGTTTCAAGTCAAAACTCTTCTTAGAAGGAGGGGATGATAAGATTCCAAATGCCGATCCAACGACATGCTCAGTTTTAGACTATATGGTAGGCCTACTCATGAACCCTGCACAAATGGACAACCTATTTATAAGCTCCATCAGTGCTAGACAACTTGCCCTACTCTATTGGATCTACCCTTTAATGTTGAATGCGCCTTACTCTATCCTGATCAAGCTCTCCCATAAGCCTATCTATAAACTCTAACAATATCGAAAGACCTAATGTACTCTGTAAGTTCTATCCTGGCCTACTATTTATGCCTTACTTTACCAAGTCATCTTTGTTATACTAGGTCCACTCTACCCTACTATAGTAGACTCTACTCTACTCTACTCTACTCTGATAAGCTAGATGTGCTCTATTTTGGCCTAAACAATTTTGTCCTACTTTGCTAACATCCTTTGCGCAACCAACCTATTCCGCTCTACAGGACTATCCTACCTTACCTACCTACTCTACTTTATCGAGATTGATATGCTTACCTAAGTCTATTCAACTAAGATCTACTGGGTCATGTCGAGATTGCCTAGCTATTCTATATCAACTTGACCATACTGGGGTTAAATCAAACAAGTCAGCTACATTAATGTCAGATCGATCACTGCCATATCAAATCGACCTAGCCATTCGAGGTCGGCTACGGCAATGTCAAGTCTACTATGGTCATATCAGATCGACCCTGGATAAGATAGGTCATCTAAAAACTTAAGGCTACCCAAAACAAAGCTCTAGGATCCTCAATAGCTCATCGGTTTCAAACATCAACCTCTTGCCCAAAAATCTCATTCGACTATCTATTTTACTTATGTTCTTTGGATTTCCTATTTCTCATATTTTTCCCTAAGTTGTCTTCATTTTTATTTATAATTGCTGGAATGCCAATAGAGCATCCTTTAGTCATTTCTATTTATAGCTTTACCACTTTGCATAAATAAAACATTTGTATAGGGTTTTAGGGAGACTTTGACACATTAATAAAAAACCCTTAAATCTTTTCCATTGGAAGGTTCTTTTCTACCCGCTCTTATCAATTCCTTTAGCAAGGATTGTGGTAAGCAACCCTAAGCTTAGTATCCGTGTGTCATATCGGGTACTAGCTTAGGTCTGTATGTGATTCTATGGTATGTCATATCCTTAGTGTTAGTGCATAGGATTTGCTAAACCATCAACTTCCACTTCTTTTTCGAGCCATCTCATGACCCGAACCCATCCATTGGTTTTCGCATGATACTGGCTTCGTGTGTTCATCCACAAATTCATATCACTTCTTATTTTAGTCTCAAAGATAGGAAGCTATTTAGATTTCAACCAATGTGGATTCCTTACCCAAAATCTTGTGAAAAGAGTTTAGGGGTAAGTATAATTCTTCTTATCCAAATGCTTCAAAGATTTTTCCAAATGAAGCTCATAAGTGGAATCATGAAGTTTTTATATTATTGCATAAGGAAAAGAAGTGAACACTAGCTAGATTGCAAGGACAAAAAAGGCTTTTGCAAGAAGCCTAAATTCACTTTTTTACGACTTAGGAAGTTGCCTGAGAAAGTACCATTCAAGGGAGGAAATACTCTGGAAAGCTAAGTTAAGAGCAAGATGGATTAAAGATGGTGATCAAAAGACTGCATACTATTGTTCTCTTGTATTGGTAAGTGCTTTGAAAATCAATTTATAAACTTGAAGGATCCAATAGAGAACTAGATTACCGAGCCACTATAGTTCTAAAGGAATATAAGATCTCATTTTATGACTTTATGTTTAATAGAGCATGATTTTAGCCCTATAGCCAATCCAATCCCTTTATAGCTACAAGGGGATTTAACTAATAAGCAAGCAAGAATATCAGCCAAACCAAAGAGGCATTTCAAGTTGTTTAAGCTTTAAAAAGGATGAGCTTAGAAAACACAAGGAAAGTATGACTTGGACATTATGTTTTTTCAAGCCTATTGGCTTATCACAAGATGCTCAATCGTTTCTCTAATTTAAAGCATTTTCAATACTAGAGAAATACTAGTTGAGCTTAGTCAAACCTTGATAACTTTAGTTCCTAAGCAAGCAAGCACTAACACCTTGAATCAATTTAGGTCAATTAGTCTCAATAGAACATAATATAGGTTTCTCACTAAATACTAATATTGCATCTTAGGCCATATTTGTGTCAATTAACAATGCCCCCCTTAGGAAAAAAGCGTACAATCATATCTTATTAATGAGAGAGGTCATGTATTCTCTTAAGACTATGAATGCTTGAAAAGGTTTTATAACCATTAGAATTGACATGGAAAAAGCTTTTGATCGATTGAAATGAAATGTTATCCATTAGGCATTGTTAAGTCTCAACCTGCCAAATAATTGGATTAAGCTTATCTCTAGTTGCATTTCAAACTTTGATGAATGTATAAATTACATGTTTTATAGTTGATTTAACAATACTTTTGTAGGATTTTTTAGGTGCTTGTATTGAATTCAATGCTTAATTTGACTATATTTTGATTTTAGGTTTCATTTGAAGAGTTTGATGATGGAAGATTTAAAGGGGATTTAGACAAAATTTAAAGCTTAGGAAAAGATCACAGCTATGAATAATGATCATGAACTGAAATCACGAGCAAAAGAGTAAAGAATTAAGAAAGAATTTGGCTACTAAGAAGAGTACGCCATGTTCTTGGGCCTGTACTTTCTATTTCAATTATTTTGTGATTTTTGAAGTAGAAAAAGATTGTGATCAAGATCACAATCGTGATCTAGAGCATGAACATGCCATTTCTTATTAATCTTTTTATTTTTGGAAAGATTTGAAGCTCAAAAGCTACCCTACACATGTAGTTATATAAAAGGCCTTGTAAACACAATTAGAGATAATTAATAAAGACTTTATTATTCTTTTTTATTCAATTATATTAGGGTTAGACAACAACTTTTAGAGTAGTTTTCAGAATTGAACATAAAAAATAATGGGAGTAATATGTGATCCTAAGTTAAAGATTGGGACTCCTTATAGGTTGTTTTCATTCCTTTTAATAAATTCTTGATTTGGATATTGTCTTCTCTATTATTTCTCCTATGCGCTTTATTCATATTGTTAATTGGATATTTAGATTATCAATTAATGAATTGATTGTTTGTTGAAGTCTTTAGTTCCCTAATCACGACAATCTATATTTTGATTCTATTAGAATATATGTTAATGAGGATTGAGTTGTGAGACCTTTTCTAATTGATTATTGTGAACTAGATAATCTAGATTGAAGAAGACATAGCGATATACTCTTTAATTCAATTAAGGTTTAGGAATTAGAGAAGATTAATTTAGTTTATCTCTGATCTAGCGATAGCATGATAAATTGATTAATCTTAGGTAAATATCCACTTCACAAGAAGGAATTCCACCTCAAGCTTAATTACCTTAAAGCTAAACCTGTTAAAAATGTTATGTTAACATGAACTAATATTTCAATTATCTAGTTACTATTAAATCCTTTAAAGATATTGAATATCCCAGATAATTTGTTTTCTTAGATTAGTTTCCATTTAGAATTTAATTATTTAATAAACCCTTAATTTTATTTACCTATATTTAGATAAGACTAATACTAATAAAAACTAGTCACCATTCCCCATGGATTCGACTTGATTCTCACCAGTTTTATTACTACATATGTGGCTTAATTCACTTACTAGTAAAAATATGCTTTTGTTATTTGTTATAACAAGTAGAGTTATGTTTCATGTATCAAGTTTTTGCTTCCATTGCCAAGAATGTGTTGCTCTAATTTTGGTTTATAGGACTGTTTAAGGCTAAGTTCTTTATTTTCTTTACTTGTTTTCTTTTCTTTATTTCCATTTGCTTTTATTATTTTCTTTTAATTTCTTTTTGTTGTCGAATTTTTTGTTTCATTTTATTCTATTTTGCAAGCACTTCTTTTGGAAGATCTTTGAGCATGAGGTAATTATGGATAATAATCGTGTATGATCTTTTTCATTATGCCATAATGTAGAGCTTTGAGTAGAAATTCTTTCTTTCAAATAATATGACAACAAATCATTATATGAGGAGTGGTTGAGATTTCATAGTTTAATGAATAGATGCACATATCATGATACTTCCACCTTGAATCAGCTGTTGATATTTTATGATGGGATCCGATATCAAGATAATTTCAAGATTGGAACTATGGTTAGAAGACCCTTGACAACAATGCCAGTGATGTAAGAAACTAAAATAATTGAAGAGTTTGAAATTTGTGAATATAACGAATGACCTCACTAAAATCATTGAGAAATTTGGAAAAGAAGCAGGAAAAAAGATTTGAAAAATACAGTTCAACCATTCAAAGGTTAAAGTCTCAATTAACACATGTAATAGAGCTTTGTTCACCACATTGGTGGCTATTTAGACAAATCAATTACAAAAAGATTCTTGTGAAAAAAAAGAAGGAAATATATCCTTTTAAGTCTACTAAGGATGAGGAAAAACCACAATGGGTAGTGATTGTGTCTAAAGATTTACAAGATGATTGCAGTAATTATGTAGCAAAAGAGTTCAAAATAGAAGAGAAAGCAATTTAGGAAGTAGCAGTTGAGAAGCTTACCAATGCAACCATAGAGAGGTTTGAAAGATTAAAAAGATAATTTCAACATGTTGTGAAGATTTTCACCCTAACTAAGCCTATTAATGCAATACAATTGAGGTCAAGTAAGAGGGTTGAATCTAAAGAAACACCAACTTCTACATCAAAATCAAAAGAAGAAGTGGTATAATAAAAGCACATTCTTGAAGAATGTGAGTCCACTGTTAAACAAGATGCACCACTTATACCTTTTCCTAAACACTCATTTAAACAAAAAATCAATGAAGATTTTAAGTTGTTTTTAGAAATTTTAAGAAGCTGGAGATTAATATTCCCTTAGTGGATTTATTAAAACAAACACCTTGCTACCAATGCTATTTGAAGGAAATAGTGGCTAAGAAAAGGAAAATTAATAAGCAAAAAATAGTTATGTTGTATCAAGCATGCATTGAAGTATTGAAGGATACCCTTCCTCTTAAATTGAATGATCTAGGGAAATTTGCTTTAGAATGCACCATAGGAAGTGAAAATCTTAAGAATGCGTTTTGTGATTAGGTGCAAGTATTAATGTGATTCCTTTCTCTATGGCAAAGAAATTAGTATTATGGAATGCAATTAGAAGAATTGAGATGACAATTCAATTAGTTGATGGTTCCTTCAAAAGACCTAAGGGAATGATCGAGAATATACTCTTAAAGGTAGACAAATTTATATTCTCAACAATCTTTATAGTCTTGGATATAAAAGAAGATCTAAAACTTACTATCATCCCTAAGCCTCTATTCTTGGTTACTGCTAGAGCTATAATTGATGTGAAAAATAGCACAATGATATCGAGGTTTGGGAATAGTAAGCTAAATGTAAACATTACAAAGTGATAGAAAAAGAAAATTCTACAGGTCAGTAAATCATAAATAGCACAAGACACTTCATTTGGGGCAACAACTAACTCTAATGATGATTAGAAAACTCTTTAAGAAATTATTTGAAAAGGTACCTCAAGGGTTCAAACCACCTTAGTAAAGGGAAGCAAGAATCGTCGAGCCTACAACGCTAAATAAAAGTGCTTATTGAAAGGCAACCTAAGTATTTTCATCTTTAGTATCCTTTATTTTATCTTTGTTTTATTTTATTTCATTGCACTCAAAAAAAAAAAAAAAAAAGAACATATCACCTACATTATTCAACCGACTTAGCAACTGTAGTTAATGTGAAAGATTTGCACGACTTTGTGATATTTTGATGACTTCTTTTGGTGTTAAGTAACTTATACAAGTTTTAGGATAAGTTTCTGAGGCTTTAAGTAAAATTGCAAGTCAAGTGCACCAAGAAGAGATGATACGTGAGAATCATGATCAAGATCACTTACATGACCTAGATTGTGAACCTCCATAAGGAAAAAAATAAGAGAAGAGAGAGAGATTAGAGAGGTTCATGTGCCACAATCACAATAAGAATCTAACCATAAACTAGACTGTAAATCCAACCACGAATCAAATGTTCTTCTTCCCTTACACAATGTTTTCCAGTTGATTTATGTCCATTTATGTTTTGATTGCATGTGAATTTATTCTCTTTGATTTGTTAATTTCATGCATAAACACAAGTGGTTGATTATTTTTCTAAGATATGGACTATTTACACTTCACATAGCTTATTTTTATGTGTTTTCATAGTCATCAAATTTTGTTGAATTTTTTCACTTTATGAGTGTTTTTTTATGTATTTTTGTAATGTGAATATGCTAAGTTAAAATTTATTTAGGTCCTAACCTGACTTGATTCATGTTGTTTTGACACTTTAGGAATATAAAGTTTAAAATTAATTAATTATTTGTTATAATTTTGTGCTTGACCGAATGTAATTGGTTTCCAATTGTGTTTTATTGATGCTAAGTTAAAGTTTTTATGTTAATTCTTCACATTTATAGAGTTTCTTGCATAATACTATAATTTAAGTGTAGAAAAGAAGTCCTTGAAAATATAAACTTGTATGAGGAACATACCAAGAGATATAGAGATAGAGCAAAAGAATTTGCAAGATATTCTTTCATGATTTATTTGATAAGTTAGCTTTCTTTGATATTAATATATTTTACAGTTAGCAAAAATTGTTCCTCGCAATTTTATATTGCTTTTTATTAAACTTATCTTGTTTATAGTTGGAACAACTCGAGAATAATTTAAGAGTAGTTTTAGTTTTTAGATTCCTTATATGCATTTTACTTCTTCTTTATTTTTCTTTATTTTGTTTTGTAAGACTTTAGGACTTTAATGGTGTATAGGGAACCATGCAACTCCAATGGCGATTTCAAAATTCAATATCATATTTAAAACCAGGGAAGTTTAAGTTCCCTTTACCTTTTCCATTATTTTCCCTGCTAATTTTGGTGCTTATTATTGATTATTTGCATATTAAGGATAATGTAAAATTCAAGTGTTTTAGAGGAGGAGTAAAGGAGGAGGGGGAATAGAGTAATTAAGCACTAATAGAAAAGTTTATAAAAGTATGTTAGCTGAATTGAATATATTCTCACTCTAAGGAATTTTGCAAATAATTTTTTAGAAATATAGAATCAATTTTCTTGATATTGCAAATCTATTCGCCATTATTTTTCATCAAAAGAAAAAGCAACTTTTTTGGAATAATTTTCTTAATTTTAGTGTGGAATTTGCTTAATCATTAAGTCCTTTTTACACAATATTAAAATTGAATAATGAAATCTATGTGAAGTGTAAAGTTTTCTATTATTTAAGCTTAGATTTACACTTAAAATTGGGATAAACATTGTTGATAATAATTAGTTGTCTATGTTTTACTTTAATGTATACTTACTCTTTTAAAGCCTTGAGAGCTCTTTAATTTGTAATAAATAAACAAATAATACTTATCTCTTAAAAGTTTTCTGAAAAAAAAATAAATAAATAAAGTTGGAGGTGGTTGCAAAAAATAGTAATAATAATAATATAAATCGGTAAGGATCAACATTGATCCCTTAAAAGAGCAAAATTATTTCTCGTTGCTAACATAAGGAAGTTAGTTAAATTGGTATGGATTAGCCAGGGTCCATTAGAAAAGTAGAGTTCTTTCCCACTACAAATGTGAAAACTAAGATGGTATGGATCGACTTTAATCCATTAGAAGAGTGAGGTTCTTTTCCATTACTAAAATATTTATGCTTAAATAAAGAAATTGAATTGAATTGAAAAAAAAAAATAATATCCTCCAATGAAAAATTGAAAGAAGTAAGGATATAATCCAAGGACTAGTTGATGTAACATGTATTTATTTTAATTATTATGCTTAGAGAGGTAGAAAAAGGGAGTATATACCCTTTAGTTTTTGAAATGTGGATAACATTTTCTTAATTAAGTTTATGTTTATTTTGATTTTGAGTTTAATCTTTATTTAAATGATGCAATTTAACTCCAATTTACATAGATCAATCATTGACTTCTAGGACGGTCTTTATAGCTAATACATATATTGTGTAATTGTGTTTTAAGGGCATGAAAATATGGTTAAGTGAAATTCTATGGAATTACTAGAGCTTTGAATTTGGTGATTATAAGGATGAATTTTGATGGACAAGTATGAGCTCTTATTTATGAATAGACTGTGCATGATACAAAATTTGATTCCATACTTGAGAGCATTCATTGGTGTTTCATCCTTAAGAGTTTTCATAAATTGATTTATTTTGCTTGAGGACAAGTAAAGGCTTAAGTATGGGAATTTGATGAGTTCATAAATGTATATGTTTTATAGTTGATTTAACAATACTTTTATAGGATTTTCTGAGTTTTTTTTTTTATTGAATTTGATATTTAATTTGGTTATATTTTGATTTGAAGCTTCATTTGAAGAGTTTCATGATTTTGGAGAAAGTTTTGAAAGATTTGAAGAGAATTTGGACAAGTTTTAGAGCTTAAGAAATTATCACACTTATGAATAATGATCATGAATTGAAATCCAGAGCAAAAGAGTAAGGAATTACTATTGAGAAGAATGCAAGCCATAACACGACCATGTTCCTGGGTGTATACTATTTATTTCAATTATTTTACAATTTTTGAAGTAGAAAAATATCATGGGTATAATCATGATTGTGATTTAGCACATGAACAAGCCATTCCTTAGGAATTTCCTTATTTTTGGAAACATTTGAAGTCCAAAAGTTACCTTATACATGTACTTATATAAAAGGTCTTAAATACAATCAGAGATAATAAAGGAAGACTTTATTATTCTTTTTCATTCAATTAGATTAGGATTAGCGAAGAATAATTTTTAGAGTAGCTTTCGAAATTCAACATTCGAAATAATAGGATCAATATTTGATCATGAAATAAAAATTGGAACTCCTTACAGGTTGTTTTCATTCCTTTTAATAAATTCTTGATTTCAATATTCTCTTCTCTATTATTTCTCATATGCTTTATTGATATTGTTAATTGGATATTTGAATTATTAGTTAATGAATTGATTATTTGTTGAAATCTTTAATTCCTTAATCACAACAAAATATATTTTGATCTTATTGGAATATATGTTAATTAGGATTGAGTTGCAAAACCTTTTCTAATTGATTATTGTGAATTGGATAATCTAAATTGAAGAAAATATAGCGATATGCTCCTTAATTCAATTAAAGTTTAGAAATTAGAGATAATTAATTTAATTTATCTCTTATCTAGCAATTAAAGGATAAATTAATTAATCTTGAGTAAATATTCACTCCGTGACAATGAATCCTACCTAGAGCTTAATTATTTTAAAACTAAACCTATCAAAGACATGTTAACAATAACTAACATTTCAATTATCTTGTTACAATTGAATCCTTTAAAGATATTAAATTTCAATTTCCCAATTAATTGGTTCATTAGAATAGTTTTCATTTAGAATTTAATTATTTAATAAACCTTTGATTTTATTTACCTAGATTTAGATAGGATTAATATTAATAAAGATTAGTCACCATTCCCTATAGGTTCGATTTGGCTCTCACCAATTTTATTACTGCATACATGACTTGATACACTAACTAATAAAAATACGCTTCTATTATTTGTTACAAAAAAGAAAATTCAACGTATCAAACTCATCAATAGAGGTCCATGTCATAAAGCAACTCTGCATCCGTTTATGCTAACTAGAGGAGTAAGACAAGGTAATCTATCCTTTTTATAATGGCCATAGAATTCCTTAACTACTTAATTGATCAAACGGTTGCTAAAAAGCACCGAATGTTATTAACTTTGTAAAGATCTAGCATACGACTTTTGCACATTCTTTTTATTGATGTCATAATATTATTTTTTGAAGCTTTTGCTAGTTAATTCAATTGAGGAAATGTTAGAAATGTTTAAGGTTTGGTCAGGTCTAGAGGTAAATTTTGGTAGATATGTTATTATATTTTCTCTCAATACAAGTATGCAAACTTGAAGTCTTAGAACAAAGAAACTTGGAATTAACGAAGAAGCTAGTCCAAATAAGTACTTAGGTTATCCAACTAGAAATGGACTCAAGTTTAAGAAAGCGAAATTCTAATTTTTGTTAAATAAGTTAAATAAGAGACTTAATGACAAGAAGAGAAAGCTTCCTAGTATGGCAAGGAGAATCATCTTAGCTAATTCTATCTTAAACACAATGCTAAATCATCATTTGCAAGTGGCAAAACTGATAATCACTCATCTATACTAGTTTATTTATTAAACGTATCTTACTCTTATTTTTATACTTGTTTATTTTCTATTAGTTGTATATTTTTAGTTAGTTACATGGATTACAGTTGGTATATAATCTTTGCCCTTGTACATAATAAACTGTACCATCACATTTAATATACATAGAATTTCTTTCATCTTCTTTACAACTCTAAGTACATAATACATCAATGATGAAACTCTACATCTGGATGATACATGCTAAGATCTATCATGGTATCAGTAGCAAATGCCTTCTAATCTTAGTTTATTTATGCTTTTCTTGCCTTAATTGATATTATATGATTATTCAATTAAGAAATATGAACAACAACATGGAATTAGCAATTAGTCATCTATATTATCTTTTTGGGTTGGGTCGCCCTAATATGGTAATCAGAAACACCGTTTCTAATAGAAACAACTATTTATCTTAGAGCAAATCTATGAAGCTAAGGTTAGGTGCAAAAATGAAATCAGGCTTTATTGACTGATGATTAAGAAGCCAACTAAAAATTTTGATGAGTTAACTAAAGGGATTAAATGCGATTATATGGTTAGGTGTTAGCTTTTGAACTCAATAAATAGTGAATTAGCACAAAATTTCTTACATACTCAGCTTGCTTGTCAATTGTAGAAGGAAATGAAAGAACAATATGGTGTAGCTAGCGATCCTTAATATTTCAATTGCAATATAAGATTAGTAATATCAAATAAGGAAATTCTATCGTGAGTGTGTATTATAACAAGCTTAGAAAATGTCAAGATGAATTGCACAAGTTGTATTCCTTTCCAAGTTGTAAATGCTGTAGAATGGACTATTTTACTTATACTCTCAAAGAAAGGATAGTTGAATATGAGCCCCATGTCAAATTAATTCAATTCTTGATAGGCTTAAATGAGGCATGTAAAGGAGTTAGAAATCAAAAACTATCAATAGAGCCACTACCCTCAATCAATAGAGCATATTAGTTAGTCCAATAAGTGGAAAAGCAAAGACAAGTGTAAGGAACTTTAGGTTCAAATCTAGAAATGGTGGCTTTCTATTCTAATAAAGGAGGTTCTGTTGATAGAAAGAAAGGCAAGGAAGGCTTTTTTGTAAGAATTGTAAAGGTAAAGGTTACTCAATTGATACTTGCTTCCAAATAGTTAGATACCTGGAATGGTATAAGGAGAAGAAAGTTGTGTCTAAGGGAAGAGCATCCTCGATTTCATTATGTCAAGGAAAGAACACAATGCAAATGGATACACAATTTAATGAAGTAGTTGCGAATACTTCTAGCAATAGTACCAAAAGTGTAGAAAAACAGTTTCTACAAGAACTTTGCTAGGAGATTCTCAAACTAATGAAAGAAAGGAAGTAGATGTGGCTGCATCAGCCTCTAGTGCCATGACATTTGCAAGTATCTTGCTATTTAATGCTTTTACTTTAACAGTTTTGAATAACAATTTGACCATATGGATTGTTGACATGGGTGCAACTGATCATATGACACCCTTTCTTAAGCTTTTTCATGATGTAAAAGCTATACATAAACCAATTCCTATTCAATTACCTAATGGAGGTATCACTATACTTATTAGCTAGGTTTTGTTCATATAAATAAACATTTGGCCCTACATAATGTTTTGTTTGTTCCACACTTCAAACACAACCTTCTTTCTATACATAAACTTCTTTCACATCACCTGCTACATGTTGTTTTTTACTTTATTGCTTGTAAATTACAAGGCCAGACCTCTAGGAAAATTATTACAATGATAGAAGCTAAAGATGGCCTTTACTTGTTGGTTTCTAAGTTGTGTTCAATAATGGTTGTAAATGCTACTCCTTTTAGTCTAGTTCTTTTTCTTCTTCAGCAGCTTTGTTGAATAAACAAGATGTTATGCTTCTACATAGTAGGTTAGGGCATACATCTCTTTCCAAGTTACAACACTTGACTGATTATAAGAATTTGAATCTTTATAACTTCTTGTGTAATACTTGTCAAGAGACTAAATTTCATCGATTGCCTTTTCCTAATAGTTCAAGTATAAGTACCTTTGTTTTTACTCATTCATGTAGATTATTAAGGTCCTTATCATGTTACTTCCTTTTCTAAAGCAAGTTATTTTTTTATGATTGTTGATGACTTCTTAAGGTCCACTTGGACTTATTTGATGAATCATAAAAACTAAACACTTACTGTTCTTTCTCAATTCTTCAAATATGTTCGCAATCATTTTGGTTTCACACCTAAGTTAATAAGCACTAATAATGGTGGAGAGTTTATGTCTTATGATTGTTAAGAAAATTTCCATAACCTTAGCATTGTTCATCAACACACAATACACTATACACCTCAACAAAATGGGAGAGTTGAGAGGAAACATAGACATCTCTTAGATACTTCAAAAGCTCTTAGACTTCATGCTAATTTACTAAAAGAATTCTAGGTAAAGTGTGTACTTACTACTACTATCACAACCCAAAAGGTGGTTAAGTTGTGACAATACCACAGTGTAATACGAGAAGATCCAAGATCAAGCACCCATCTTGATCAGGAATCTTCAGCGCACTATACAAGGCATCTCACAATCTCGACTTCCTCCTAAAAACCAATATCATGTAATTGTGGAGCATTTAATATAAATTATACCATAATATCTAAATCCAACATAACATAAATAAAGATGGGGGTATAAGGTTTATCACGACCCAACAGTATCGTTGTCGTGGTAAGTCGTCGTGTACCATATAAAGGTCTATTATTAACCCCCTTACTGATCATAGGCCTTTTATACGACACATAAGGCTCATTCCACTCTATGTTACCACTAGACCCATAGACAAGTAATATAGAGCAATTTAACTAAAATTACTTCTATGTTATAAATTAGCTAATTGTGTGGGCTCATGAGACCCACACCAAAACAATATTAAGAACAAATGCAGTTGATAACGGAACTGCATTAAATCTGTGTTATGAGCAAAAACATAAAAGTATCTAAATGTCTATAAATCTATTACAAAATATCCTCTTCGCTCTCTGATCGCTCTAACCCATCCCTACACGAGACTCACCATGGGCATGCCTCAGCCCGGATTAATAGAGAGGTTTTCCTACAACAACAAAAATCTATAGGGGTGTAAGCTTAAGCTTAGTAAGATAAATACCCTCGTCAGTGCCACATGATAGAAATTTATTAGATGGGCAATCATATAAATGCATGAACAATCAGTATGCTAAACAATGCATGCAATGACTTAGGAACTACATATGACTCAGAATTATGCCCCCTGAAGTCGGGGTTTAGAGATAATTAAACAACCCAAACCAAAATCCGGGTTCTAGACCTTGGGTTTTATTTCATTTACACTATCGTGCTTATGCCAAAACAAAACTCTCTCTCTCTCTCTCTCTCTCTCTCTCTCTCTCTCTATATATATATATATATATATATATATGTATATGTATACTTCCTTTACCGAAATCAAATCATTTTTTTTAAATCCCAAGTTTAGCGGTGTGGTGGCCTCCGCAATCTACAAACACACGCCCTAAGTAGAAGCTACAAGACTCGGCTCCTCGTCGATGATTGGCATCTCCCAGCGCCTAGTAAGCCCATCAGCTTAAGACAGAGACTCAATATATATGATGATATAGCTAATGTCCAATCCTACAGGAGACTCGTACTCCTATGAGTCCCTTCCCACCTTCTGTGTGAAGCGACAATCGGTGTTATCCGTATGTAATATGGGGAATGCATGATTCATTTTGATTTCTTAATCATATAAGTGATTAACTCGATTTTTAGGGTGATCAGATAATCTCATTCCATGCAATTCACATGTATATATAATGCAACCAATTCTCATTATTAAATATAATTAACAAGTCATCGCATTCATCCATAAATTCATACACATGCATTTCCCATATCTCACAAGCATCCAAATTTATATATATATATGTTTAGGTGCATCTATTATACAAGCAAAATCAAATAAAGAGTCATTGGGAATTTACTCACTCTGCCATGTAGATCAATCAAAGTAATCCAGAGGCAAGTCGTCTCCATACACGGTGTCCCCTAGTCATTGAAATGATATTTATAAGGGATTGAAATAAACTTAGAAAACTAAGTTAAATTTTTCCTTAAGTTATACTCTTGACTAATTTTCGTAATTTTTCCCGGTTGTTATTTAAAGTTCAATCGCATATAACTTTTTCGTTTTAAATCTGATTTTTATGATCTTATAGTTAATCTTCATCGTTTTCGAGTGTATTTTAACGTGGTGAGGTTAGATTTTTGAAATGAGGCATATAATTCTGTCCATGGGTCAGAACAGTAGCGTTCCTCATGTATTAGAGTGCTTTTGGGCCTTATATGGTAAATGGGCTTTTTTGATAACTTGAGAAATCCTTTAGGCTTGGTCTTAAGATTTTATCCTAAGCTTAAAATACTCCTTGAGATTAGATTTACAACTTTGATTTATAATCCTAAGGCTAACAACCACTTCATGGCCCTTTAGTGAGCTTAAGTTGTCAAATGGGTTTGTTTTTTGTTCAAACTAAAGTTAGTGACTTTGGTGGGCTTATGGAGCCTTAGGTGGATTTCTTATGGGCTTCAAAACAACCTCTCTTGATGTTTTAAAGTGCTGGTCATAATTTTATTGAAGGCCTAACTTAGAGTTCTAGGCTCGTTTTAAGAGTTTTAGGCTCGGTTTTGAGTTTTAGGCTTTGTATACTTACCATATTTGCTTTAGTTGATCTTTTCACTTTGTTCATTTACTTTTACCATATTTTTAAGCGTCTTTTTCCCATGTTCCAGATCTGGTCGTGATGATTCCAAGGGGTTCTCGCTTGGTTTTTCAACTTGTTTCATCATTTCCTTAAGTTTAGATATTAGATTATGCACTTAAACTACTTATATCTAAATCTTAACTTAACTTTTCTTCCATAAGATGATTCTTTAACTCATGCTCCACACAAAGAAATAGAAGATCTTATACTTAATACAACTTCCATATCATAGCTCGTGTCATACAAAGTTGGTTTCTTCATAAAACTTCATGTGATAGATTTTTCCTTAACTTAAGTCTAGATTTAAGCATGTTTAACTTAACAGAAATAAAATCAACATTCAAATGACCTTTGAATCCTCACGTCCAGCATGTTCATCTTCCATTCAAGTTCTTGTTTTAAGATTTTCTCAACTTAAAATCTTCCATTCAATGTGTTATACAAGTATCTTTACAAAACACCAACTTTACATGCTCATGTTTCAACTTCATGTAAGGGTTTCATGAGTTCGTTTCTTAAAACGGTTTTTGGTGTTATAACAACTTAAACCTTACTTATATCTTCAAAAAATCAAAGTCTCCTAACATAAACACTAACCCACTAATCACAAGAAATACTTACTCGTCCTTAAAGCAAAATACGGTGGTTGTGCACTAAGGTTCCACTTAAGCTCTTAACTTTGCTTCCTCCTTTTTACCACCTTTTGGAAACCCGAGTTGTTTGATCTTTTAGAATGGGGTTTGTGGAAGGTTCTAATGGTTTTAAAAGAGCTTAGATGTTGGAAGAAAGTGACACAAGAAAAAGATAAGGAAATGCCGTGAGTGAAGCTTGAAAAATGGGAGCAAAGTTGATTTTGTGGGGTAAGGTTGTTTCTCCTTTTTATGTTTGTTTCAAATGAGAGAAAGAAGATGTGAAAGTGAAATTGAAAGTTAGAGAAGTAAAGGAGAAAGTGGCCGGTTGGAATTGAGAGAGAATGAGCGGTTAAAATGTCTTGAAAGTGTTGTCTTATAGCTTACACAAAAGTCAACAATTACAACTATTGATAATGTAAGCATTAAGGGGTGAATAGTGATGTGTAAGAGAAAGTGATCAATGATTGAAAGACAAGAGCATGGCCCCCCTTTCCTCCTTGTTTAAATCTGCCATTTAAAGTCCTTTTGGGTCATAGAATGGTCTTGTCTCATTTAATGAAGTTAAGCATGTGAAATCTTGTGAAAAACTGTTCATATGTAGTATAAGTGAAGGGATGATAAGGAAAATGTCTTATCACTAGATTTTGATAAGTTATCAATTGATAAATGATTCCAACTCTCAATTGACAAGTCATCTAAGGTGATAGGTTGGTTTACTTATTGATGTATAAGGCTTAGACATGAAGATAAGGGCATGGTCTTATAGAAAATTGTTTTTAGGTTTTCATCTTGCATTGTTTTGTAATTTATAATTTGATTTTTATAAAATTGTGAAATTTTCTAAAGTTGAAGGAAATTATTCAAATTAAATTATCAATTAATTACTTAGGGTTAAAATTCCCTAATGGTTTTAAGTTTTAAGGTTTTAAATGACTTTAGAGCTCGTAGTTCTTCAAGCTCAGGTTTTATCGATAATTGGTTTTTAAATTGAAAAAAATTTAATTTATTTCTAAATGTAAACTTAAGTTTTTAGTGTAATTGATCCTTGGGAGTGTTCGGAAAGTACTCTTAATCAAATCTTAGGCCCACTAAAGGTAGGGTTTACAAGGTTTCCCCTAACATAGTCATACAAACCTAAAATAAAATAATACCAATAGTCTAAGCTACTTATCATACTAGTAGATGTAAATAAACTTGGAGAGTCTAAATAACATTTAAGTGACCACTCAAGCTCTCTTCTTCTTCTCATTAACCATTTCCAAGTTGGTAGGACTAACCTCAAGCATCATGTGGCCTAATACCAACCAAATATCCTACTACAACAATAAACTATAAAGGGGTAAGCTACAACTGCTTAGTGAGTAACCTTCCTATCCTACCGACAAACAAGAGACAAGCAAGTGAATTAATATGCATATGTAATGCGGACAAACATATGAAATTCAACATCATATATAGCCTATCGACGACTATGCAAAATAGTATTATGCGTATCGTTGTCCGAGTTAGGAAGTATTTAAGTACATCAAGATCCAAGTCTCTATATCTATCATCTAAGTATGTTCATCTCTTATTCAATAGACCCAAAACAGCAAATACAACTCAGCCTCAAGCAAAAAGTGGCACTCCTTATAGCTAAGTAGATCCTAAAGGTCGAGGTAAGAACATATCGCATGAATATGTTGTACGAAATAACAATATACATAATAACAATACAGGATCCAACATGCATAATCTTCCACTTCATTGCGTAATGATGATGCCCTATATAGATAATGCATAAGTGTACAATGCATGACTTGTTTTTATTATGGTCTAATAGTTATTATTCTAATTTATAGGTGACCAATTAAATATATATATGACAAACAATCTAAAGCCCTATTTACTAATGCAACATCCAATTTGTAATTCATATATATTATAATCTCTTAGCAAGCAAGTACATCTAAATCAAATACATGCATATAATCCCGACCCCAGGCAAGTTCATTTTTTGCGCGCACACACACACATACACATATAATATTAAATGGTGCTCTAAACTATAACCACAAGCAAGATAAGATAGTAGTCAATATACTCATTTTGTCATGGAATCTAACAATCCTAATAATCCTTGACTACATCAAACTCAGAGTCATCATCACCTGAAGAATACATTTAAAGTATAAGAGTATCCTACTTATACTAACTATCTAGGCTTTTTTGCTCTAGATCCCCGTTTTAACTATTTTAGTATTTCGAGAGTAGTTTCCTCATTTTAAATCCGTTTTTAGTGATCTTATAGTTGCTTTTTTATTGTTTTCATGTGTTATTTCATTTGGTGAGGTCATTTTTGGGCTTTTAGGTCAAAAAGGTTTCAATTTGAGCCTTATAACGTCGTGGGCCCAAAGGATGAGTTTAGTCACTTTAAGGTTTAAGCCTAGTTTTAGGCTTTAGGCTTAGCTTTTGATCTTGGGCCTTGCACCTAATATTTTAGGCTTCCTTTTAAGTATTTTAAGTGAACTTTTTCTGCTCAACACTTTAAATTTTTGTCTTAGGCCTTTTCTTAAGTTTAAGACTTTAACTTATTAAGGGGCCCATAGTAGATATCTTGGATGAACCTTAAGGTTTGATGGACCTCTTGAATAACTTATTTTAAGCCTTTTATTATAAGGTAGTCACCCTCTTATTTAGGTCTTAAACTTAGGTCTTTTGGAGTTTTTTGGGCCTAACTTACACTTTAGGACCTCAGACCTGAACCTACTTGTCTTTTTAGACTTAAGCCCAACCTTGGCTCTAAGTTTAGTCCATTTTAATCAACTTTATAGATCTAGTCATGATCATCAAGGCTTCCCCTACTACCATTATTATGTCATTAATCACTAACTAAGATAGTTTAAGATCCTAACTCATCATTAACTTACTTAACTTGGTTAATCAAGTCCGAAACCATATTTAACACCAAATAATCATGTTATTAAGCTAATAAATTAAAATTTGTAGATTTGAATCCATCATGCAAGTGGCATCCAAATTGGTATTTTGGGGGTTTCCATCACACATCTTACATATTACATATTTTAGTGCTTTTTCCCTCATCTTAGTTATGTTTTCTACGAACATAAGTTGTATATTTATTAAATATGAAGAAAAAGCATTTAGAATGCCCTAAGGGAGGTGGCAGCGTACACTTGAAAAAAGGTTTATGGGGTTCCTTTTTTATGGTCCTCACTAAAACTTACTAACTATCAACTTATACTATATGTTGATGTTACTACGTTAACCATTTAGTTTAGTTTATGTATTATTCTAACCTATCTTTCATTATACTTTCTTAAAACACTAAGTTATACATGTGTATAGTAATATAAAAGTCTAGAATGTAAAGGACTATCATGAAGCTTGAGGAAAAATAAGGAGTTTAACTTAGCACCTATTGGAGTTAAGTATAAATGGCATCCTTCTGTGTACGTGTGCCATAAGTTTTTGTGTGTGTGTGTGTATGTGTATCAACCAACTAAAGGAGAGAGTGAAGGTAGCATAGGTCTTGGTGGTTAGTGGTTTGGTGAGGTGGTGGTAGAGCTAGAGTAGCCGGCAATAATGGTATATAGGGTACCTAGTGGAGTAAGTTAAAGAGCGCCTTTAGAGTTAGTATTTTTAGAGAGTTTCAGGAGAGGTTTCAAGAATGATTTGTGAGGAGTGTTGTATGTAGAAAATGAAACAAAAATGAGGGTTTGAGAAGAAGAGGGAGGGGAGAGGGGTGTAGAGTGAGGTAAGGAAGGTAGTACAATGGCCGACGCAAGGGAGAGAGAGTAGAGAACAATTTGTGAGCAATTTAAGTAGTAGAGGACTTATACAGCATAAGTAGATGTGACACATGAGGTGGTCCAGTGAGTACAGTCAGCTTGCTTGCTCGAGCAGGGATAGCTTAGTTAGTCCGAAGTATCTCTCTTGGCATCTCAACAAAGGTGATGCCGAGTAAGTGATTGGCCATGCATGAATGAGAATGAGGAATGGCTGTTGTATCGGCATTTTGCTTCTCAACACACTATCTTGAGAAATAAGCAGTCATTCGACTCAACATGTAGAATGGGTTGACAAGAAGATACTCGGCCTCAACAGGAGGCGATTGGAGTAGGAGGATTCGTTTTGCCAATCCCTCTAGTCCTCGGGCTCAGTTACAGGTCAATAGCTTAGTAGCCTAATTCATATCATTCCCTCTAGGTTGATTTAAATTTGGGATTAAATCTAAATGGTCTTCGATTAGCTCTCCATCGAGGTAATATGGACCGAGGTTAACAATGTTAAAGGCACCATAAACCCCATAGTCCTTAAGTAGCTCCAATTTGTAGGCGTTGTCATTAAACTTTTAGAGGATTCTAAAAGGTCCTTCAACTCTTGTAAATAATTTATTTCTCCTCTTGCTTGAAAACTATTCCTTACAAAAGTGCAACCATACCAAGTCTCCTTGCTAGAATTGTTTAGCTGTCCTACCCTTAGTCTTCTCTCGCATTCTTCTAGTCGCTTGGTCGATGTACCGAGTGACTTTGTCATAGATGTATTGAAGGGATTGTGCTTTGGCTCTTATGTCTAGGTCTTCTTCCGTGGGCATAGGTATAAAGGTGTGATCAAGGGGCAACTCAAGATTGAAACCATAGACAACCACAAAGGGGGTCTACTTAGTAGTGTCATGCATTATTCGATTGTAAGTGAATTTGACCACTGGCAAGCAAACATCCCAATCGGCTAAGTTCTTGCCCATTGTAGCTTAGAGCAATGATCTCAAAGTGCAATTAACCACCTCTATTTAACCATCATTCTGGGAGTAATAGGAAGTATTGAATAGTAGTTTGGTCTTCATTCGACGCCACAAGGTCCTCTAAAAATGGCTTAAGAACTTTAGGTTCCTATCAGAGACTACACTTCTCAGTATAGTGTATAACCATACAATTTCTTGCAAGAAAAGAGAAGCAATAGTTAAAGCGTCGTTAGTCTTAGAACGGGGCATAAAGCGTGCCATCTTGTTGAACTGATCCACAATAACCATTACAGAATCTTTGCCTAGAACAATTCACGATAGTTTGAGAATAGAGTCCATGCTCAATTTAATCCATGGCTTCGTTAGAATGGGCAATGGTATTGCTTTCCCTTTCTCGGCTTAGCACTTAACTCTTTTGCATATGACACAGCTTTCAACAATTTAGTGCACATCTCACCTCATTCTTAGCTAAAAGAATCAACCACTCAACAATTCATAGGTCCTTTTCTCCTTAAAATATCTGGATAGTCCTCCACTATGGGCTTCCCTAATCAGTAGCTCTCGCAGTGAATAAGTTAGCATGCATAATTTTCCCCCTCAAAACAAGTAGTCATCTTCTACATGGTATTTGCCCACTATTCTTCCATCAACACATCACACAAATACAAGTCCAAAGTGTAGATCCCCAGAGTACTACTCTTTGATGCATGCAATCCCAAGTAATCCGGTTTGTAGTTTACTCAAGAGTGCATATCTTCTCAAAAGAGCATCTACAACTACATTACTCTTTCCTTGTTTATATTTTATTATAAAATTGAATCCTTCAAGGAATTCAACCCAACTTACTTGTTTCTTAGACAACTTTATTTAGCTTTGAAGATATCTCAAAGACTCATGGTCAGTGTAAATGACAAATTTTCTCAACAAGAGATAATGCTACCATGTTTATAATACTCGGATCAATGCCAAGAGTTGTTTGTCATATACAAAGTAATTTAATTGAGGCCCCTATGAGCTTCTCACTGTAGTAAGCAATTGATCGGCCTTCCTACATTAGGACAACGCCAATCCCAATGCCCGATGCGTTACATTCTAACCCAAATTTTTTCTTAAAGTTAAGTAAAACTAACATTGGGGTGGAAGTCGATCTTTCCTTTCTCTTAGCAAAGCTCCTCTCCTTCCTTTCTCCCCATCGGAAGTCGATGTTTTTCTTTGTTAGCTCAATAAGTGGTGTGGCGAAGGTGCTAAAATTCTTGATGAATTGTCTATAAAACAAAGCCAATCTATGGAAACTTCTTAAGTCAGCACAAGTAGTAAGAGTCGACTACATGATGATTGCTCGGATCTTCTCGTCGTCCACTCATAAGCTTCCTCTACTTATTACATAGCTTAAGAATACCACTTCCTCCTAGCAAAAGCAACATTTCTTCGAGTTATCAAATAATCTCTTGACACGAAGGACATTTAATACAATTTGGAGATGCTCATAGTGACTTGACATGTCGATACTGTAGACTAGGATGTTGTCAAAGTACACCACGACACACTTTCCTATTAGATGTCTTAATACATGGTTCATCAGCCTTATGAAAGTGCTCGAGGAATTCAACAAGCCAAATGACATGACCGTCCACTCATAAAGTCCATGTCAAGTTTTAAATGCATTTTTCCACTCATCTCCTAGCCTCATGCAAATCTGATGGTAGCCAAACTTCAGATCAATTTTACTAAAGATCTTAGCTTCACTCAGTTCATCTAGCATGTCATCCAATCTAGAAATAGGATACCTATATTTGATTGTGATTTTGTTTACAACTCAACTATCTACACATATCCACCAAGTTCCATCCTTCTTCAATACTAAAAGTGTCGACATACTACAAGGGTTGAGACTTTCTCTAACGTAACTTCTCTCCAACAACTCATTGACTTAACATTAAAGCTCAAAAGCCTGATTGGGACTCATCTAATAAGCCGGTTTATTCAACATTATAGCACAAAATAATAAGTCAATGCAATGTTCTATGCCTCAAGTTAGGGGTAACCCTTTAGGTAACTGTTTTAAGAATAGATCAACAAACTCATCTAACAACTCTTTTATTTCTAAGGGTAGTTCACCCTACTCCTTAATCTCTAATAGGTGCCTAACCACCATGAGGGTCGACTTATCAGCATTGATGGCCTCACAAAGCTCGACTCTACTCATCATTAAAGTTTTCTTCAATTCACGAGTAAGTTTTATCTGTAGTTTGTTAACTTCTCTCGGTGGCATCAAGTTCATTGAAATCTTTTGGCCATCCTTCTCGAGCATGTACATGTTTTAGTAGCTGTCATGGATAACTCTCTTATCGAATAGCCATAATTTACTTAGCAATATGTAGGAAGTGCACTTGGCTAATACGTTACAGAGAATCTTGTCAAAGTAATTTCTAATAGTGATCAATAGTAGTATTTGCCGAGTGACATATAGTGTTCCTTTCTCACTCAACCAATGTAACTTATACGACCTTAGGTAGGCAACAGTCGACAACTTCAATTTTGAAATAAGATCAGTTAATGCTACATTGGTGCAACTTTCACTATCCACAATGAGGGCATACACCTGATCATTTATCTTACAGGTAGTATGAAACAAATTATCTCTCTACTCCTCCTCGGTTGAGGGTTCCATGTTCATTGTACATCAAACTACCATGATCAACTAGTCTAAGTCCTCAGCAAACACATTCTCTTCAATCAGTTCTTTCTCAACAACTTCTTTCTCAGTAGTAATCTCTTCTTCTGGTTCCCCGTCAATACTTTCTACATCTAGCTTCGAGATGTTACCCTTGATGACCATAGTCCTTCAATTTGGGCATTAAGAAGCCATATGTCCAAACCCCTGGTATTTGAAGCACTTAATATGGCTTGTCTTCCTACTAGATCCTTACCCCTTCTCATAAGTTCGGTCGGTACATTATTATCAAGTTGGCCCTTCTATTCAGCTCAGACATCTACCTTTTGAATTTGCTTGGTACTTAATTAAGCTCAATGAATCGCCTATCTAGGTCAGTTAGTTGGCATTCTAGTAAGCATTCGACTTCTTCTCTGCCTCTCTACTCACTAGGCTATTCTAATGGCTTCATCCATTGTAGTAAATTGTTGGAGCTCCATAATGTCTCGAATGTCACCCCTCAACTAGTATTGAATCTAAAGATTATTCAAGCTAGTGATTCATTTACTTCACATCAGATCATGAGCATTTAAAATTCTTAAACATACTCGTCAATCGTTCAACCTCCTTATCTTAGCTCCTGAAGTTGAGAAAAAGTATCTTGTAGATAAATTTCCAGTACAAACCTATTTCTAAGTATTATCTTTATCTCAAGCTAAGTATTAATCTCTTGGTAACCCTCTTACCTCCTCATAGCTTAGAAATTCTTCCATCACATAGTAGCATATCTGGAGAACTCAACAACAGTAGTTCTCACTTTCTCGTAATCCTCATACTAATAATATTCAAAAACATGCACCACTTTCTCTTCTCATTCTAAATATTCATCAGCATTCCCAGATCCATTAAAGCTCGAAATCCTAGAGCTCGCTCTTTGAACTAAAGCTCGCTCTTCTTAAAAATACTCTTCCTCGTCCTCTTCATCTAGTTCCCTCAAGTCTATTCTTCGTCTTACTCGTCCACCTACTCCTACACCTTGAACAGGTCGAGCTAAGTTTTGACCTCTAATAGGTTAAGCGACTTATCGGGTATTCTGCACGGCTTCAATCGGTCAACAAGCCAATGTAAGAATAGCTTGGGTCAGATCTACTAAGAGGTTAGCTATCTCATCAAGTCTCCCATTAATACTCTTAGGGGTTCCTTAAAACTGTCGTCCATGATGGACAACTTTACTATTGTCATCTCCAACACCAATGTTCACATTTGAGTCAATCATTTTCTCCATAGATTTAAGGCTCAAACTCTTCAAATAGGTGATATAGCAAACACTTCCACAAACCAAAAAAGTAACAACTAACAAACATAGCAATCAAATTCACATAGTGACTTACTCTGTTTCATAAACGAAAAACAAAGTATAAACAGAACTTCAAACATAAACCACAATTCAAACAAAACCTTCGCTTTGATATCAAAATGTTGTGGACTATAACCAAGAGTAAATAAGGCTGGTTGCTGGATGGGTCCAAGCTTACCGAAAGCTTGAAAAGGAAGTGATGGGGAATGTGTGAAAGAACAAATGCAAATGAAAAAGTAATTAAAAACCTACAAACAGCTCCAATGGATGTGACACACCAATGAAACTTCCAAGGACTCATGACACAACTCGATATGATGTACGAGGCAATTTGGTGAGGTTACTCACCGCCTAACCTTACTTAAGGGTTATGATAAGAATGTAAACAGGATAATGTTTATGAGAGACAAAAATGTCAAGTGTATTAATGATGATCAATCTGTCTACGACTATAAATACAAAGGTATTTATATCCATAAGTTAGGGTAATTTGCCCAAAAAGAAAAAGACAAAAAGGGCATTTTCTAAGGAGGTAATGTATAAGATATAAAAAGGTAAAAATGAATATTCAAGGAAAACAATCATTGGTGTAACAGATTCTATACATGATTCTGTACATATGGTGATGCCATATTAATGATGCCATTGGAAGATGTAGACAAAAAGTACTGTCAAATTGCTTATTCGAGCAAGGGTAGCTTAGTCTATTTGGAGTATCTCTCTCGGCATCTCGGTAAAGGTGATGCTAAGTGATTGCCCATGCATGAGTGAGAATGAAGATTGGCTATTGTTTCGGCCTTCCACTTCTTGGCACACTATTTATGAGAAATAGGTAGTCATTCAACTCAACATGCAAAACAGGTCAGCAAGGAGATACTCAGCCTCGATAGGAGTTAGTTGAAATAAGAGGATTCATCTTGCCAATCCCTCTAGTCCTCAGGCTCAGTTGCAGGTCAATGGCCAAGTAACCTAATTCCTATCATCTTATCTTCCTAAAAGACAAGATATTTTAAGGCATCATTAATCCCCTTGTACTTTAGTCCTTAATCAAGTTTAACTTGTTGTTAATTAATATGTAATGAAGGTTGGTTATGGATTAGAGTTTATTTAGGGTAATTGATGGTAATTAAGCTTATTTAAGCTAGTTAAGTGTAATTAGGGCATGTTTAGGGTTTTGTTATGTTTTAACACTACACTTTAGATAGTCTAAGTATTCTAAACATGTACCTAGGGTTTTCTTAGGGTTTAATGTTCGTTTATAGTTATTTGATCCATATACATGCTTGAAAGTGATTGGTGAATTGAATTACTTTTGGTGATTGATTTGACCTTATGATTAGGCTTTATTTGTTATGTTAGAGTATTTGGTCATTCAATTATGATTCATCAATCTTTTTAGGGATATGTTATCATTCTAGGGTTTCTCAAATATTAAGGTTTTTAATATTTTAATCATATAGCTATAGTTTTAGAGTCTTACTCCTTTTAAGGTTTTGGTTTGATGTTTAAGGTTCGATTCTTTTACTTAAGGTTTCACTATTATGTCTGAGTAGTTTTAGAGACTATCCAAAAACCATCTTATTTGACTTTGCTTTTAAGTAATGATAACCTGCCAGGTTTACAACTACCCATCTCATAAACTTGATGCCAATAGCTTCTCTTTCATGGAAGACACCTTATGAAATTTTGTTCAATAAAACTCCTGATTATAGTAAACTTTGGGTGATTGGTTGCTTATATTATGTTGCAAGACTTATCCTTACTAAAGATAAGTTTGATGGAAGAGGAGCGAAATGTGTTTTTCTTGGTTATGCAAGTAATCAAAAAGGGTACAAGGTGTATGACTTAAACACAAAATAGATCTTAAGTAATAGGGATGTAGTCTTTTTCCAGCACATATTTCCTTTTAAAAAATAGTCCTTTATTGACTCAGGTAAATCTATTGGTTCTATTGCTCCCAGTATACCTATTGTGACTTTTGAAACACCATCTATTCTGAATCTTGATATGTCAAATTCTTCTTTAGATTGTGTTGCTCTTGATAATGTTATTTTTAAGTCCATTAATCAACAAGATCATATGGTTCGTAGGTCCACTAGAGTCAAAAGATCACTTGTTTAGTTGTGGGATTTTACATGCTCAATTACATTTGAATGTTGTTGCTTCTACACCTAATACTATCAAATATCCATTGTTTACACCAAAAACGTTTGTTCAGTACCTACCAAGTTATTTTGTGTCTTTTGCACATGTGTTGTCAATTCATAAGCCAGCTAGTTACTCACAAGTTGTTAAATGTAAAGAGAGGGTAGATGCTATGAATAAGGAGTTGTATACTTTAGAAAGTAATGATACTTGGGATCTTACTTCTTTGCTTGAAGGCAAGAAGGCTATTGGGTATAGATGGGTTTATAAAGTTAAGTATAGGCCTAATGGTAGTGTTGAATGCTATAAAGTACGGCTTGTTGCTAAAGGATATACACAAATTGAAGGAGAGGATTATACTAAGACTTTTTTCTCCTATTGCTAAGTTGAATACAGTGTGGATTTTGCTTACTGTTGTTGTTTCTTTATCATGGTCCATACATCAAATCAATGTCAACAATGCTTTTCAACATGGGCATCTTAGTGAAGAAATTTATATGTTACCTCTACAGGGATATTCTAAAGCAAAACCCACTCAATTTTGTCAATTGAAAAGGTCACTTCATGGCCTCAAATAAGCCTCAAGGTAGTAGAACATTGAAATTTCTCAATTCTTACTCACACATGGGTTTATACAATCAAAGCATGATCATTCTTTATCTACTGGGAGTTCATCTACTAATTTTATTATAGTATTACTTTATGTTGATCACATGTTACTCACTAGATCAAATGAGACTCTAATTCAAGAGCTAAAGGATCAGTTGGATACTGCTTTCACAATAAAGGACCTTGGTCATGCTTGATATTTTCTTGTTCTTGAGCTTTGTAAGACCACATCTAGTTGTCTGCTTAATTAGCAAAAATTTATTACTAATGTTTTGATGGAGACATGACTCACTGGTGTAAAGCCAACCAAAACTCCCTTTCTTACTAGGTTTAAGTTAAATTATGACTCTAGTGAGTTATTGAATGATCCATGCTATTTTTGCAGATTGGTAGGGAGATTATCTTATATCAACTTGACTAGGCCAGACATTAGTTATTCTATTCATGCCTTTGGTCAATTCGTGTCAAAGCCTTAAACTATTAATCTTTATGCTTTGTTTCATAAACTGAAATACTTCAAGGGTACTACTACTTTATGCTTGTTTTATCCAATAAAAAATTATCTCACTTTAATTGCATTCTTAGATTCTAATTACGCTGCTAACATGGTTGATCGACATTCTATTACTAGTTATCGTATTAAACTTGGTTCAGCTCTTGTTTCTTGGAAAACCAAGAAACAACCCACTATTTCTACCTTGTCAATAAAAGGTAAGTATCGTGCTCTTGCTACAACAACTAAGGAGGTCTTGTAGACAACATATATCTTGAGAGATTTACGTCTTCCAATTTAGCTTGCTTGTGATAATAAATCTACTTTGTTAGTGGCTTCAAATCCTCGTCTACATGCTCAAATGAAACATATTGAGATAGATGTGCATTTTGTTAGAAACCATGTTTCTTCTGGATTTTTGCAAGTGTTTCATGTTCCTTCTTGACAACAAATTGCTGATGTTCTTACAAAGCCCGTAAGTAAACAGCAAGTGCTTTGGTTCCATGATAAGTTGTCACTTTAGAAAGTTCCAACTTGAGGGGGGAAATGATAAATACTCATCTATAATAGTTTATTTATTATACGTGTCTTACTCTTATTTTTACACTTGTTTTTTTTTTTCTATTGGTTGTACAGTTTTAGTTAGTTACACAGATTACAACTAGTATATAAGCTTTGGTCTTGTACATAATGAACTATACCATCACATTCATTCTATATAGAATTTTCTTTTGTCTTCTTTGCAACTCTAAGTACAAAATACATCAATGGTGGAACTCTACATCTAGATGAAACACATTAGGATCTGTCAAAAACTCCATGTCAACTTGTTAAATAGGATTGGGCAAATAGTTCAATGCTTCATTTGGAAGGGGCAATCATCTTAGAGAAAGATATTTTTGGTTAGTTAGCAAAATTTAAA
The DNA here is from genome assembly GCA_024138015.1 of Lumnitzera littorea. Classification (NCBI taxonomy): domain Eukaryota; kingdom Viridiplantae; phylum Streptophyta; class Magnoliopsida; order Myrtales; family Combretaceae; genus Lumnitzera; species Lumnitzera littorea. The sequence continues at coordinate 65,174,957 of JAMXBB010000006.1, forward strand.
CAAATCAAAAGAAATTGCAGGATTGGTAATTCATAATCTGCACTTAAGAAATATAATTTGCAGGATGAAAAAGATGTGCCCATTTAAGAATAAGCCACCTTTATGGGCTAAGCTTTCTCAGTAAAAATATATATACAAAAGAATGCTAGAAAACTAACTTCAACCTGCAGCATAACCTCTGCCCTACGGAATGAGCTATCGGAAGCCTCCTACTGGATGAAAAGTAAGAGAGTTGTATTGTTGGGTAATGGCTCTTCAACAAGATTTTTGCATAATTGTTGGAATGGAAGAACTTCCATTTGATAGCTTATTGAATATCTCTACCTAGGAGGCACATATTTCAGAATTATAATGGAAGAATGAAGTCTTAGGATTTGATATCTCTCAAGTAATGCATGACTGTGTTGGTCCTATCCTCATCATTCCAAACAGAAGAGATAAGGCAATATCATCTGCTCAAACGCATGTTGTTCCCTCCATTCATGAAATTTTGTAAACGTTTTCAATTCATTCAAGATGGGATGAGTAGGACTTGGAAATGGTTATGGTCGGCATCTGAAAATGAAATTAATACGTTGGAGAGCATTAAACAATCCAACAATAGTTAGTGTACACAAAATTTTCTCGGATAGCTCCACCCTTTGTAAAATGGGTTGTGAATAGGAGGAAACAAAAGAACATGCTCTAAGACTCCGTCCAAACATTCAATATGTTTGGCAAGACTTGGAACTAACAGACACAATAATACATTAATTGCAGGGTTTATCCTTTCACTTATGGATTCAAACCATAATCAAGCAATTTAAAGCCTCCCGTCACAAGCATCTCCCCCTCACTTGATTATCTTTACCTTTGCTTTATGGTTGATTTGGTATTTTAGGAAGTTAGTTATTAAAGATAATGGACGAAAGCCTCAAAATTTATTTCAGATTATTAGGCATAAAGCATATGGATTCTGGACCTTTCACAGGAAAAGATTCAGGCTAAAGAAGATAATCTTGAAATGCAAAAAATGGCAAGCACCAAATGAGGGGTGGGTGAATCTCGATACAAATGCATTGGTTGACTGTACACTCTCATAGGCTGCTATTGGTGGGGGTATTCAAAGATGAATATGGTTTTTGGATTTGGCTTCCCCAAGAAGATGGGACATATGGATATACTCTCTACTCAGCTATAGGCTATTTATCGTGGGTTAAGGCTTGCAAAACTTCTCCCTTTCAATAAGCTCAAAATAAACACACAGTCATCTACTGTTGTTGCATTACTGCAGAATCTTGATCATGATAAATATCAATCGAAACTTTCATTTATTTTACATGTTTGCACACACAAATTAACCCAATTCGTTGTAGTTCAAATCAGATATCTATCAAGAGAAGCCAATCAAGTTGATAACTAGTTGGCTAATTTTGAATGCGTCATAGAAGAAGAAGAAGAGCCTCATGATTCTATTCCTCTGCAGATTTTGGCAAAGGACAATAGCCCTCGTATTTATATTAGAAGAGGTATAGACCTAGGATGAATATGTTAATAAAAAAAAAATACTGACACAATACGACATTAATATATTTCACGATATATAATATAATTATGAATACATATACATTTATATAAGTGTAGAAAATTGTATATTTATACCATATTATACGATACTCTTCCATCTTTTTTATGCTACTTATAATCAAAATACTTGGAAATAGTGAAACTGGCACGATACAAGTCTGACTGTAAGATATTCAAGAGGAAGAACCAAGAAAAGAAGTCTGACTGGATATAATCTGAGTTACTAGAGATTCAACGTACTTTGTTTAGTCATCCGAACGAAGTATGGATCAATAGTAAGGCAAAACCACTGATTGACATCTTTTGGATGACACTATATGCCATTGAAGTGAAGTCTAAAGCTAGGTACACTCGAATTTCTTCTATTACAACGTTGAAAATACTTAAGACTATGAGCCAATCACATAATGGTGCTTTATCTACTAAGGTAATGGGTACAGTGTGCACGCTTATTGCTGAAATATTAGGCTTGAGGAGTCCCCAGGCAATTTTATTATATAATTGGACTTCATTTATCTTGTACAATTGTCGTAACCACAAATCCTTTGGTGCCGTGCCTTTTCCCTGCTAATTGGTTGTAGGAGACGTTCCTGATAGAGCGATAAGACTAGTCATCACATGACAATATCCATAATATAAATTAAAATCCCACTAATAAAGTCATTAATCCAAAAAAGGTGAGCCCAATAAATCCAAAACATTAACTAGAAATATAATTTCATATTGGACTAAAGGGCCTTTTGTTTCCTTTGTCGCCTTTTCCTTTTCCCCTAAGCCATTTATAAGTTCTTCCAATAATAGGGCAATGGTCATGAACGTTTCTGTAATAATCGTATGGCTTTTCCGTGTTTTAAGTGAACTTAAACTCAAAATTAAGATTTTGATGATGTTTAAAATAAATAATATCATTATAGCACTATTTAAAAAACTACTAAAAAATCATATCTTCTTTCTAAAATTTAATAAGTAAGTTTATCTCACTTAAAATATTTTATTCATTAAATTATTGAGAAGTCCTAAGTTTACGCTTTAAATTTATTAGCCCAAGACTTTGAGAAAGCTCCAATAGCCCGATACAAAGATTGTCTGGTCTCGTCTCTTATAAATAGATGATGAGACCCTCAGTTAAAGAGATTATTCTCTCTCTCTCCTTATTTGGAGTTTTAAATCTCTCGTTACTTTATTAACCTATATATAGGAATGACCGTCTTGAAACATTTTGCAATACCCCTCTTAGTCATTTATTATCCTGTAAGTGATTAACAACCATCAACACAAACTATAACATTAATAATTTAATTAACTAATTAACTAGTAGAGACCTAGTTAGTGGTATAAATGTTAGTTCCCCCATATCTATTATACCATTTTTTTCACTTAGGAAAATATTAATGACTTATTTATATACCACCTTATATGTTCATAATCTCTCTTGGATATCAAAAATTATTTGGAAATACATATTTTTACTTGCATTAAGAATACCACAGGATGTATGAACAAACATCCGTACTTTTCTTCTATTATCTTATTTAAACAAATAATTTATGCCAAATACTTGAAAATAGAACAACGAGGCACCTCTTTTTTCCTAGAAAGTACTCGAGCTCTGGCTAATAGATATTCTTCGATCTTGAAGGAGGACAAAACAGTTTACCCTTTTAAAGAAAAGTTTTTCATTTTAAGTTGGAAAAATAGATCTTAAAATTATAACAAAAAGAAAAAGAAAAAAACCATAGTTATTTAAATTATAAAGCTTTTCTCTTTTTATCCATTATGCTTGGGACCTTTTAAAAAGCAGAAATAAAGGTTATATTGAGAAGTTCATGTCGTTTTTTTGTTGATTTATATATCCCATACTTATATAGTATGAACTATAGAATTTCCTTTTTAATAGATTTTTAATACATTTTATATATTGATTGACATTTAGGTGGCATACATTTGAGCTGAACAATAAGAGGAAGAGTTTAGAGATTAATATAAGCATCAAAAATTGATATTGACATATTTTATATGGTAAAATTTAAACCACTTTTTGTAATTGTTATTGTTATTATAAAAGCTTATGTTCCAATCCTTTGTAAAACCCGACCCACAGTTTTTTTTAGAAAACAATTCGATGATCCTAAGAAAAAGTTTCAACCAGCATCTGTTGATTTCTCCCTACTTCACATTACCTCAGTAAATTACTCTAAACGACGAATGCCAAATTGAAAATGAAAAAGTAGGCAGAGAACATACAGTGTTTGCAGATTCCCCACTGTAACAAGTTGAAGCACCTCCATGGGTATCCTGCCAGTAAGCTGGTTATTGTTCAGAAACCTGTAACATATGAGAGTACACAGCTTATGAGTTAAGATATCACCATGATTGAATATGTAACTAAGCTTCTTTTGAGAAAATAATAAAAAATAATAAATTAGGATTTCTTACATCATCTTTTTTTCAACATAAAGACTTTAAATTCTAAATATAAAGCAATATAACATTTAACAACTTCAATAAAAAAATTGCAAAAACATTAGTAATTTTCATGTAAGCAAGGATTTCAATCGGCCCAGCGATGCTGGAATTATGCCGGAGAATTGATTCTGGTGAAGGCCCAAACCAACAAGTTCCTTTAGAAGCCCAATCTCCTTTGGAATTGGCCCAGTTAGATTATTCTCATTGACGAACCTGTCGAATCCCAGAGGTCAATAGCGAACTTTTCACATTTGTCAAGGAGGGTGCGTCACTTTACTTCCACGTTGCATGTACTCAGCATTGCGTGCTTCATTTACTTATTTAGTGCAAGAACTTTGAATTTAGTTTCTTTTTCTTTTAATTCTGTATATTTTTCATCTTAGTATTCATCTTCTGATATATAGAAAAAAAATTAAGAAAAGAGAAATTATGTGATTCTGAGATCTAATATGCGATTAGATTTTAAAGGTTAGTCACAACAATGTAACTTATGTTTGAAGCTTTTATTTATTTATTTACTTATTCCGTCAGACTTCCAACAAATGTTTTCACTTTTTTTCTTCACTTTTATAATATGTACGTTTTATATCGATCACATCAAATGTGCTTATCGCTTTTTTACTTTTATAATAACCTGCTTCCTTCTTATTTATTTATTTATTTTTTTTTCCATTTCAGGTCAATCACATAACTTTATGTTATGCTCCAACTAAAAGTGATCTGATCTTTGTTAGTGTTTTTTTTTTTTTTTCCTTTTTTTGGGCCAATGTCTAATCTTTGTTAGTTAATCATACAACATGCACCTGGATGTTTAAAATGTTTCTAGTCTGTGATTGCATAATTAGATTCAAATTTTAAAAAATAATAATAATAAAGATCATAGGTTGTAATCAATACAAAATGACGAGCTATGAATATGAAAACAGTAAAATTCAAGTTATGCATTTGATATACAAGATATAAGACAAGTTATATATGTGAAAAGGCGCAAAAATATATTATATTACTACTATATATTAAATTCAAGAACATAGTAAAGACTACATATCGCATTGATTTGTATATGATGCATAGGTTGCAATAGAAAAATCTCTTCAACATAGGTTATTTATTGACACAAAATACGATATTATACCACGAGCGGCTATGAATATGGAAGAACCGTAAAATTCAAGTTTATGAATTTGATACGAAATATGATACAGGTTATAAATGTGAAGAAGTGCTGAAAAATATTATATTATTACAATTACTAAATTTAAAAACATGTCAAAGATTACAAATCACATTGATTTGTACATGACACGTGTAATCGGTTATACCCATAAGAAGTCGAGCATATTAAAAAAAAAAAAAATGGGATCTCTAACTTTTATGGAAATTTGTAACTCAAAATTATATTCAATATTTTAAAAAATATATAATAATCAGAAGATTTCTAACGAAAATTTTCACTTTTTTCTATTAGAAAAAATAATATTATCTTCCGAACTTTAATAAGAGAAAGAAGCAAGGACATAAGATTAATGAATCAGACTTGACACAAGGTGCTCTCGTATGCACAGATTTCTAAAGTCCTAGCATATAATATCTTGTCTCTTTGTTTTTTTTTTTTTTTTTAAGACTGATCTCATGCTTTGGAAACTTCTTTTGATGCTAATCATTATTACCGTCTAATGACCAAAGAAATGAACTGCAATAATTTATGGTTTTTAAATTAAGACTTCTTGTTTTATTTAATAAATATAAATATATTGAGCTTACAAATATTGGAGATTAGATAGATTTCCCAGCTCTGGCATGAGAGACCCTGATAGTCCTGCATTGCCAAGATCACTGCACAGAAACCGGACAAAACTAACATTAGAAAACAATAATGACAAAATAATCCATACATGAAGCAGCCCTCTCTCCACCACTGCAAAACGTTATGAGCTATTAGAAAGTTCACTCCATTTGCTTAAAAAATATAATACAATGTATTGGTAAGTTTACAAATAAACATCTAATAAAAAATATAAACATCATATAATAAAACAAATAAAGGTATAAACATAAAGAAATAAGATAAGGAAGGTGAAAAATAACAGTAATAGAGAAAGAAATGAAATAAGAGACTGGAAGAGAGAAAAAAATAGAAATATACGGCTGAAAAAAAGAGAGAGGGAGAAAAAATTGGAGTAGGAAATGTTTTATATTTGCCGTTTCCTACGAATGATGAGTTTAAATGATAATTTATATATATTTACTCTTTTTTGATTGAATATGTTACTAATAAGATAGAAATATAATAATGTTTACACCAATCGTTATTATTTAAAATTTTAATCAAGTCAATGGAGGGTATCCTAAAATATTTATCCAATATGTCTTATGATTTATATTTCAATATAAACATAGGATATTGAAATAAAGGTGATACGCAAATTCTACTTTATGGGAGTATATTCAAAATATTATATATATATGTATTGCTTATCTCATAATTTTATTATCTGGCTGGCACCTAAAGTGATTGACTAGGCTTATATGGTATAACATTACAATTCGCCTGCCGTCCACAATGCGTTACGTTTGCAAATACTCCTATATCTATCTGTACGTGATGAAATAGGGAAAAGGAAAAAGAAAGATGGAATCGAGGCGATAATTCCTTACACTCTCGTAACACGATTGTCCGAATTGCAGGTAACGTGGAACCAAGTGCATGGATTCACTAACGTCGGATCCCAGCTCTGTAGTACATTATAGGGGTCGTTCAAATTTTCCCTCCACGAGTATAAAATATCTCCTACATGGATAGAGAAAAGGGAATTAACAAATTACAGTTAACTTCCAGGATCGTCAAGACACCAGCTGTTCCAAGGGGGAATAAAAATGAATGTAATCAGATAGATTGCTAAATCAGGGAAAGGCAGGATGAATTGATACACCCAGAAATTGTATACCCGAATCGATCAAACTAGCGAAAACAAAAATATTTTTTTACCGAAAATATATCTTTCATTAGAAATGCAGTAGTTGTTTTCCATATATCACTTCACTTAACATATAACTAAAATATATAATTTTTGATGTTATATTATCAAAAGAGATCGAGGTAATAATGGCCCAAAAAAAAAAAATAATAATAATAATAATAAAGATAATACCGGTATTTCAAGAAGTGTTTAGGACCATGACGATCTGCTAAAAAAAAAAAGAAAAGCGGAAGGGATTCAAAAGGTTTAAAAGAAATCTTGATTCCATTTTTGCTTTAGAATGTAATCCAATCAACTAAAAAAAGTTTAGTGTCGATATCTTATAAATTATATGTATTATCATATATGTAAATAAAAGGTCAAAATCATCAGCATCGATTAGTTTTTTAAGTATAACATAATAGAAAATGGAAACCTTGCTACAAAAGTAAAATTTTAATTTTCATACCTTCGGAGTTGCATTTGACGTTTGCAGCAAGGGTAGCCAAAATTAGATGGAAAAATAAGATTCGATAACCCATCGAAAATTTTCCTTCTGGGTGTTCAAAAGCACTCATCAATTTGCAAATTTTATGGCATACGTTCTGAATCTTATATATCCAGAGAGCTATGAGTAAAGACTAAGTCAAGTCATACCTACTGCTACAAAATGTTTTCGTCTGTATGAGCAAAGGTCTAATCTACCATGAGAAATATAGAATAAAAATTATGCCGTTCCGACGAGGGTGTTATCGCGGCCAACTAGTCTGCCTCACGAGTAGAATAAAGAAATAAACAAAAGCAAAAGAATTCGTAACTTCTTTTTTATATGATTAAAACCACTCTTTTCTTTTCTTTTAATTAACGGAGATTAAAAGATTTGGGCGGTCACAAATTTATTATAACCATTTCTTGCGCCATCTTTTCAAACCATATATCGAGGTTAGCTTAAGTGGAATCTCGAAATTAAATATATGGTCAAATAAATTTTCTTTCGTCGGTGTACAAACAATTAAACGTTTTGCATTAATCATAATGATATTTATCTACAATATTAATATGCTAAGAAGGGAACTACGCTAAGCTTCATTGGTTTGACTTGCCAGAACTATGCGAAGCTTCTGTTTTTTGAATGGTCAATACTATCTAGAAGTACATACTTGTCCAATTATTGTCAATATTTATTTCACCAATAGATCCATTTGCATCACATTTTTAGATTACTAGTACCAGTAAAATAGGGGGAAAGAATTAGACTTTTCATTCATTTGGGAGGGATATATAAGGTAAACTTTTCTCATGGACCTATAAAATATGGACTTGTTTAAATTATAGAAGAACAGATGAGAGGAAATTATAGAAAAATTTAACTATTCTTTCAATGAGAAGACCTGTTTGAATTTTAAGGATTTTTTCATAGTTCGATTAGTTTGAAGTTTGTTTGCTTTTCATTGATCTATTTAAAGTTTGTTTGGCAAAAACACAAAACAAAAAAATAAATAAATCAAAATTTTCTTCACAATCATTCTTTCCAATTCTCTTGCTATGCAAACGAGATTTGTTCATTTGCTTTTTTTACTCTAATTTTCTGTCCATCCTTTTCTTTTTCATACATTCCAAATACAATATTCAGAAAAAAAAAAAATATTGAACTTACCATATTAAATTTGATCGATTTCTCAATTGACTTTTTAAACTTCCAATACTATGTATCGTTTGATTGTTATATTTTTATTGTATACGACTAGACAAGTTCTTCAATCCATTGTTTAGCTTGCATATTGGCCAAAGTTACTAAACAAAAGGATCTTGGCTTACTAACTAAAATTAAAAAATTTGTATTATAAATTTGATGGTATAAATTTTATTTCACAATATAATATAAATAATTCTTTGAAATTCAAAAAATAGCCATACCCCAAGTTCTCAAATCACAATATTGAAATTTATTACAATTCATTATATGAACCATTACTTTTTAATATTTTTAATTTTCCAATCACAAAACTCTATGTCCAATACTACATACACTAAACATGGTATAAAAGGGTTGTACTTTTATTTTCTCCTTGTATTGTATTGTCTAAATTTCTTATTCCATCTAGTTTTGCTAACTAAACATTAACTTAATGCTATATCCTTGTTATCCCCCCTATGTGTGTTAGCTAAACAAAGATGGTTTAAAATGGGCTCCTCAAACTTAGCTCCATCACTTTAGCACACTTTTTTTTTTTAACTAATTAACATAGTGTTTTGTTAAAGTAAAGTTGACATTGTCCATGTTCGTCTTTAATATGAGCCATGGCATAATGGTCCTTCTTCTCTATGTCGATGGCATAATATTCACAGGCAGCAACATTTTACTTCTTAACTGTTATTTCTCGATTCTCTCTTGCTAGTTTGTAATGAAAGAAGTTAGTTCTTTGCATTTTTTATTTCTTTTTTTTTTTTATCTATCTCAAAAATTATAGTTCCATTGAACCTACTATGTCCTATAATTCCAATGAAGTTAAATACCACACTCTTGCCTATGTGATTGCAGAATCTACTTGAATCTCTCATATTGCTCATAAACTTAGTTATTTAATATCCCATTATACTATTCTATGATAACGTTGGAGTAATTTATCTCTCAACAAACCCTATTCCACATGATCTTATTGAGCATGTTAATCAACTACCACTTTATTCTGGAAATGGTCTCTAAGGATTAAGTTTTAATTCACTACATTCCCAAAAGGTTTTAACAAGCTAACATCCTCACTAAGATTCTCTCCTCATCAAATTTCCTTGATTATGACTCTAGCATCATGCTAACTTTCACATTTAGAGATTAAGAGCGACATATTATAATATATACTTGTATTCCTATATATATTACTATATGTTTTTTGTATATTAAGCATAGTTTGTACTGTTAGGGCTCCTTTAGTCTTTTTTATGTAAACGAAATAGAATTGTAAGTCATGGATTAACTAGATCATCCAAAGAGAGGAAAGAAGAAGTCAGAAGCTAGTTAACCTCGTCTAGAAATGAGCCCAAGAATGCTCGGGAGCATAGTTGGTTAGAAGCTGCATATGTTAAAAGTGGATTGAAAGCTTTGAGTTTAGAAGTTTATTTCTGAATTTCCTCAGTTATATCAATCAACTTTGGGAAGTTGCAACTTTTTGCATATAGAGATATGGAGCTCATAGCATGTCATTGATTTGAGTATATTTTGGCTAGAGCCGAATTGCTTCACTATTAGAGTTATTTTCAAAAGTTAATTTTCTTGAAAAAGATTACTTTGTTGGTTTAGAAAGTTTATCTTATTTTATTTTATTTTTCCTAATTTTGAGGGATATGAACTTTAATCACTTTCCTTATTTCATCTTAGGGTTAGGAGATTGTAAATGTGCTATGATCATTTGTATTTTCAAGTCTTTTGCAATAATACACTTTTATTCTCACAATATTTATGTTTATCATGCTATACGTTGGTTAATTAGTATTAGAGCAAGGATATTGATTAGTGGTATTACCAATGGTCCTCATGATCGTATTCAAGAGGCTTAGGTCCCGGTTCAAGGGATGAAACTAAAATTGCATTGCAACTTTTGGAGCAATATCCAAAGCAACGGATGGACCGCAAATTCTAACGTTTCAAGCAGGACCTTAAGGAGATTACAAATCATTTCAATGGAATAGGAATTATTACTCACAGGAGGTATCATGATAACCCTATTGACAAGCCTATTCATGTTCAAAGTTAGTATTGATAGTAGGGCTATCAATAGAATTACAATGGGGCAAATTTTTTCAATGCTAAAGATTGGATGATATGTTGGATAGTTTGCATGGTGTTAAATAGTTTTCTAAGATTAACCTAAAAAATTTGTACCAAAAGATTCAAATTTAACTAGAGTGTAGATGGAAGATGGCATTTAAATCTAAGTAAGGATTACATGAGTGGTTAGAAATGTCACTTGGGTTATCTAATACTCTTAATATCTTTATGAGATTAATGAATTGGGTTGTAAAATTTTGAAATCATTCATTGGCAAGTTTACAATTGTTTATTTTGATAATATCCTGATTTATAGATATTTAGAAGAAGAGCACTTGAGGCAATTTGTAATAATTTTGAAAGAGAACAAATTGTACATAAATCTTAAGAATTGTAGTTTTATGACAAACAAACTACTATTCTTAAAGTTTGTAATATCACTAGAAGACATACATGTTAATGACTCTAAGGTTGGAGCAACCAAAGATTGGCCAATGCTAAAGAATATTTTTGAACTACGAAGTTTTCATTGGTTAGCTACATTCTATAGGAGCTTCATAAGTAACTTTAGTACAATTGCAACATCAATGATAGAATGATTGAAGAAAGGGAAGTTTCATCAAAGAGAAGAGGTAACCAATAGCTTCGCAATCTTGGAGGAAAAGTTATATATAGCTCCAATATTGGCTTGACGAAACTTCAAAAAGCTGTTCGAAGTTGATTGTGATGCGAGTAGAGTAAGAATAGGAGCTATCTTATCTAAAGAAAAAAGATATGTAACATTTTTTAGTAAGAAGCTGAGTGATGCTAAGCAGAAGTGCAGTACTTATGATAAAGAGTTCTATATAGTTGAGAGAGAATTTAACATATATTTCTATACTTATTTTGTGTTATTTTAAATGTTACTTTAGTCAATTTTATGATATTTTGAGCTTAATTGGTTTAATTTTCATTTTTAAAGATTTCAAGAGTCTTTTATGAACTTTTAAGGATTTTTGAAGTATTCTAGAGTAAAAGTGTTGATCATGGATTGAAGTGGATCAGAATCAAGTGAAGAAAAGAAGCCTAATAAAGACCACAACCAAGGACTACGACTGTGGTCCTCACACATGCTGCCTATGTCAAGAAATTTCATTAAATTTGAAGTTTTCACATGAAGAGTAGGAATACACCCACACTCCATGGCCGTGTACCTAAGGTTTAGACATCCTATGACAAGTGAATCTTCTATTTTTGTTAAGTTCTCTTTGTAAACCTAATCCCACTCTTTATAAATAGATCCTTAGTCTTGAGGTTTTAAAAAAGAACCCCCTTAGAGTAGAGTTGTAAACTAGAATTATAGTAGGAGTCTCTCAATTCACTTTTTCTTTTCTTTTAATTTATGTTGTTCTTTTTCTGAAATTCTTAGTAAATTGCTATTGAAATCTAGTTCTTCTTGTAACAAGCTTTTATTCTTTCCATAATGTTGCTCTTTGATGAACTAATTACACCATTTATATTGTCATTAGATTAATATTTACCTGGCTTATTAATTTGATGTTTGAGTTTGCTATAGTGATGTTAGTCTTATAGTCAGACGGATAAGTATAATTAGAAGAAATTGAGTATGTTAAAAGATTAGGTACTGAATTTCTCCAGATTAAGACAACCTAATAGCAAGATCCAAGTTCTTAATATGGTCTTGTGACACCTTATTCATAAATGATTTGGATAGAGGGGGTCTCAAGATTAGGAAGAGGCTAGAGACATGAGTCGAGCCAATTCAAAATTTGAATTCCATATGAATAAGATTAAGATTCTCTATAGTCTAAAGAATAAATAAGATTGCATGGTTGCAAGCAAATAGAAAGTAAATAACAATTTACCATCAATCATGTTTATTTCTCTTAATTGACTCATGTTTGATTATTCAATATTGTTTAATTTAGTTTAGTTTATTTTATTATTCTTGTTTCGTTATTATTCTTTATTTAACCTTTAATCCTAATTATCTCCATAGTGTTAAGTTAGGTAATTGGAAATTCTCAATTAATTGCTAGTAAATAAGTTCTCACACACATGGTTTCTTGAGGGATCAATACTCGAAGTCACATCTGTTTTAATCTATATTATAGCTTAATCAAGTGCACTTGCCTGTTAGTGCGGTAAATGCCCGATTAAGTTTTTGGCAACGTTGCTTTAGAGCCAAAAGAGTGACCTAGTTAAAATTAGCAAAAATACTACTTTCCAATTATTTTAACATTTTTGTAATTAATCATTCCTTACGGTTCTTTTAATGTTTTCTTTATTCACATGCTTTTTAACCAGTTGAGTGTTACAGTTATTAACCAATAAATCACTTTAAGGGATGGATTCAACCGTCAAGCCAATAACATAAAACAATAGCGCTCATTAGAAGGCAACCCAAGTTTCATTTGGTATATTTCAATTTCAGTTATTTTTGTTAGTTTATTTTATTATTCTATCATAAGTCAATTCAAATATCGAGCTTTGAACATTAGTTAGTGTTTTCCTACTTAAACAATTTAATTTCATCTACAAATGGTTATTAGATTTGTTTATACAATAGTGAAATTTAAGTCATCGTCCAATTGAAAGTGTCATTTGATCTGCTTTTGTGCTTTAATTCATGCTAACTTTGAGTTTTTCAAGAGCAATTATAGGAATCAAGTTCAAAGAATCAAAATTAAATGAATTCAAAAACTAAAAAAGAGCATAGCCAAAGTCTACACCGATAGACTTAGACCTTGTTCCTCTCATAATTTATTTAGAGAGGAAAATTGCAAGAAACTTACGAATAGGAAGACCACAACTATGCCTACACTTGTGGATTTTTCCCGTAATCCTGCTAGGTATACAAAAATTTTTAAAAAAAAAAAAAAAAAGAAGGACCACACCCAAAGTATACATGGCCATGGACCTAACCGTAATCTCATATGAATTTAAAGATCACAATTTAGGCTTTTCCACTTCGTTCTAAAACACAGGAATTCTCTCTAAACTTCTGTTTTCTCTCATTCCTCTCTCTACAACCTCACTAAATTTTCATGAATTTTCACGATCCGACCACGCACACTACAAATCTAAGGTATTTACATCATCACTATCTCTTTATTTTCTTAGATTTTGTTGTTAGTTTGCATAAAAATTGGATTTTTACTTAAGGATTCATAAAGAACAATGTAACTCGTATGGATAGAAATCTTAATTTCTAGGAATGATTTAGATAATGTGATCGAACATGTTATTTATTCATTATTTACTAAAAATTGCTTGAAGAACACATGCTTGTTTAGAAAGTAAAATCATGAAGAGTATGGGGCTGTGTTGCATAAAGAAGGAAAAGAAGAGAAAATAAGGGAAAGTAATGGAATTCATATTGGTGACTTCTTGTTGAAATTGTTATTAGCATGTGATTTATGGAATTCATGTTAGGTATATGAAAACTTATTGTTGATAGAATTTATATGCAATTAGAGTAATCCATAAAGTTCATAAATTTTGCAATATTGATTAAATTATTGATGTGAAATCTATTTGAACACATTATGAAATTCATGTTAGAATTATGAAATTTGTTATTGAAACAATTACACATAAAATATATTATAAAAAACAAGTTTTTCATCAATTATATATTGAATGCTACCAACTGTGTCAATAGAAATTATGAATAGAAATAGGATTTGATAATGAATTACTCTTACATTTTCATCAACCCATGATTTTAGCAAAGTTAGCATTCTATCTTATGATCTATTACTAAGTCAATATCTTCTATCTTACTTGATTGAGTAAGATTACAATAACTTAGCAATTACTTTTGCATTATTGTTAGATCATTTGATTAGCAATTAGTAATGTAACATGAGTTTGTCACATAAAGTAGAATGCATTCTTTGCCCATTTAGGAGTCTAGCCACCACTATCACTACTTATGCCAACCCAAGCATAACTTAGCCAAGGAATCAAATGGAGAGCAAGAGATTAAGGTGGAAGATGAGGACGAAGATGAAGAGTCATCTCTTCCTTTCATTTTTTTATTTTTAAAATACTTGATTTGATTTTTAGTTTGGGTAACTATATTCCTAACTTGATTTCTATTGCACTTCTTATATAATTATTTTTAATTTCTATGTTTTATAAGTTCTACAAGAGACTAACTTTTGATATCTGAATTAGTTCTCATTTTATTTAGTTTAACTTTTTCTTTTTCTAGTTAGTTCATTTTTTTTAGCAGTAAAGAAAGCCAAATGCTTAATTGGTCATTGAAATTCAAACTCTAGATTTCATAGTTTTTCTTAAAGATCAATGCTAAAAACTAGAGAAGTCTCAGTTCCTTTTTATTTTTCTTTCTTTTCCACTTTTACATTTTGATTTGTATTATATTATTTATGTATATTAGGGACAATGTACAACTTAGGAGAGAGGGTAGGGAAGGTTAGATGATATACGTTATAAATTAGATATACACTTAAGCTTTTGAAAACTTTTCTTGAAAAAATTTTAGAAATTTGCACCCCTATATAAAAGCAAGTAGATTTTTTTTTTTTTTTCGAATTTCCCTAACCTCTTTATGAATTTAAAACACTTTACTGAATTTAAGTGATTAAATCTCTACAATTCAAAATTCCCCATCACTTAAGCTTAGACTTAAACTCAGGATTATAATAGATATGGATGGGTAAAAAACTAATTATTTTAATTTCTAAGCTTAATTCTACAGGATAGTTATTTATCCCTCTTTTTCAAAAGTTTTAGATTGGATGAACAAAGAAAATTTATCTTTTGAAAATCGATTGAAAAATCAAAGTTGTTGGAGGTACTAAATGTATAATTAAATTAAAATCATTGTTGAAGATTGGTAATGATTAATCTCTATCCCTTAAAAAAGTAAGGTACCTTCCCGTTAACAACTACTAAAGTAATCAAATAAGCTAAATTAGTAAGAATTGACCTTAGTCTATTAAAAAATAAATGTATTTTCCTAATACTAATCAAGCTTTAATAAAGAAAATCGACTTGAGTTTAAGAAACCTACTAATGAAAATTGACAAAAGTAGAGGGGAAATCAAAGAATGAATTGATACACTATACATTCAGTCTAATTAACAAGTTATAAATAATAAAGAAAGATCTCTTTCCTCTTGAGTTAGAGTAAGAAATCCTTAGAACTTTTTCTTAATTGATTTATATTATTTTAATCTCTAGTTTAGTTTTTGTTTAAATGATATAGCTAAATTTGAGTCATTTAAATTGATCATCGAAATTCAATAGTTCTTAAGTGTTGGTACTCAAGTGCTTTAAATGCATTGTAAAGTTAAGAAAAAAGGGTGATTCAAAAAATTTTTTGCCAAATTATGCAAATTTAAGGGTGCATATTTTTGAAATTGTTTATGTTCATCTTATCCTTAAGATCTTTTTACTATGATTTTTATAATTTTGTTTGAGGATAAGTAAAAGTTTAAGTGTAGATGTATTTGATAACGAAAATTTGGCATAAATTTTCTATACTTATTGGCGGGCCTGAATTTTGAAAAAAATTTAATCTGTTTACTTCCTTAGTTTATAAAAGGTCTCCACTGAATATAAACTGCTTGACAAAAGAATTAAAAGGAAATGATTTTTTTTATATGGAGTCGCCATTGACAAAGTCATAAATAGGAAAATTAAAATTAGTTAGGTAAACTAATTTTAATTTTTAAAGAAACACTGATCTTTTGAAAACCAAGATTTAGGGTTGGGGATTTTTGTTTAAAACCATAAAAGCTACCAAAATGAAATATTCTAAAACAAAAGAGCTAAAATAATAACTAACTAGAACATGTACAAGAAAGGAAAAATTTATTTTTCTTTTTTTTAAAACATATATATATATATATATTTTAAAACTAAGGTTAAAAAAATTAAGAAAAAGAAAAGAGAATAAATAATTTTTTTTATTTAAGCTGTCGTGAGTACTTATATACCCGCTATTCGGTCAAGCTATACATACTTATTTTTTTTTTTTTTTCTAAGAAATCTTTTAGCCTTGAATGGTTTATTTTATTTTAAAAATTGCTTTATGTAACTAAACATTTAAAAAAAAAAAAAACTAAGAAAAAGAAAGAAAAAATCTTATTCAAATCCATTTCTTGTAATAAAAAGGTAAACTTTTTACATTTTGAAAACAACTTAATCAACAAGGTTTTTTTTTATTTATTTATTACTTTTTCTTTTGATGGGTATCTTTATTATTTCTCTTTTAAGTTTTTAAGACTTTTGTTGAGGAAAATGAGATCTTTAAAAGAAACCTCGTTCATTTTTTAAAAAAAGTTTCAGAAAAAAAAAATTGCTAAAGAAACTTCTCTCTCCTTTTTTTTAATTTTTTTATTCATTTCGAAAATGGATTTGTTGGTAAAAGGAAGAAGAGAACTATACCTATCTTGCGAGCACAAGTTGAAACTTGGGCTTCCAGTCGTGAACGGACCGTTTAGTCCCAGTGAGGTTTGTACCAAGTGCTATAGTGGTCTTCGAACTTCAAAGGTTTGTTGGAGCAATACACCTCAAAATTTCTTCGTTAACGACAGTTGGAGTAATGGCGACAAACACTTTAGTCTCGAGTAATGGTTGAAGTTACGTGTTAGTGTTGGGTTAAGGACGACGGTGGCTGAGTTAGATGGTCCAGATGATCACAGTTGAGGATTTTCTTTGAGTTTCTACAACAATAGCAAGGAGTTTGTTGTGGTTTCGGAATGGATTTGGGCGACGGTCATGAGGTTGCAAAGGGGTGGTCGAAGCTCTTGGATTGGTGGAGTATGAATTGAAACTTGCAATGGTAGGGAATATGTATCGAGGTTTCAGAATGATTTTCTCTCTTCTTTGTGCTGGGGTTTGTTCGACTATTTATAACCAAACAAGTGTACGGAAGATAAATTTCAAAGCAATCATGGATGAACATGCCAGAGGAAATGGGTTTTTTTTTAAAATGTTCAATCAGTGGCATCGCAAAATGATCCTAAGGCCATTAATTATTTTAAATGGATTAGGATTTGTATTAACCATAGATTAAAAGACTAATTCGTGTCGATTTTTGAATTTAAATCGCGCGATTAAACTTGTAGATAAACATGGCTGGAATTTAAATTTTGAACTCCGATGATCTGTGTCCGGTCTTTAATCTAATGTTAAAGATGAAAAAAAAGATGGTGGGAATGCGTTTGGGACGTCGATCTTTGTTGGATCGAGACGAAATCATTCAAAAAGTCGAAATCATTAAAAAAAAAAAAATGAGGAATCAAAGGAGGGATAAATGCTGTTATCGCCGCCATTAATTCCAGTGACAATGTCTGAATTGTGGCCTCCTTGCTCCTTGGGGTTGAGCTCGTCAGCTTATGGCTGTCAGTCCATTCTCGTTGCCGTTGAGCCAATTAGCTCTTATTACAAATGATGCGAAAAAAAAGTTTCTTCAATGGCTTGAACTGATTTAATTGGTTCAGGTCGAAAATAGACCCGCCCATTTTTTTTTCTTCAAGTTCCAATTCAATTTAATCCAGTTATATTAAACTTAATCTAATTGATTCCAACATTTCAAAATTATTTTAAGAATAATTAAACAAGACTAAAAATTTGATTTGTAAAATAATTATATCGCACATGTATATACTAAAATGACTTGATCTAGAGTCTTTCATTGGGCAATTTTATTGTTTTATTAAAAGCAAAAATGAAGTGTCTACACTTATTTTGTATTATTTTGAATGTTAGTTTAGTCGATTTTATGAATTTTGAGCTTAATTGATCCAATTTTCATCTTCAGGAGCATTTTATGAACTTTTGAGTATTTTTGAAATATTCTATAGTAAAAGCGATAATCATAGCTTGAAGTGATGAGAATCAAGCGAAGAAAAGAAGTCCAATAAAGACCTCAACTAAGGATGGTAGTCATGGTCCCCATACTTGTTCCTTACGTCAAGCAATTTCATTAAATTCGAAGTTTTTGCACAAAGAGTAAGAGCCTGCCCTTACTCCATTGTTGTGTACTTTGGGCTTGGACATCTTATGATGAGCGAATTTTCTATTTTTGTAGCAAACATTTTATTTTTGTCAAGTTTTCTTTGTAAACCTAGTCTTACTCCTTATAAAAAAAAATCCTTAAGCATAGCTTTTCAAAGAGAGCCCCTTAGGGTAGAGTTGTAAATTAAAATTATAGCGGGGGTCTCTCAATTCACTTATTCTTTTCTTTTAATTTATGTCATTCTTCTTTTAATATTCCTAATAAATTGTTATTGAAATCTAGTTCTTCTTGCAACATGTTTTTATTCTTTCTATGATATTGTTCTTTGATAATCTAATTGCATCGTTTAGATTGTCATTAGATTAATATTTGCCTGGGTTATTAATTTGATGTTTAAGTTTGCTATAGATACGCAAGTTTCGTAGTTGAACGAACAAGTGTAATTACAAGGAATTAAGTACACTAAGAGATTAGATACTAAATTTCTCTGAATCATGATAACCTAATAGTGAGATAAAGAAGGTCTCAACATCAGGATGAGACTAGAGATATAAGTCTAGCCAATTCAGAATTCAAATTCCATACAAGTAGAATTAGGAAAATGATAGGAATCAGGCTACTAACCTTTTAACCCGTAACCGAGCCCGAGGACTAGAAGGCTTGCAAAGCAAATTCTTCTACTCCAACCAACTTCTGTTGAAGTTAAATACTTCTTTGCTGAGTCACTTTTTATGTCAAGTCGAATGACTGCCCATCTCTCTATAGTATGCTTAGTTGTAAATTACTCACTCACACCCGAGCCAACGAATGCCTCAACATCTCCCTTATCGAGAAGTCAAGATAGAGAGACTCTAAACTGACTAAGTCATCCTTGCTCGGACAAGCAAGCTAACCGTACTTTTTGTCCATATCTTCTAACAACATTACCAATACAGCATCGCCATGTATACAAAATCATGTGTAGAATTTGTTACTAATGATTTTTTTTTTTAATATTCATTTTTACTCTTTTGTATCTTATATATTATTTTCTCAAAAAATGCCCCCCTTTTTTTTCCCTTTTTGGTAAGTTGTTCTAACTTATGAGTATAAATACCCTTATATTTGTAACTGTAAATAAATCTATCATCATTAATACATTTGAGTATTTCCTTCCTTACGTAAACACTTACTATTTACTCTCGGTATCACTCTTATCCTAACCATTGAGCAAGGCTAGGTGATAAGTAACTTTACTAGATCGATTTGTGCATCATATCAAATTATGTTGTGAATCCTTAAAAGTTCTATTGTTGCGTTATATCTATTGGAGCTATTCGTAGGTTTTTACTTACTCTTCATTTATATCTATTCTTTCGTACATTCCATATCATTTCCTTTTCAAGCTTTCAGTAAGCTTAGACGCATTCAACGATTGGCCTTTTCTATTATAGGTCACGGTCTACAACATCTTAGTATCAAAATGGAGGTTTTACTTTAGTTATAGCTTGTTTTGAAGTGCTATCTATACCCTATCTTGCGTATGTGAAACAAAGCAAGTTACTATGTTCGTTTAATTGATGTGTTTACTAGCTGTTAATTTTTTGGTTTGTAGAAGTGTTTGTTTGAGCTTTGAATTTATGAAGAAAATGACTAACCCAAGTGTGAATATTGGTATTAGAGATGGCAACAGTAGAGTTGTCCACCATGGCCAACGGTTTCAGGGGACTTCAAGAAGCACTGATGAGAGACTTAATGAGATGGTTAACCTCTCAGTAGACTTAACTTGAGTTGTTCACGCATTAGATTGCCAACTTGCTGTAGCTACACATAATATCTCACAAGCTGCTTAACTTGTTAGAGATAAGAACTTAGCTCAACCTGTTCGAGGTAGAGGGGTAGGTGGACAAGTAAGATGAAGGATAGACTTGAGGGAACAAGATGAAGAGAATGAGGAAGAGTATTTAGAAGAAGAGCAAGCTCGAGTTCACATGGCATCTAACCGTATGAAGCTTTGGATTCCAAGCTTCAATGGATTTAGGAATGCGAATGAATATTTGGAATGGGAAGAGAAAGTGGAGTGTATTTTTTAATATTATCAGTACGAGGATTACGAGAATGTGAGAACTATTGTTGTTGTGTTCTCTAGGTATGCTGCTATATAGTGCAAGAATCTCCAAGCTATAAGGAAGCGAGAGGGCTATCGAAAGATTAATATTTAGCCCGAGATGAAAATAATACTCAGAAAAAGGTTTGTATCGAAGACTTATCTACAAGATACTTTTACTCGGCTTCAAAAGCTGAGATAAGGAGACCGAACAATTGATGAGTATGTCAAGAAATTTTAAATGCTCATGATCCAATGTGAAGTAGAGGAACCACCAACTCGAAAAATCTCTAGATTCATTATTACTAGGTTAAGAGATGACATTCGAGACATTATGAAACTCCAACGATTTACCACAATAGATGAAGTCATTAAAATAGCCCAATGAGTAAAGAGGCAAAGACAGAGCCGAGTATCGACTAAGCCACCAACTAGTCGACTTGGATAGGCGAGTCACCGAGTTCAGTCAAGTATTGAGCCAATTGAAAGGTGGATGCCCGAATTGAGTAAAAAGGAAAACCTAATGGTGATATGCCGACCTAAACATATGAGAAGGGGCAAGGATCAAGCAGGAAAACAAGCTAGATCAAATGCTTCAAATGCCGAAGGTTCGGACATATGGCTGGTCATCAAGAGAGATGTCTTGAAGCTAGAGGTAGAAAGTATTGATGAGAAAGAAGATGTCGAGAAAGAATTGATTGAAGAAGATGTGTTTGCTGAGGACTTGGATTAGTCGATCATGGTAATCCAACAAATAATGAACATGGAACCCTTATGTGAGGAGGAGTAAAAAGAGAATTTGTTTCATACCACCTATAAGATGAATGATCAAGTATATGCCCTTGTCGTAGATAGTGGTAGTTGCATCAATGTGGCATTAGCTAACCTCATTACAAAATTGAAGTTACCGACTATTGCATACCCAAAGTTGTACAAGTTGTATTGGTTAAGTAAGAAAGGAGCATTACATGTTACTCAGCAAGTACTACTGTCGATCATTATCAGAAATTACTCTAACCAGATTCTCTACAACATACTACCCATGTGCGCTTCCCATGTATTGCTAAGTAAACCGTGTCTGTTTGATAGGAAAGTTATTCATGATGGCTACAAGAACATATAAATGTTCGAGAAGGATAGACGAGAGATTACAATGAACTTAATGCCATCGAGAAAAGTTAACAAACTATAGACAAAACTTACTTGTGGATAAAAAAAGACTTTAGTGATGAATAGAATTGAGCTCCGAGAGGCCATCGATGCTAATGAGCCGACCTTCATGTTGGTTAGACTATTGCTAGAAATGAAGGAGCGGAGTGAAATACCCTTGGAAATAAAAGAGTTACTGGACAAGTATGCCAATCTGTTCCTAGAACAGTTACCCAAGGGGTTACCCATAACTCAAGATATAGAACACTGCATTGACTTGTTACTCGACACTATACTTTCGAATAAACTAACCTGTCAGATGAGTCCCGAACAAACTTCTAAGCTCCAACGTCAAGTTAATAAGTTGCTAGAGAAAGGTTATGTCAGAGAAAGTCTCAACCCTTATGTTGTATCAACACTTCTAGTGCCGAAAAAGGATGTAACCTAGTAGATGTATATAGATAGCCAAGCTATGAACAAGATCACAATCAAATATAGGTATACCATTCCTAGATTAGAGGACATATTGGATGAACTAAGTGGAGCCAAGATCTTTAATAAGATTAATTTGAAATCTGGCTACCGTTAGATTCACATGAGGTTAGGAGATGAATGGAAAATTGCATTTAAAACTCGACATGGACTTTATGAGTAGATGGTTATGCCATTTGGCTTGTAGAATGTTCCGAGCACTTTCATAAGGCTAATGAACCATGTATTGAGACATCTAATAGGAAAGCATGTTGTAGTGTACTTTAACAACATCCTAGTCTACAATGTCAACATGCTGAGTCACTAAAAGCATCTCCGAGCCATATTAAATATCCTTCGTACTGAGAGATTATTCAGCAACTTGAAGAAATGTTACTTTTGCTAGAAGGAAGTGATATTCTTAGGCTATGTAATAAGTAGAGAAGGCTTACGAGTGGATGACGAGAAGAACCAAGCAATCGTCGAGTGGCCAATTCCTACTACTTATGCCGACATGAGAAGTTTTCATGGACTAGCTTCATTCTATAGATGATTCATTAATAATTTCAACACCCTCATTGCACCACTTACTAAGCTAACAAAGAAAAACACCAACTTTTAATGGGGAGAATAGGAGGAGAGGAGCTTTGTCGAGATAAGGGAAAGATTGACCTCTACCCTAGTGTTAGTTTTACTTGATTTTGAGAAGATATTTAAGTTGGAATGCGATGTGTTAAGCATTGGAATAGACATTGTCCTAATATAGGAAGGCCAACTAATTGCCTTCTACAATGAGAAGCTTAGAGGGCCTTAGTTAGATTACTTCGTATACGACAAAGAACTCCTGGCGTTGATCCGAGCACTATTTACTATTAAGAATGAGGTAAGATGTATATCGAGTTGTTGAAAGCTGTGTTGTGTGCAAAAGGGCTAAGTGTCGAACCGAGAAAGGAAAAGCAATGCCATTACCTGTTCCAACGAAGCTACGGATCGAATTAGGCATGGACTTTGTTATATGACTACTGTGAACTGCCCGAGGCAAAGATTTTATAACGGTTATCATGGATCGGTTTAGTAAGATGGCATACTTCGTGCCCTGTTCCAAGACTAATGATGCTTCAACTATTACTTCTCTTTTCTTATAGGAGATTATACGGTTATACGGTATGCCGAGAAGTGTAATCTTTGATAGAGACTTGAAGTTCTTAACCCATTTTTAGAAGACCGTATGGTGTCAAATGGGGACCAAACTACTATTTGGTATTTCTTGTCACCCCTAAACTGATAGCCAAACGAAGGTGGTTAATCGCTTTTTAGATCACTGCTCTGAGTTACGGTGGATAAGAACTTAGCTAATTGGGACGTCTACCTACCATTGGTTGAATTCATTTACAATTGGACAGTACATGACATCACTAAATAAAACCCTTTTGAAGTAATCTATGGTTTTAATCCCAAGTTGCCCCTCGATCACACCCTTATGTTGGAATCTGAGTAAGAAGACCCAGATGCAAGAGTTAGAGCACAATCCCTTTAGCATATCTATGATAAAATCACTCAGCACATTAACCAAGTTGCTAGAAGAATACGAGAGAAGGCTAAGGGTAAGATAGCTAAACAATTCCAGCAAGGAGACTTAGTATGGCTGTACCTTAGCAAGGAATAGTTTCTAAGTAAGAGGAGGAACAAATTATCTGCAAGAGTTAAAAGACCTTTTAGAATCCTCCAAAAGATCGATGATAACACCTATAGATTGGAGCTGCCCGAGGACTATGGAGTTTCTGACACCTTCAACATTGCTGACTTCAATCCATATCACCCCAACGAAGAGCTAATCGAAAACCATTCAAATTTGATCCCAAATCCAAATTAATCTGGAGGGAATGATAGGAATTAAGCTATTGGGCCTTTGACCCGCAGCTAAGCTTGAGGATTGGAAGGTCTGGCAAGGTGGATTCTTCTACTCTAGCTAACTTCTGCAAAACCTGAGTACTTCTTTACCGAGTCACTCTTTATATTGAGTCGAATGACTGCCTAACTCTGGACCGACTAAGCTATCCCTGCTCAAACAAGCAAGCTGACTATACTTTTTTTCCGTATCTTCCAACGACATCACCAATACATCATTGCCACGTATGCAAAATCATATATAGAATCCGTTATACCAATAATTGTTTTCTTTGACTATTCATTTTTATCCTTTTGTATCTTGTATATTATTTCCTTAGGAAATGCTCTTTTTATCTTTTCCCTTTCAAGCAAGTTACCCTAACTTATGGATATAAATACTCTTGTACCTGTAGCCGCAGATAGATTTATTATCATTAATACACTTGAATATTTCCTTTCTTGCATAAACATTGTCTATTTATTTTTGGTATCACTCTTATCCTAAATCTTGAGCAAGGTTAAGCGGTAAGTAACCTTACTAAACCAATTTGTACATGATATCGAATTGTGCCGTGAGTCTTTATAAGTTCTATTGGTGCATCACATCCATTAGAGCTATTCGTAAGTTTTTGTTTACTTTTCATTCATATCTATTCTTTCGCATATTCCCCATCGTTTCCTTTTCAAGCTTTCGGTAAGTTTGGATCTATTCAGTGACCGACCTTGTCTGTTTTTGGTCACGGTCCGCAACAGGAATCTCTATGGTCCAAAGAATAATTGAGATTGAATTGTTGCAAGGAGCTACAGAGTAAATAACAATAATTTACCAAGGATCATGATTGTTTCTCTTAATTCATTCAGGTTTGATTATTTAGTATTGTTTAATTTAGTTTAATTTATTTTATTGTTCTTGTTTCATTATTGTTCTTTATTTAACCTACTTATTTAATCCCAATTATCTCCACAGTGTTAAGTTAAGTAATTGGAAATTCTCGTTTAATTGCTAGTAAATAGGTTCTCACATAAATGGTTCCTTAAGGGATTGATACATGGACTCACATCCATTTTAATTTATATTATAGCTTAACTAACTACACTTATCTATTAGTGCGATAAACTCCCAATCAATAGTAAAGCTTACCCTTAGCACTTAGGAACACAATTTGATAGCTAAGGAATTTACTTTATACTCTAGCCATGAAGCTTAAAGCATCTAAGCAGTTAGAAATGACTTAATGGTAATATGCATGCAAGAGGTGTTAATTTTTGTAAAAATTTCATTTTGGATTGAAGCATAAATAAGGTGCTCAAAATAAAGTTGTTGATGCTTTGAGCAAAAGAACTTCTTTATTGCTCATCTTAAGTAATGGAATCAGTAAGTTTAAACAACTCAAGGGTTAGTATTAGTAGGATGAGGATTTTGCTAAGGTCTCTTAAAACCAACCTTCTAATTGATTTTATGTACATGATGGATTTCTGATGTATGAGAACCAGTTGTCCTTACCCAGAACTTCACTTTAGGAGCAAGTGATTCAAGAATTGTATGGTGGAGGATTAGTAGGTCATTTGAAAAGAGACAAGACATTTGCTAGTGTAAAGGAGAGATTTTATTGGCTACATCTCAGAAGAGGTGTATAAATTTGTTAAGAGATGCAGTATATTTCAAAAGGCTAAGGGATAGTCAAATAATATTATGCTATATATGCCTTTACCAATATTTGAGAATATTTAGGAAGACTTGTTTATGGGTTTCATGTTGAGATTGCTAAGAACTCAAAAGACAGCTAATTCTATGTTCATAGTGGTTGATAGATTTTTGAAAATGACTCACTTTATTTCATATAAAAAGGCTTTTGATGCAATTGGACTTGCTAGATTATTCTTTAAAGAGGTGGTTAGCTTACATGGTATTCCAAAATCTATCACTTTTGAACATGATACTAAGTTTATGAGTTACTCTTAAACAACTTTATGGAAGATGCTTAATTCTTCCTTGAATTTTAGTAGCATTGTGCGCACACAAAAGCTAATGGGCAAATAGAAGTTGTTAACAAAACCTTGGATAATCTAATTTGTAATATCTATGTAGATAAACTAAGATATTGCAATATTACACTAGCTTAAATAGAACTTGCATACAATAATGTTGTTCATAGTGCTATTGGAGATCACCATTTTCAATTCTATACACAAAGATACCACAACATACACTTGAATTGATTCGATTGCCTAAAGGCGAAGGAAAGAGTATTCAAGCTAAGAATATGGTTGAGGATATTGTAAAAGTACATAAGGATGTGAAGAAAAAGCTTGAATGTGCTAATTAGAAATACAAAGTAGCTACTAATAAGCATAGAAGAATTGAAACATTTAATGCGGGTGATTAAGTCATGATATATCTTCATAGAGAGTGGTTTCCAATATGTATCTATAGTAAACTGTAATAGAGGAAGTATGATCTTTATAGGGTACTTTAGAAGATAAATGATAATGCTTTTGTCATTGATTTTCTTGATAGCATGAACATTTCAAAAACTTTCAATGTTGTAGACTTGTCTTTCTATCATTATTCTACAAAATTTTTATATATAAACTCATCAAGTTTTTCCCAAAGTAAAAGAGATTAACATGAACGAAATAGAATTACTAGTCATGGATCAATTGGATCATCAAAGAAGGGAAATAAGAAGTTAAAAGCTAGTCAACCTTGTCCACAAATGACTCCAAAATGCTCAGGAACATAGTCGACTAGAAGCCGTAAATATTGAAACTAGATTAGAAGCCTTGAGTTCATTAGTCTAGTTTTGAATTTCCTTAGTTTTTTCAATCAACTTTGAGAAGTCATAATTTTTCGCATACAAAGAGTTACAAAGCTCATAGCATGTCAATATAGACCGATTTGAGTCTACTTTAGCTTGGACCAAACTACTTTGTTGTTTGAGTTATTTTAGGAAGTTAAATTTGCCAAAGAAGATTTCTTTGCTGATTTAGAAAGTTTATCTTATTTTATTATCTATCCCAATTTAGTGGGATATGAACTTATTCACTTTCTTTCTTCCATCTTAGGGTTAGGGATCATAGATACCCTATGATCATTTATATTTTCAAGTCTTTTGTAATAACACACTTTTATTCCCACAATATTTGTGTCATTGTGCCATACGCTATGTTACTTTTCTTCATGCTATTAGGGTTGTATGTAATATATATTTGCTTATTGTAACGTTAATTATTATTCAATGATACAAAGGCATTGTACATTATATAATATCAAAGTTGAGCACAGGGTTAATAAAGCTCCTTTTCCATGTTGCTAAGGACATTATCATTTATTAAATTCCTACGTTTTTACCTAAGATTTCCCTCAAGTTGCTTCATCAATGACCATCTTTTCCTAGGAGTTCTCTAAGATTTATCATGGCTTTATACGCGTCACATTGTATTTTGATGGGTGGAAATAAGAAGAAATAAAAAGAAACCAATGAAATTGAGAGGACATGATGTGTTTAGTAATTCTATCAACAATGGAAATGGGATGAATTGGGGTAGAGAAGTGTAAAAATATTTCCACTCCTGAGCTATTTGTTATTTCTCCTTGAATTTATAGAGAAAACAAAGGAAATTAGTAGAAACCATGAGAAATTACCAACAAAATGAAGGATGATTTAGTCAAGTTAAGATTTGTTTCCTTCTTTTCATTTCCTTTGTATTAACCAAATACAGGAAAAGGAAACATTTATGTGGATTTTCTTCCATTTTTACTCTTCGTATCCAAATACAGATAAAAAATATACTTCCTTTGATTTCCGTTCTTTTCCACTTGTACTTAAAAGTTGCCATAATAAGTAAATTCAAAAACTATCCTAGGCCCTTGTTAAGGAGACACGGTTATAAAATGCTCACTTTACTAAAACTAGTGAGATGATTCTGAGATATTTACATCGAGAGAGAGGGAGAGAATAAAAAGAAAAGAACGGTTAACTGAGGAAACAGTAGCTCAACTCTCAGGAGCTTCGCTGGCTTTGACAAACCGACCTTTCACCCTCTTTCTGGTGTCCGCCCTTGCCTTCCTCGACTCGTATCGAATGTGCTTTTCATACCTATCCACAACGTAGCTACATGTTTCAGATGCAACGTGAAATGAAATCATGGCATTCGCAAGGATACACACATCAATCTTGAATGCCCATGGAGGAATGCAAACAGAAAATTAGAAATGTACCTTCGAGTCTTCTTCTTCTCCTTGTAGCGCTGCATGGCGTTTCCTCTGTGCTGAGCAAGCAATTCCATGTCGGCCTTGGTTGTTATGGTTCTGGTGGCACCGTTGGTCGCAGCAAATGCTTGATCCCCAGACTCGAAACCTTTTGAGCCGTTGGAAAATTCCACTTTGACCATGGAAGAACCGCACGAGGGTTTTGGTGTGGGGAAATCATTGCTTCCCGGTGCTGCAGTGCCCTGGTTGGCTTCTGGATAATGGTTCATGTTACCCTGAAAATTTTTTTCCGAAATGTTTAAATTTGATAAAGAAGGTATGTTCAACTCAAGTCCATTGCTTTACTAGTGACGCTATCTATGCCGAGGATACTATAGCAATGGAAGCAGTAAAATTACCAAAGGCCAAGAAATAATAAAAGCAGGGACATATTAATAAAACTTGGATCAGATATAAAGGCTGCTCACATAAAATGTCGTGTTATCTTCATGAGTTTCCGAGTAACTCATCTGGTATAGATTGCCGATAACTTTTGTTGTTGCTGTAAAGGGTGTATCCTTTAGAAGCTCACCATAGCACTTGATCATAAACCCCGCTTCATCGGTACCATATCCGACTGAACCTGATTCCCCATCACCTTGCGACCGCCCCAAACTGAAGTCCCATATCTGCAGTGGAGCAAATTATTCACAATTGTTGGCACATTACATCCAAGCTTTAAACTAAGGAAAGAAAAAACCAAGTATTTGTGGAAAAAGAAGGTTTGACATGACACAAGCTCCGAAAACCCAGTGGTCAGTGGAATAAGCCAAGCATATTCCTTACCACTAAGAATCGCCTGCTTAAACGAAAACAAATTGTACAAATCACTAACGTACTTAGCCAATGAGTATGCTGCTGGGACTATCCCAGAAGTGCTTTGGTGGTCATATATGAACTAATTGACAATGAAACTCTTGGACATCACTAAAGGAGCAGAGAGCAACAAATTTGACCATGATGGGAGGGGCTGAACTCAGAAAACCACCTACTAAAAGTGATTTCACTGCCTTAAAAATGATGGAATCTAACACACGAAACAGATACACAATATTTATTCTCTAGCTGTTGCTAAACAAACAACCAATGGCATATACATCTTGGCATTGCAACAACGGCTTCATCAGCAACACATAAAGAAAACGGCTTCATCAGCACTAGAAACAGAAGAGCCAGCGCAAAGCAACCTGGAACACAGAAACTTTCACAACTTTGAAGGTACCACCTTCTGTAAAATGAAGAGTTTCAACATTTCATTCAGGAGGCATACGACACTCCATACGGTATGCAAGGAGGATACAAAATCCTGGCAAAGAAAAAGGATCTCTAAAATTATCATGCGATCAATATAGAACTTGAGTTATTTCCCCTTCGAGTCTTCACCAACACTAAAGGCTGGCCCATCTCTCAAGATCTCAAGAGGCAACACGGCCAAGGCAAGTACTATACACGGCAAGGAAATTTCCACTTTTATTTTGTGCACTCTATCTGCAATCGAATCACTCATCAGGGAAAGAGTCCAGAGAATCTTCATTCGATCAGGCAGTCAAAGAAGAAACACATTCACGCAATACATTTTCCAAACGCTTTTTATCCTTTGTCATAATATGTTCTCCGAATTTGTCAAATACCATGTACCAATTTAGAGAAGTTATAGCTATTGAAAAATTTTAGGGGTAAGTGGTGGTGAGAAGCAAAGGTAAATCCATCAGTGAAGATTAAATTCCACAGTAGATAAACAAGAACGACCAGCCGGGAACCACCTACCATCAAGAGCCAACTAGTTACTATAGCCTCCGGCAAATACTTCAATGGCATCTATCAATTATAAAGATTAAATCATAATAACCGTAAAAAATTCGTTTAGAGCTTATTTTACACGAAAAAAATGCTCCTCCTAATCTATTTGTTCTTTTCCCTTCAAGCTCTTCCTGATTAGGAAGGACTATAACTAATACTTGCTTCAATAACAACAAACCTTCCCAATATAGCAAGATCCGACAATCTTAATTTAACGAAACAAAAGCATGTTTCTTATGCAACTAACCAACCAATAACAACAAAAGAAACCACTAAATCAGGAACCATCAACAATATTAAAACAGGACCTGAGTGCCTTGTCCACTGGCATTGTAATTGGTATTCCACACACGCCCATCACCATTTCCCCCACTTTCCGTAAAATCTCCCTGACCCTGCAACATAAGCAAATCTGTAAAAGTCCCTTGCCCCATTTCTACTTCCTCAAGTAACTGCTCCTCCCCACCACCGACACCACAGCAACCGCTACCTCTCGTTTGGATTCCCTCCAAACCCCTCCCCCATGTGCTCCTCTTCGGTGTCCGCGGCACCAAATCCTCCCCTCCGTTACCACCGCCGCCACTACCATCACCACGGCAAACTAACTCCCTCCTGAACAACTCCAACAACTGCTTATACAAAATTTGCCCATACCTTCCAGTACCTGTTATATTTTTCCCAAACTTTCCATACACAGAGCCATTATCGTCACTAGGAACAGCAAAATCCTGAAACCCAGAGACTCCAGTAACGCTACCCTTATAATTAGAACCCCCAAAACAAGAATCGATGCCTGAAAACAAACCTCTCTCACGATACTCAACCCCAAAACTAACCCTTTTATCCTCCAAATCCAAAGCCAAGATAGAACCAAGCTCAAGTGCAGATGGGCACCCGGAGAAACTCTCAACAGGTGTCCTCTCATGTGAAGAAGAAACAGAACATCCATGCATATCCCAGTCACAGTCCTGGCAAAGTAATAATTTATCAGTCAAACAGTGCACCGAGACAGGCTCTGAACAACAGTTATCACAGATCTGTGAGCGTTGGTGTTTACGAGAGAGCAAGTTGGCAGAGTGAACATGGTTGTCACAGAACAAACAAAGCTTCGCAGAGTCTGCTCTGCAGTAGAGAACTGCAGCTTGTTCACTGCAAAAATCACAAAGAACTTGCTTCTTCTCTTCGGTCTTCGATATGGTTTGTTGATCTGCCATTGAGAGATACTATCTATCTGGGAAGCTAGAGTTTCAAACTTTTCAGTTTTTTCTTCCCTTTTTTTAATGTGCAGAAGACCAAAACAGCTGAAACTCAAAGTTAGCCGCTTTAGAAATTCGACTGTGCGTGTATTTAAGACGAAGATGGAATATTGGGTGTAATGGTTTAGATGGTGTTTTGTTGGGTAGTTCAGTTTTGTGTTGACTGAAGAAAAGAAACTGAATTATGGGAGAAGGGAGAATTTCGATAAATCGTGAAAAGTGGGGGCCATTTTAGAAAATATCTTTTCTTGACCTTTTTGCCTATCTGGAAACGTAGGGTTAAATTTGGCAAAATACTATTCTTCCTTTGCCCTCAACATAGTCATGTATACCGCCAAGTATCAACCGCGCCGCGCACATGCTTTTCGTGCATATTTATGAAAAATATGTTGCATTAAAAAAAAATAAAGGATAAATTCAATGCCGATAACATTTATATTATATAAATATTAACAGGTGAAGCACTCGGAATGCGTGTGTAAAAGTTAAATATAATATAATATTTAAATTTAAAATATAATATAATTATTGAATTAAATTGTATACACGAATGATGAAAAAATTTATATATGTGATCCTTAAAATACAAACTGATGCACATGCTAAAATTAGTATAGTAGAATATTCAATTTCAAACGTAAAATAATTATTAAGTAAATTTGTAAACAAAGTTAGTGATTGATGAAAAAATTCATACATATGACTCTTAAAATACAAATTTTATAGTGACAAAATTATAATATCTTATTAAGAATACACACATAATAATTTAATAATAACTTATTAAGAGACAAGGAAAAAAAAAAACACTGTGATTAAATTCACAAACTGCTATCTCCAACTAGCTTTCTATAATTATTTGATAGGCTCAAATAATGCACATAGCAATCTTTTAATTGAATAGTTGAGTTTTACTTAGTTTGATTTTAAATTGGAAAAGAAACTTATATTATAGTTCAATTCAACTACGTTCAAGGATTAATTAGTTAAATATAAATTTGCACTCATTGGTCACCATTACTAAATTATTGACAATTAACCTTATAGTCTAGTTATACTTAATACTTTGATGTAACATCAAATGTAGTTTTCAAATCTAATAGGAATGAAAAGTATATAATCAAATATATTTGACTTTAACAATCAGTACTTGTTTATTATCATCAAATGCACTTGCACAAAACAATGCCCATCTCAATGAAAGGAAACTTTGTTGAAATCAACATATGGAGCCCACTAAAGTGTAGCTATTTGATATCTTTGTGCTTCATTGGCTTTTTTTTTTTTAATTGAAAAAATATCTTTGTTAGTGAATGTTATCTTTTATTGAAATATATATATATATATATGTAAAATAACAAATATTTCCTTGTGACATTCCTATATTTAAATCAATGAACTTCAATTGTTTTATATTTTGTACATGACATAGACCTAATGCTAAGAATTTATAAGAAAAAACTATAAGTAAATAATTTGTCATGGGTAAAAAAATCAAAACCATTAAGCAACATAAGTAAGGAATTATAAAATAATATATTAGCCCTCAAAAGTAGAATACTTAAAGAAAAAGGAAGGCAATTTTGATTTTATTTCATACAATATTGAGAAAATAGAAAAGTAAGAAAGAGATGACAAAGATTATTTTATTTCCAACAAATATTGAAACAATAAAATTTATAACTTCACCATCATCCATTGCCTACAAATATAGAGATAGATGCAACCTTTTCTATATTCTCAAGAAAACTCTCCCTCGACCAAGATATTTATATAGAAACTATTCATATAGAAATTCAACATCCTATAAGAAAAACGTCTACATTTATATATGAAATACTAATAAAATCACTATAACCACAAACGTCATCATTTGATCACTGATGCCCCTCTTGATTGTGGTAATTGCAAAGTTGTACAAAATACTCATGACAAAGCTTAACCTTAAAAGGATAAAAGATCGTACATAACTGATTAAGTAATTGACAATATGCATAAGATGAAGTAAGTAGATCAAAAGTCCATTTAGAACATCTATACTTAATTTCACAATTAGATATTAAAAATAGTACATCAAATACACAAAATAAAAGAGGTATAAGAGCTAAAAGAATAATTTTGTAAGAATAATGGATGAAAAGTTAAATAAATGTAAGAACAGTAAAAATAAATAAATACATAAATAAAGGGAAAGATTCATAGTATTAAGTGAAGTAATATTGTGAACAAGCACCCTTTAGGAGGAAGAAAAATAGAGAATAGCAAGAGCTTGTAGCGAATCAAACAAACAAAAGAAAAAAGCTCTCTAATTTGATTGAAAATGGAAAATGGGGGAAATAAGAGACTCTGGAGTAGCAATTTCTCAAGAAACTTAATTGGTAATGTAATAAAGAACAAAAAAGAATAGAAACAACTTTGGTAATTGAAAGTGAGAGGGCTTAAAAATAAGGAGAGAAAGGAAAAGACAAAGGCAAATTCTAAGAAAGCTGTAGTGCCTAAAATTGGGAGAGAAAGGAAGAGAAAAAGTGGATTACGGAAAACTTACAACCTAAAATTTGGAGTCATTTTTGGGAATAAAAAGTAGCTAATGTGATATGCGTAAATGTAAACATTTATTTTGGATAATGGAGGGCAAAATATCCTGTAGAAAGTAGGTAAGACAACTATAGAAAAGGAAAAACTGTTCTCACTATGCTTAAACCTTTCAAGAAATAAATAGGAAATTTTTTTCCTTAGAAAATTCCAAATGCTAGCTTTGTTAACGTATTTTCATAAATGGGTTTTAAGAACTTGTTGGAAATTTTCACAGAATTTAAAATGCATAATTGTTAGGAGCCTTATTTCTTTAATATATATAGATAAAGATGTATAAAATCAATGCAGTTAATAATTTAAGCTGCATTAGTATTAGCATTTCAATTTCATAAACATTATAAGTGCCAATAGAACATAAATTAGAGTTCTCATGATAAGGATCATAAGAGTACATTAAACGTAGAAATGCAGTAATAATTACCATTGTAATTACAATTGTACCCATAAATTTTATAGATTGGTAAGATAAAAATTAGAAAATATCAAGAAAGAAAGAGAAGTAAGAGCATTTCACCTTGTCTCCTACGTTAATAAGATTATGAGATCTCCTCTATTGTCCTTAATGTGATAGCAAATTCGGGATTTCTTAAAACTTATGTCAATTGGAACCTTCCCATACTTGCAATATGTGTGAAAATATTAAGTTCATTGAAAATAACCAAAAAATTAATAGCAACCATACCAATACTATCCACTATAATGTCAAACATAATATGAAAATCCCAATGTGAAAACATTTAGAGATGTTTTAAATGATAGTAATATAATGGGCATTAATGAAAAAAATTGTTGAAATTTATGAACCAAAATTCTATTATGATTAAACCCTAAAAAAGATTTGTTATTGACGCACATCATTCTTTTTACCAATAAAATTGGAATAATATACAAATTTGAACAAAGTTCTTAATAAAGAAATAGATAACTGGGTAGTAAGAGACGATGGTAGCAACTCATCGTGAACAATGAAAGACGACAATTCTCTACCTCTATATCGATCTTTAAAAAGGCCATGTAGTCTACATCTTTAATTCCTATTTACGTGAAATGATCAAGTAGAGAGCTTTTTTCCCTATTTGAAGAGAAGGAAAAAGAAAGAACAATGAGCAAAAAAGTGAAATGCATAAATGTTTGAAGATGTATTGGAATTGATTGGATGAGAGAGAAACTAATAAAATAAATAGTAGGAAACCACTTGGTACAATTATTCAGACAGTGAGAATAGATACATAACACTATCATATATGCACTAAGAATTCTAAAATGGAACCAAAGAACTTGATGAAAGATAGATATATTACATTCTTAAAATAATTTAAAAATAAATAAATGTAAGCTTTTGCCTTCCAATCATTGCTTTCAATAAAAACAAATACCTAACACAAAAAAGGAAAATGCTAAAATTTCCTATGAAAAGGCAATAGATAGAATTGTCGTTATAAATATGTTATCCACATGTGTAGCCTTTATTTCATAATTTAGCATCCAAATCCACAAATTTAACATTTATTAGGTTCTCTATTTAAAAGGAGCTTCAATCATTGCAGTAGAACTCAAGTAAAAAAAGTAGGTGAAGTTCAAACTTTTTAGAAAAGCAAAAATTTGATGGACTAAGAATATATATAAAGCAGATACCTAAAGTATCCTTATAGAGATAATTTAATGATGCATGAATGTAAACCCCACGAATTTAGCTGTCTAAGTATAGAATCAAACGCCCAAACTGTAGATGATCTCCTGAAGTTAATAGAGCCAGTAAGATTTAAAACCGATTAAAATCTTAATTCAAAACCTAAAGTGAATACAAAAACCCTTAAATTATCAATTGAACCTCCAATCGTAGATAGAGATCCTAAAACCCTAAGTATATATAACTGTAAAAGTTAACCTCGAACCTCATCAAAACCCTAAGATAACAATTGAAGATTTAATCGCGTATGAATATATTAAACTCTAAATGTGTAAAAACACTAGAGATTGTACTCGGAAGTAATAAAAACCCTAAAACTATTACTTTAAGGATATAAAAGCATTAATCCCCCATAATTTACCCTAAAACCCTAAGTGATAATATATTCTCCATATTTTGCCATTTCATTAGTAAACAACTAAAGATAACTTTTAATCATACATAAATAGTTAGAATACTTAAGTGATCCCTCAAAAACTAAGATATTGCATTCTAGATCACATTCATCTTTTAAGTATATAACTAGGATAGTATTACATAGAGTTAGGGGTATAGTTGAAGCTTAGGTTAAATATAGTGAACCTTAACACCTTAATTGGTACTTTTCATACTAGTTATACTAAGTAGCTTACCAAATGATGTATTTAGGATATAAATACTTAAAGTAAGATCTCAACATCTATTTTTACTAATCAATTCACTAAATGCCTCATTTCCTTAATTTTTCTCTTAATTTTTTCTTAATTACTATATTATGTATGGAAAGTTGATTAAGTCAACACATGTTGACCAAAGTCAAAAGGTTGACTAAGTCAACACATGTTGACTAAAGTCAACATTTAGAAAAATCCACAAAAATGTCCCTTTCATTTGAAAAAAAAATATCTTTCTTCTCATGATTTCTTTTCTTTTAGCTTTTCCTTCTTCTTTTTTTTCCTTAATTGCCATCCACTACTTTCTCCTCTTAGACTCCACTTCTTTTCCTTTTCAAAAACAAAATAACACAAAAAAAAATCCCTTTCTTCTTCTCCTTCCCAACCGTATCTTCCCCTTCCCCTTTCACTCTTCTTTTTTTTTTTCAACTTTGCATCCATTTTCAAGAGCAAATTAAGGTATGTTCTTATGTTACTAAGTCTTGCTTCATATTTTTTACTAGTTAGATGAAGAGTTAGGTTAGGTTAATTGGTTATGTGTTATGTATATACATGTTGATTAAGATTTAAAGTTTCAATCTATATGTGTAGAAGTGGAGGAATCTTTAGGCAATGGAAGAAGATGTATGTGTACATATCTTTGAGTATTTGTACATAAGGGTATGCTAGAGATATACATGTATAAATACCTTTGTATATAAGTATTCATTATGTATATAACTTAAATTAAGACATCTACTAACTATACATACATATACCATGTTAAATATACCCTTAAAATACAAAAAAATGAAATTTGAGAAGCTTTCTTAAGGGGGTGGATAAGGCATACGAAAATACGTATGTCACTGTATGCGTATATGGGTATGTGTATTAGTATATGTATAAGTATACATGTATAAGTACTTATAAGCATACAAGTATACATATTAGTATATTAGAAGTATAGGTATGTATATCACATATGTATAAAGAGTGTAAATATATAAGGATAATAATGGACTAATGATGTAAGCAATGATGTCATCAAAGGATTACATAAGCCATGACATCATCAAGTGATTACATAAGTGATGATATAAGCATAGGTTTATAAAAGAAAAAATAATAAGATTACATAAGCATATAACATAGGTATATACATGTACTTAGAAGCTGAAAATCTCTTAAACCCTAAGACATTTCCTAAATTGAATGAAACTTCATTAAGTACGTGAATTAGTAATACTAATATAAAATTTCCTAAGTGTAAGAATCAAATAGCTAATTTAATCATTAAGTCCTAAACTAGGATATAAACATAAGCAATAAGAATAATTAAACTTCAAGAAGTTAAAATTTCTATAAATTTAGCCTATATTGTAAAACACAGGTCTTAACGTCCAAAATGGACATCACCGTATGAATGTACGTCCGAAAACGATGAAAAACGACTATAAGTTTGCAAATATCGGAATTAGAATGAAAAAGTTACAAAATACATAAAGGAAGTCTCATAACTTATAAATATAAGAAAATAGTTACTATTAACCCAATTAAGTATGATACACCCTATACACATTATACTTGAGTTATATTAGGGAAAACTAGATCAACTACAATAGACTTTTAGTTAACTAAGGAGTCTGACTTCTCAGAATACTTATAAGTGTTACTATATTTTAGGTGTTCAATATCGAGTTCTGAAAACCCCAAAGCTTGAAAAACGAACAATAATCCAAGTGAGAGAGTTCTAATGACCTGCTATTTGCTTGTGCATATTACTTGTATGATGTTTTGCTGCTTATTATTGCTTGTATATTTGAATGACTGTTCTGCTTGTATGCCATCATCTGTGTGATCACCTTCGTAAATTGATAAATATAAATATTTGACCTAAATAACCAGTTCTATTCGTCGTATGTCTATAACCCAGTAAATGTATAGATGGAGAGTGCTAGCCTTGCAAAATGTTGAAAAAGGTGTTTTTAGAAAAAGTTTTCCTAATCTTAAATGTATTTTGTACGATTTTGATAAGGGCTACAGTATTAGAAATGATATTTTATCGTTAAGGCAAAGCTAGCATGGGTTCTCCACTTGATAGCGGAGGACTTGCTTTATTGTGCTTGTAAGGCCTTAGTTAATTTTAGTTATGAGAGGACTCGCAAGTTTATGCCCAAGAGGCCTTGGAGGGTAGATA
Organism: Lumnitzera littorea; assembly: GCA_024138015.1. NCBI lineage: Eukaryota > Viridiplantae > Streptophyta > Magnoliopsida > Myrtales > Combretaceae > Lumnitzera > Lumnitzera littorea. Next base: position 65,213,732 of record JAMXBB010000006.1, read on the forward strand.
GTCCTAGTTTGGAATCCCCCTATTTTGATTGAAACTCTTTTCTCGATTAGGGTAATAGTCGAGTGTTGCTTAGAGGGGTAGTGCCCCTAGGTAGCCTCATGCGGGTAAGCTGAGGTGCCCTGTGTGTGTAAGTACAGGGGGATAATCGAAGTGTAGATGACGTAATTCTACAACTTCCATGGTTCCGGACTCTTATGGATGTATTGCTTACATTCATCGCCCATGCATTCATGTTGTATGTAGATAACTTGCCTGCATATGTGATAATAATGTGTGAAAACTTGATTGACTGGTAGTGGTGAGGAATGAACTCACTGAGCTGTTATATGCTCACTCCCTCATAGTGTCTCTTGCAGGTTTACTTACATTGAGATTGGGATAAGTCTCAAGTGCCGAATGTAAGATGAGGATATATATCTTAGTATTAGAAATAGTTGAGTACTCTTTAGATGATACATAAACATCCTTTGTAGATAATTTAATTTTTCTTGTATTTCTTTTATAATGTTGGTATATCCTATCTTATATTTGGTAGGGGATACCGATTCTCTGCGGTTCTGAGGAATTGTAGGATATCGGACACCCATAGTTATTTATATTTGTATTTTACAGTAAATTATTTACTTAAAAATCAGTAACCTTAGTGATTAATCATTTAGAGTCTTGCAATCTCTGACTTGTAAGGCGATTTTCATACCATGAGTGCACACATGTTATGGAAATTTTAGGTAATTCTACTAAGCCCCCCGTAAGGTCCTGACAATGCACATCTTGGAAGAGAGAAACATGTAAATGGTTATGTGTATGCCATTAAACCTTCCCAAGGAAGGATACATGGTATCAATTCTCTCACCAAGCACCTATAGAGAATGACTTTGCTATATTACTCCATAGAAATTTTGTTTCTGGCAAGCAATGACATCATTTCGAGAACTAAGACTAATATTGTATAATCTTTGATTCACCTTCTTTCATACCCTTTTGAAACATACAGGAGAGAAAAAAGATAAAATCTATTATATTTGGGACGGTGGTTGAAGATACCAAAAGAATTGACAAATAATTTTATTGCAAGTGAAAAATCCAATATAGACAATAGGGTAGGTTGTATGGACGAAATTATTACATTAGCAACTCCTTCGCTTTAATAATTTTGAGCTGCTTCACAGGGAGTATTAGTAACAAACTCTAGTTCTTGAATCATAAGTAGTTGCAGCTCGATTCATCAAAACTAAAAAGATAAAAGAAGATCATAAAAAATTCTTACTGTAGAAATGTGGAATAGGTAAAACTAAAGTAATTTGTTGATGGTTGGTCTAATAAACTACCCTCAATGAACATAGAAGAAATATCTCATGAAAAATTAGAATGGAGGTGCATAGGGGGGTTCCTAAAATAAAGATGTGAAGGATAACACAAAGAAGATTTACATACATTAATTCCATGACCTAACTTCGTTATCTCGAAGTAGCATTTCCTATGTAATCCTCTGTGTCCCTTGGCCATTTATCATGGTGATGTTTTGTGTGAAAAAGTTGAATGGCATAGGCCCTGGTATAATCAACAAAATGAAGGTTAATATAAATCAACATTATGGTTAAGTAAATCTGGATGGGTTAGAACTTGTTGTCCAATGTGCTTTTGATATTTCGGAAACCTTTGGCAAATCATTCTAAAATATTTTTCCATTTACAAACTTCCAGAATGTAGTATATTTGCATCTAAACTCATGCTAGACTAAATCATATCATCCAAAGAAAGCAAAACATTAAACTGATAAGAATTAAAAAATTTTAAAGAAACTAAATACAAAAATATACCAAGAACATAATTAACTGGTGAAATTTCAACTTTAATTTCTCGGAAAATAAATTGAGATTCAAACCAAAATAGATCACAATAATAAAGAGAGATAAAGAGGAGTAAGTTCCAACTGGAGAGACTTAAGCTCAACTTTTATAGAGGCATAGTAGCAAATGAAAGCATCATCACCAAAGATACTGGAGTCCTTTTAGTTCTTTACGTTATACCCATATCTTGAATTTATAAGTTTGACATTTATGGGAATCAGGCTACCAAACTTCTGACTCGCAACCAAGTTTGAGGACTAGAGAGACTGGCATGATGAATCCTTTTGTCCCAACCGACCCCTGCCGAGGTCGAATACTTCCTTACCGTGGCCGAGTACTTCCTTACCGAGGCCGAGTACTTCCTTGCCGAGGTACCCTTAATGCTGAGAAGTATGACTGCCCATTTTTTTTGTAGTATGCTGAGTTGAAGACTACTCATTAGTGCCAAACCGACTAATTACTCAGCATATTCCTTACCGAGAAGTTGAAAGAGATAGAGCCTAGACTGATTGAGCCATCCTTGCTCGAATAAGCTATTTATCCATACTTTTTATCCATGTCTACTAACGACTTCACTACTGTAACATTGCCATGTATATAGTATCATGTACAGAATTCGTTGTACCAATGATTGTTTTTCTTGTATATTCATTTTCACCATTTTATATTTTGTACATTACTTCCTTAGGAAGTGCCCTTTTTGTCTTTTCCTTTTTTTGGCAAGTTATCCTAACTTGTGGGTATAAATACCTTTGTACTTGTAGCTAAAAAGTAGCAAATCATTTTTAATACACTTTTTGAGTACTTTTCTTTCTTACATAAACACCGTTTGTTTACTTTTGGCAACATTCTTATCTTTTGTCTTAAGTAAGGTTAGGTAGCGAGTAATCTCACCAAACCAATTTGTGCGTTATATCGAATTGTGGCGTGAGTCCTCGAAAGTTCTATTGGTACGTCATATCCTTTAAAGCTGTTCATGGGTTTTGCTTATTATTTTATTCTTCATTTTTCCCTTTCACACTTTCCCCATTAATCCTTTTTTGAGCTTTTATAAGCTTGTACCCATTTAGTAACTGGCCCTATCAGTTCTTGGTCATGGTTCTCAACATCTTAGTATCAGAGCGGAGGTTTTGTGTGAACTGTAGTTAGTTCTTCTTTAAGTTCTGTTATATTCTATTTTGCATGTGTAAAATAGAGTAAGTTACTGTATTCATTTGCCTACTGTGTTGTTAATTGTTAATTTCCTCAAGTGTTTGTTTAATCTTTGAATCTGTGAGGAAAAATGACAGACCCAAGTATGAATGTTGGTATTGGTGATGACAGTGGAGTTGTCCACCATGGACGATAGTTTTAGAGAACCCCTAGAAGCATTGACAAGAGGCTTGATGAGGTAGCTAGTAGATTTGACTTGAATTGTTCATGCACTGTCTTGCTGACCTACTAAGGCCGAACAAAACACTCCCCAAGTTGCTTAACCTGTTAGAGGTCAGAACCTAGCTTAACCCATTTGAGGTGGAGGAGTTAGCGGATGAGTAAGGCGAAGGATAGACCTGAAAGAGCTTGTTGAATTGGAAGAAGAGTATTTAGAAGAAGAGCATGTACAAATCCCTAGAGCATTTCATAATGTGAAGCTTCGAATTTCGAGTTTCAATAGATTTAGGAATGCTGATGAGTATTTGGATTAAGAAGAGAAGGTAGAACATGTGTTTGATTACTATCAGTATGAGGATTATGAGAAGGTGAGAACTGTTACTATTGAGTTCTGTAGATATGCCGCTATGTGGTGGAAGAATTTTCAGGCTATGAGAAGACGAAAAGGATACCAAGAGATTAACACTTGGCCCAAGATGAAGAGAATGCTTAGAAATAGGTTCGCGCTGGAAACTTACCTCCAAGATACTTTCACTTGGCTTCAGGAGCTGAGACAAGGAGGCCGAACTATTGACAAATATGTTCAAGAATTTCAAATGCTTATGATGCATTGCGAAGTGGAGGAACCACCGGCTCGAATAGTCTTAAGGTTTGTCACTGGGTTGAGAGGAAACATTCAAGATGTTATGGATCTCCAAAGATTCGACATAATGGATAAAATTGTTAGGATTGCCTAGCGAGTAGAGAGGCAAAGAAGGAGCTGAGTACCAACGAGGATGTCGACTAGCTAACCCGGACAAGCAAGTCACTAAGCTTAGTCAAGTATAGAGCCGAGCAAAAAAGTTGATGTTCGAGCTGAGTAGAAGGGCTGACCTGATGGTGAAGTGCCGACCCGAACTTATGAGAAGGGGCAAGGGTTTAGTAGGAAGACCAGCCAAATCAAGTGCTTCAAGTGTTAAGGGTTCAAACATATGACTGCTTAGTGCTCGAATTGAAGAACAATGGTCATCAAGGGAGACATCTTGAAACTAGAAGTGGATAGTTCGAATGAGGAACCTGAGGAGGAGGAGGTTCCTGTCCAGAAAGAAAGTGTCGAAAAAGAGCCAATTGAGGAGGACATGTTTTTTGAGAACTTAGATCAATTATTCATGGTTGTCCGACATATTATGAACATAGAACCCTCGCGAGAGGAGGAGTAGAGAGAGAATTTGTTCTATACTACCTATAAGGTGAATGATCAAATGTATGCCCTCATCGTGGATAGTGAAAGTTGTACCAATGTAGCATTAACTGATCTTGTTTCAAAACTGAAGTTGTTAATTGTTGTACATCCAAGGCTGTACAAGTTGTATTGGTTAAGTGAGAAAAGAGCATTACATGTCACTTGGTAAATACTAATGTCGATTACTATAGGGAATTACTTTGACCAGCTTCTTTACAATGTATTACCTATGTGCACTTCCTACGTGTTGCTAGGAAGACCGTAGTTGTTTGAAAAGAGAGTTATGTATGATGGTTACAAGAACACTTATATGTTCGAGAAGGATGACCAAAAGATCCAATTGAACCCGATGCCGCCAAGAGAAGTTCATAAGTTGTAGACGAAACTTGCTCGCGGATCGAAGAATGCTCTGGTAATGAGTAAAGCCAAGTTTTGAGAGACCATCAATGCTAATGAGCTGACCTTCATGTTGGTAAGGCAATTATTGGAAATGAAGGAGCGGGGTGAGTTACCTTAGGAGGTCAAAGAGCTGTTAGATGAATATGCTGACTTTTTTCTAGAACAGTTACCTAAGGGGTCGCCCCCAACTCGAGGCATAGAGCACTGCATTGACTTAGTACTTAGAGTTACATTACTGAATAAGCCAGCTTATTGGACAAATCTTAAGTAAGCTTTTGAACTCCAACGTCAAGTCAATGAGTTGCTAGAGAAAGGTTATGTAAGAGAGAGTTTTAACCCTTATGCTGTGCTTACACTTTTAGTGCCGAAGAAGGATAGAACCTGGTAAATATGTGTAGATAACCGAGCTGTGAACAAGATCACGATCAAATACAAGTATCCGATCCCGAAGCTAGAAGACATGTTAGATGAACTCAGTGGAGCTAAGATTTTCAGTAAGATCGATCTTAAATCTGGTTACCACCAAATCTACATGAGGCCCAAAGACAAGTAAAAGACTGCGTTTAAGACTTAACATGGACTTTTTGAATGGATGGCTATGCCCTTCGGCTTGTTGAATGCCCCGAGCACTTTTATGAGAGTAATGAATCATGTGCTAAGATATCTCATGGCAAAGTGTATCGTGATGTACTTTGATGACATCCTGCTTTACAGTATCGACATGTTAAGTCACTATAAACATCTCAGAGTAGTCTTGGATATTCTCCATACCGAGAGACTATTTGGTAATTTAAAGAAATGTTGCTTTTGCTAAGAGGAAGTGGTATTGTTGGGCTATGTAGTCAGTGGACGAAGCTTGTGAGTCAATGATGAAAAGATCCAAGCAATTATTGAGTGGCTAACTCCTGTGACTTGTGTTGACATGAGAAGTTTCTACGGACTGGCTTTGTTTTATAGAAGGTTCATCAGGAATTTTAGCACCTTCGTTGCACCACTTATCGAGTTAATAAAGAAAAGCACCAACTTTTGATTGGGAGAAAAGCAAGAGAGGAGTTTTTCCAAGATAAAAGAAAGGTTGACCATTGCCCTGGTGTTAGTACCACTTAACTTTAACAAAATTTTTGAGCTGGAATGTAACGCATTGGGCATTAGACTAGACGTTGTCCTAATGTAGGAAAGTTGACCAATTGCCTTCTACAATGAGAAGCTCTAAGGACCACAGTTGAACTACTCTGTGTATGATAAGGAACTTTTAGCATTGATCCGAGTAATGCAAGTATGGTAACATTATTTATTGTCGAGAGAATTTATCATATATACTGACCATGAATTGCTGAGGTATCTTCGAAGTTAGACTAAGTTGTCGAAATGGTAGGTAAGATGGGTTGAATTCCTTGAAGGATTCAATTTTGTAATAAAGTACAAGTAGGGAAAGAGTAATGTAGTTGTAGATGCTCTTTCGAAGAGATATGCGCTTTTATTAGAACTGTAGACTAGACTATTTGGTTTGCAAGTATCAAAGAACAGTACTCTAAGGATCCATACTTTGGACCATAATTTTGTGGTACATCGATGGGAGGACAGCGGACAAGTATCATGTGGAGGACGGCTACTTATTTTGAGAAGGAAAATTATGCGTACCAAATTGCTCATTAAGGGAGCTACTAATCAAGGAAGCCCATAATAGAAGTCTCTCCAGACACTTTGGAGAAAGAAAGACCTGTGAATTGTTGAATGGTTGATTCTTTTGGCTAAGAATGAGGAGAGATGCGCATTGAGTAGTCGAAAGCTATGTCGTATATAAGATAGCCAAGTGCCAAGTCGAACAAGGGAAAGTAATGCCCCTACCTATCTCAATGAAACCATGGACCGAATTGAGCATGGACTTTGCTCTCGGACTACCGTGAACTGCTCGAGGCAAAGATTTTATAATGGTCTTTATGGATAGGTTTAGTAAGATAGCACACTTCATGCCCTGCATGAAAACTAACGATGTTTCGGCTATTGCTTCTCTTTTTTAATAGGAGATTGTACGAATATACAGCGTGCCAAGAAGTGTTTGTCTTTGATAGAGATCCAAAGTTCTTAAGCCATTTCTAGAGAATCTTGTGGCGTTAGCTGGGAACCAAATTACTCTTCGATACCTCATGTCACCCCCAAACTAATGGCCCAGAGGTGGTTAATCATACTTTAGGGTTACTGCTTCGAGCTGTAGTAAGCAAGAACTTAGTTGATTAAGATGTTTACTTGCCTATGGTCGAGTTCGCCTATAATTGAATTGTACATAACATTACTAAGTAGAGTCTCTTTGAGGTAGTCTATGGGTTTAATCCTAAGTTACCCCTCGACTACGCCGTTATACCAGTACCTGCATAAGAGGACCTTAATATAATGGCCAGAGCATAATCCCTTTAGTATATCTATGACAAGGTCACTTAGCATATTGACCAAGTTACTAGAAGACTGTGAGAAAAAACGATGAGAAAAGACCAACGGTAAGATAGCTAAACGATTTCAATTAGGAGACTTAGTGTGGTTGTACCTTAGCAAGGAGAAGTTCTTAAAAAAGAGGAAGAACAAATTATCTACAAGAGTGGAAGGACCTTTCAGAATCCTCTAGAAGATCAATGATAATGCCCACAGGTTAGAATTGCCCAAGGATAATGGGGTTTTTGATGCCTTAAATATTGCCAACCTCAGTCCGTATCACCTTGATAGAGAACTAAGGAAACACCATTTGAATTTGATCCCAAATCCAAAACAACTCGAAAGGAATGATGGGAATCAAGCTACCAGACCTCTAACCTGCAGCCGAACCTAAGGACTAGAGGGGCTGGTATGACGAATCCTTTTATCCCAATTGGACCATATTGAGGTCGAGTACTTTCTTGCCGAGTCACCCTTCATGCCGAGACGTATGCCTACCCATTTTTCTGTAGTGTGTCGAGTTGAAGACTACTCACTAGCATCGAACTAACCAATTGCCAGCATATTCCTTACTGAGAAGCCAAGAGAGAAAGCTTAGATTGACTAAGCCATCCCTACTCAGATAAGCCATTTGTCTGTACTTTTTGTTTGTATCTACTCATGACTTCGCTACTGTAACATCACCATGTATATAGTATCATGTATAGAATCCGTTGCATTAATGATTGTTTTTCTTTTATATTCATTTTTAACTTTTTGTATCTTGTACATTACTTCCTTAAGGAGTGCCTTTTTTGTCTTTTTCTTTTTTTGGCAAATTGCCCTAATTTATGGGTATAAATACCCTTGTACTTGTAGCTGCAAAGTAGTAGATCATTCTTAATACACTTTTTGAGTACTTTTCTTCTTTGCATAAACACTGTTTGTTTACTCTCGGAAATACTATAAACCCCATGAATCTAGTTTTCTAAGTATAAAATCAAACACCAAAACTGTAGATGATTTCCTAAAGTTAATAGAGCTAGAGAAATTTAAAATCGATTAAAATCTCAATTTAAAACCTAAAGCGAATATAGAAAACCTTAAATTATCAATTAGACCTCTAATCGCATACGAAGACCCTAAAACCTCAAGTATATATAATTGCAAAAGTTAACTTCGAACCTCTTCAAAACCCCAAGATAACAATTGAAGACTTAATCGTAAATGAATATATCAAATCCTAAATGTGTAAAACATTAGAGATTGTACCTAGAAGTAATAAAAACCTTAAAACTATAACTTTAAGGATATAAAAGCACTAATTCACCATAATTTACCCTAAAATCCTAATTGATAATATAACGTTAGTATTATACTAAATCATTAGTAAAAGATTAAACATAACCTTCAATCATTCACAAATATTAAGTAATCCTTTAAAAACTAAGATATCGCATCATAGATAATATTTATCTTCTAAGTATATAACTAGGTTAGTATTACATAGAGTTAAGAGTTTAGTTGATACTTATATTACATATAGTAGGTATTAATACCCTAAATGATATTTTTCATGATAATTACATTAAGTAGCCTACTAAATGATGTGTATAGGATATAACTACTTAAAGAAAGATCTTATTACCTATTCTTACCAATTATTTCAATAAACTCCATATTTCCTTTCGTTTTCTTAATTTTCTTCCCAATTTTCCTTAATTACCTCATTATGTGCATTCCAATACATGTAATTATAAGAGAGTTGATTTAGTCAACATTTGACCAAGTCAAAGGTTGACTAAGTCAAAGGTTGACTAAGTTAACAAAAGGTCATTGTCATCTAGAAATTTTCTCTCATTTTCTTTAATTTACACATGTCATCTTATCCCATTTTGCTTCTTGTTGCCGTCTACTCTTCTCCCTCTTCTAGAGTTCACTTTTCTTAATTATAAAAACACAATTGAAGACACAAAACACTCTTTTCCTCCATTTCCAAAACCGTGAGCTCCTTTTTTTTCTTATCTTCTTCAACTTTTCTAATTTCACTTTCACAACTCTACTTATCAACACAAACCAATAACACATATATAATAGCTTTCCTTTTCATATAACAAGCAAGAGAAAGGTCTGTTGTTGTAATTTCTTAACTTATTTAGTAGTTAGATGAATAGGCTAAATTAGTGTAGTAAGCTTATGTGATATGTTCATATATGTTGTTGGTAGTAGAAAGCGTCATATTTATGTTTACAGTATAGAAATACTCATGTACATACATCAAGTGAGTATATATGGAATGTATATATTAGGGTTTTAGTGAAACCCATAGTATAAGTGTATAAATCCTTAGCTATATGGAAAGAAGAACACATGTACATATGCTTAAATATGTGTATATAAGAGTATACTTGATAAATACATGTATGAGAACTCTTGTACATGAATACCTATTATGTACATAACCTAAAATGAGGTATATACTAACTATACATACATATACCTTGCTAAATAAACTCTTAAAGTGCAAAAAATATGGGTTTGGTGAAGTTTTCTTAAGAGGATACATAAGGCATACGAAAATACATATGTATGTCACCGTATGTGTTTATGAGTATATTTATTAGTATATGTATAAGTACACAAGTATACATGTTAGTATATTAGAAGTATAAGTATAAATATAACACATGTACAAAGTATATAAATACATAAGGATGAGTATACATATGTAATGGATGATGTAAGTAAATGATAATGTAAGCTATGACATAAGTGATGATGTAAGTGTAAGCGTATAAAATAATAAATTATAAGATTACATAAGAATATAACATATATATGTATACATGTACTTAGGAGTCGAAGATCCTTTAAACCTTAATATACGTCTTAAATTGAATTAAACTTAATTAAGTACGTGAATTAGTAATACCAATGTAAAATTCTTTAAATGTAAGAATCTAATGGCTAATTAAATCATTAAATACTAGAATAGGATATAAACATAAGCAATAAGGATAATTAAGCTTCAATAAGTTAAATTTCAATAAGTTTAGTCCATATCGTAAAACACGGGTTTTAACGTCCAAAACAGACATCACTGTGTGAACGTGCGTCTAAAAACGATGAAAAATGAATATAAGTTCGTAAATATCGGAATTAGAATGAAAAAGTTACTAAATACATTAAGGAAATCTCATAATTTACAATTATAAGAAAATAGTTACTATTAATCCTATTGAGTATGGTAAATCCTATATACATTATACTTGGGTTATATTAGGAGAACTAGACAAACTATAATAGACTTTTAGTTAACTGAGGAGTCTGACTTCTTAGAATACTTATAAGTTTTATTATTTTTTAGGCGTTCAATATCGAGTTCTAGAAACCCCAAAGCTTGGAGAGCGAGCAATAATCTAGGTGAGGGAGTTATAATGACTTGCTACTTGTTTGTGCATGTTATTTGTATGATGCTTTGCTACTTGTTGTTGCTTGTATGTCTGAATGGCTGTTTTGCTTATATGTCATTATCTGTGTGATCACCTTTTTAAAATTGATAAATATAAATATCTGACCAGAGTAACCGATTCTATTCATCGCATATCTATGACTCAGTAAATGTATGGATGAAGAGTGCTAACTTTGCAAAACTTTGAGGAAAGTATTTTGTGGAAAACAGCTTTTTCTAATATTAAACATATTTTGTACGATTTTGATAAGGATTTGCAGAGTTGGAAATAATATTTTTATTACTAAGGAAAAGCTAGTATGGGATCTCCAATTGATAGCAAGAAGACTCGCTTTATTGTGCCTGTAAGGCCTTGGATAATTTTGATTGTGAGAGGACTCGCATGTTTGTACCTAATGGGCCTTGGATGGTGGATAGTCTTAGTTTGGGATCCATCTATTTGGATTGAAACTCTTTTCTTGGCTAGGGTAATAGTCGAGTGTTGCTTAGAGGGGTAATGCCCTTAGGCAGCCTCATGCAGATAAGCTGAGGTGTTCTGTACAAATAAGTACAGGAGATAATCGAAGTGTAGACGACGTAATTTTACACTATTTATAGTTCTGGACTCCTATGGATGTGTTGGTTGCATTCATTACGCCTGCATTCATTTTGTATATAAATAACTTACTTGCATGTGTGATCATAATGTGTGATAACTTGCTTGAATGATAGTGGTGAGGGACGAACTCAATGAGCTGCTATATGCTCATTCCCTCTTAGTTTCTCTTGTAAGTTTACTTGCGATGGGATTGGGATAAATCTTGAGTGTCAAGTGCTTGATGAAGATGTGTATATTAGTATTAGAATTAGTTGAGATCTTTATAGGTGATACATAAACATCCTTTGTAGAAAATATTTATATATTAGAATTTAATATAATTTAATTTTTCTTGCAGTTTTCTAATGTTGGTATATCTTGTCTTATTATTTGGTAGGGGATATTGATTTTCTACGGTTTTGAGGAACTGTAGGATATCGAACATCCATAGCTATTTATATTTATATTCTACAGTAAATTAATTACTTAAAAAAATCAATAACTTTAATGATTAATCATTTAGAGTCTTGCAGTTTCTGACTTGCAAGGTAATTTTCATATCATGGGTGTACACATGATAGGAAAATTTTAGATAATTCTATTAGGCCTCCTCTAGGGTCTTGACAAATACTCTTATCCTTTCCTCTAAGTAAGGTTAGGTGGCGAGTAACCTCACTGAACCAATTCATGTATCATATCAAATTGTGCTGTGAATCCTTAAAAGTTCCATTGGTGTGTCATATCCTCTAAAGCTGTTCATGGGTTTTGCTTACTATTTCATTCTTCATTTTTCCCTTTTGCACTTTCCTCTTTAATCCTTTTTTGATCTTTCTGTAAGCTTGAACCCATCTAGCAATTGGCCTTATCTGTTCTTGGTTATGATTCGTAATAGACATGATTTGAAAAAATCTAATTCATTTTTAAGTATGTTGTGAATAACATTGGAAACATTGAACTATGTTAAAAACTTCTTCGATCTTCCTCGAAGAGAATCGAATTAAGTTAATGAAATCAAACATATAAAAAGAGAAAAAGGTAAACATAAATCATGATCCATGAACAATCCCTTTATAAAAATGAAGTCGTCTCTTTCTATTACTAAATAATCTCCATCATGATGTCCAAATAAAACCCTTAGTCTAGAGCAGTAGATTGAAGACAAAAATTAGACATAAAATATTGATAACAATAAAAAAAAAATAAAAATAAAAAACAGAATAAAGAGAAAGAGATAAACATACTTGGGTTTTGATTCTAGGAGATAAGATGAGGGAAAGATAGGAACCCAATCCATACATCACAGAGGGAAAAGGTGAAAAGGGGAGAATAGAGAGTAGATGAGAAACTGTTATTGTTCTATGGTGTAAAAACGTAAGAGTGATGGGGAAGAAACTGCTACTATATTGGAATTAAGGAGTGTGATTAATATGGAGAGAGAGAGAGAGAGAGAGAGAGAGATGGTCCTTGAGAAATTATAGTGATATTTTTTTTTTATATTTCTTTAATATAGATATTGTACTAGTTAAAAAGGCAATTAAATCATAATATAGAGGATAAATTTGTAATTATAAAGGTGGTAGTTACTTAAAGCCTCATTGGTTTTTTTTTTTTATATTTCTTTAATATATATATTATGCTAGTTAAAAAGGCAATTAAATCATAATATGGAAGATAAATCTATAATTATAGAGGTGGTAGTTACTTAAAGCCTCATTGGCTTAAATAATATATATATATATATATATATATTTATCTCAACAACTTTAACATCAATAAATCAAAAAATGCAAAAAAAGAAAATATTGACATCAAATACATATTGTCAAAACATAATTATGGAAACCATTATATGATGATATTAGAGATGAAGATTGAAGAAGCTAAGATCATAAAACTCTCTTATAATAAACTAGTAGATAAAGCATTCGTGCGGCGGTTTCCTAAATATAAATTTTACTCATATTAAAGATTATCTATTAGTTTTGAGATTTTGATAAACAATTTATATAATAAAAACAAAATATTAACATTGGTGTTAGATTTATGGCACTTGCATGATGAAAAAAGCAATTAGAAAAAATCAAGTAAATCTATATTATTAAAATAATTGCTTTTTTGACATAAAACTTGCCTATACAAAGAAGAGAGAGGAAAAAGAGATTAATGGAGGAGAGAGAGATTAATGAAGTGATGGAAAGATAAGTTAAACTTGGAAAAAGAAGAGAAAGGAGAGAGAGAGATTAATGGGGGAGAAAAATTAAGCATTGCCAACATTTGCTTATATTATAAATATTTCATAGATAATATTAGTGTTGGTATTTTTATTAAATAATATTAGATTGGGCTAAATAGGTAATTTATCCAAAAAAAAAAAGAGGAGATAAAGATTAATAGGGGAGGAAAATTAAGAAGTTGCTACATTTAATCATATCATAAATCCTTCATATATAATATTAGTGTTGATATTTTTTATTGAATAATATTATATTAGGGTTAAATATGAAAATTCTAAGGAGGCGGTTATTGAAACCTACTCTAGCTTAAATAATATATATATATATATATATAATATCAATAACTCGAGTAAATTTCTTATCGTTTAGTTTAATCTATATGTAGTTATAGTAATTGTATATTATAAACTAATATATTAAATTTAATATGTTTTCACACCGTGAAGATAGGCTGATTAGATCATGACAACCTACCCACTACATATACCAAGAATAAGTAAAGTGACTAAAACACAATATTCATTAAATTTTATGCTAAAGTAAAGAGTATATTTAAATATATTTTACATAGCACCTACTAAGTCTCACAACATAACCTATTGATTCTAGTAATGTAATGCCCTAAAACTTGACAAATTACAGGCTACTATGCATCCCCATAATCTATTAACATATTAAGCATCTAAAAACACCTATTAGTATCTTCATATAAATCACATTCATCAATTACCTATGATAAATCCGACATAATAATTTAGGGGTGTCTTAAACCCCCTCAATCCACCAGTAATTACATAATGAACATCACTTAAATTATTTTATTCCATGAAAATAAAGGTTTATTGCAAATTCAATTATAACTATCTCAAGGAGCCAAATACCATGATTCATCATCTCATAAATACTAGACATGTAAAATTAACAAACTATAAAGGACTTTAATAGGAGAAGTCTTAAGTGACATCTCATGGCCTAGAATATAAATAAAAGAAAATAACAATTGTCTGTCAACATATCTAATACAACTTTCAATCCTACAACAACCATATGGAGCCATCTCCATAATCAAACTAGTAATCATAATCATCAATATCACTACCACAATAGTTATACTCACTATAATAATCCTCATAATCCCCATAACCTATCCCTATATCTAAAAACAAGAATCCCTAGAGTGGTGAGCAAAAGCTTAGTACAGGGTAAATCACATACACATGAAGACACAATAAATGCACAAGTACACACAACTGCTGATTGACATATCTATATGCAACAACCATAGTTTATTATCTTTGATTAGGTTCATTAAACAACATAGTTTCAATGTCTTGAAACATAGAGTAACTCATGACTCCGGTACACAATATATACATATAAGTATTGTTATTGGGTTTTGCCGAATACCTTAAGAACTAAGGAACACCTAATTTACTTAAATCATTTCAAAGTGAAACTCTAATCAAGATATCATTGTACTAAGATCATTGGGGTGCTATCTCAAGGTTTGGTCCTCCCAATCTACTCTCCATTATCTTTCTTTGGCTAAATGGTATGTATTTCCATGGTGCTCATTTTTCCAATTATGAAGCATGGCTAAGTAACCCTACTCACATCAAACTTGGTGCTAAGGTGGTTTAGCCGTAAAGAATGAAATGTCACAATATTTTTTTTCTTTACATATGTCAAAATGATAGAAAAGAAACAATATCTTTTACATATCCACTAAGTTTGTCAACTTTCTTGGAAATGATCCATAGAAAAATCTTCTTTTTTTTTTTTTTATTGTACCAATAGAAAAACTACTCCCTAATGAGTCAAATTTCAAATCTGAGATCTCATTTCAAAAAGGAAGTTGAGCAGCTGTGTACAAAAATTGTTGTGTTAGCTGTATCCAAGTGTAATAGCATCCATGGTATTGCATTAATGAGGATTCTCAATTTGATGGGCCTTCTCTTATAAAAAAACAAGCAAATACAAAAGGAATTTAAGTACAAACTATAGGGTGTTCAAAAAAACTTTTCCTTTCTTTTAGATTGAAAAAGCACATTTGGTTTTTTAGTTCCAAAACAAGATATTACGTATACAATTTTCAATTTAATTTTCAATCTAAATTAAATAAAATTGCACTTCTTACCACCCTTAGGATTGGGTTGTACAAAATCTTAAAGCCTTAGCGCATTTGTTTTCTTATTTGATAATAAAATATTAACTATGATTCATACTTAATATTCATACCCTACAACCAGAAAGGTTCTCTTTTCAAGGCTAGAAGTGCTATAAAGGAAAGCAGATAGAATAAAGAGAGAAGAGCATTGATCGGATGGATCTAAATGCTTCGGTGAGTAGAGTCATGTATAACATTCCCTAGAGAATCAATTTATGCCACTAGTTCAGTAGATGATCCTACCGAGGTACGTGAAAGTAAGCTATCATCAACCCTTTTCTCTTTATGCGAATCAAAATGAAAGAAAGGGTTTAGGAGCCCTGGCCTTATAAGCCCACACCTATGTGGAGTTGATCATTCAATCACTCCTCAAGTCTGGAAGTGGGAATAGCAGGTAATCAATGATTGAAATGACCTTCTTATAAAGATTTCATAATGCTAGATCTCCATCTCTTTGGGCTTCCATCTTACTTTATTTCAGCCCACTATGCTTAATAAGATAGTGTGCTACTTGGGAATATCAATGAACTTGATTATTACAATTTCTCAAGATACCCTTTTTTAGCTTCTAGAATCTATTTCTTAGAATTGGAACACATTTCGTTTTACTAGGAAGGATTGAACAATGGGAACAAATCTATAGGGCTATCACCTTCTTTAGCCAAATGCCAAGAGCTTTGCTTGTAGAAATAGAAGGAACATGTATCACCCACGACAAATTTAAAATAATACCATAAGGAACTAGCATCGAAGCATAAGTGACTCTTTTTGAGCTTAATTGATGCCGATTCCAATTCTCATTCCTTAGAAGTTAGAGTCCCTCCTAACAATTGTATTATCCTTTGTTTACTCCTCACTCTATAGTGTAATGATTGAAATATGTAGCAAAGTAATATGTTTTAATGCATGGCTTTCAGTAGGGCTATCTCTAATAGCTCTTGTTGAATAGGCATCTGAAGGTAGAGTAGAAATTTCTATGATCAGGAGAATCTGAAAGATAAAGAGAATAGGATAATGTTGCTTAAAATCAAGTGAGAAGAGAATCTGAAAGATAAAGAGAATAGGATAATGTTGCTTAAAATCAAGTGAGAAAACAAGTCCAAAGCTTTTTAAATCAAAGATTTTTCTTATTATTTTCTAGTTATTTATTTGGACAAATAAATCGATGGGGAAAATATGAATCCCCACCCATAAATGATAAAATATATATTGACAAAAGATGAAAGCTACGGTCACTTTGATAGGGCTAGGCTAGCTTTTTTACTAATGAATAACCTAGATTGTAACTTGACTTTAGAACATAGTTAGAGAACTTTTTGTTATTCCATTGAGCACCATTACATAACGTGGAATGTGTCCTTCAACCATTTGTGAGTGTAATAGATTTAGCGAGCATTGGTGAATAATATAAGCAAAGATGGAGCTTGAGCATTCTTATATTTTATTGAGAGAAAGAAAAAAGATAGGAGGCAAATTGGTAAGAAGGTTAACTACTTTGGGGTAGGGGAGTGCAAATTGAAAAGCTCAGCTTTGCAAAGTGGACCAATCTTTCATACCACCATGATGCAGTAAGGTGCTATAACTTAGATGGTAGTAATCCAATAGTTGAGAAAGCATCACTAGCTTACGCTTTGACCCAAGTAACATAGGGCATGTGGAAAGCAAATTTTCCTAGATTCATGGACATATAGAATAACATATAAGTTATCATGCTTGCATATCCATGATTTTGATTCAAACATTAATTGGATGTATATTAGTAGACAATATACATCTCAATATGTGATGTATTGCTATTTGAAATCAAGATATTGGAATTAGACTTATCAATCACTACATTATAATTGAGATACCGACCATACTCCTACGAGGGGTAGTAGTGGGGAATCTTAGACAATGGGTAAAAGCTTGATCCAATAATATCGAGTGAGTGAAGAAGGGAAATGCTGCTTATAGAGATCTTTCATTAAGTGCATGAGCAATCCCAGTTTGCGACAGAGAACAAGACAATAAGCAAGCATACCTTTGTTCGCTTCTTCTTTACTAAGCATAGAAGTTTAAGGATAATTGTTAGTTGGTGGCTACTTAACAAAACTTTGACTCGTGATTGTAATATTTTGTTATGTTTTATCGCTCTTACACCAGAAATAAAAAGGTTTCACATGAGCTCCCATTTTGCGGCGTGGTGGTAGGACTGATAGGGATTGGCTATGAGTATAGATAAGGTGGAAGCTTTATGATATAAAGTGATCGGCTCTAGGTTAACCACATTTCGAACTACAAGTTTGACTATGTTATCCATAGTCAAAACTAAGGGACTTACTAATTGATCGTTCTAAAAAATGTTTTGTTGTTTTGAAGAAATCGAAAGGAAACTATACCTAACCAAGGATCGATGTAAACTCGTAAGATATAGAGGATGGGGATAATTGTCCAGGTCCTATTGTGAAAGAAATATGCCACCCCTATCAAAGGTTCTTTTTATTTGAGGAGCAACCATTCAACTTGCTGAAAATAAATGAGACTAGAAGGAATAAAAAAGCAAGGGCACTTACCTAAATCCGCTTTATGAGAACTTCATTTCATGATTGGATGGTTAAGCTAAGCACTAACTTCCATAAGGATTGCCTTAAAGGATAGGACTATTTTCTCTTACTAAGAGAGAATAAGGGACTGTACAATTGGTCACCCTATAGAAGTTACTTGCATCCTTTAATAGATTGATTGAATTGATAGGGGAACCAACCCTTTCATCAATGGAGCGAAATCTGGATTGAATAGAAAGATAAGATGCTTGCCTTTTGATTTTGAATATAAGTAGGGCCTTTTGGTTGAAGTATGGTCTATCGTGTTAGCTCCCTTTTTCATCAGTCATCTTTGCCCCTTTCCTATTCATCCTTGTTGCCTATTAATTGAATATGTCTTGTTCAAGCGACATCATGTGATCATGGCCTGATGGAAGGAACTAACACTGAAGCATAAGAAATTCTTTTCAAGCTTGTGTTCTCTTACTTTGGAAAACATAAATTAATAAAGAATTCTTTAATTCTGAAGAGGAATTTTTTTCAAAGGCATGATTGATTGACAAAATCAAATTCCCTTTAGACAGCTTAACTCCATCAAGCTTGTAGGAGTAGTGAGTAAAGAAATGTAGAGAAATTTTGTTTTACCTAGCCAAACCTACCATCTCATGTGCCAAAGTCAAATGATTATTCTTCCACCCCTACTCCCTCTTTTTCTACATATGTAGTGCTAGGTAGACTACTCTATATGACCGGTAGCAAGATTTGGATGAAATATTAAATAACTTGATTTATAATAACAAAGTTAATTTTTTACTTCTTATTTTGTGTGCCTTTCTTTTATTTGCTGGCATAGCTTTCTTTTAGAGTTGCCCTTTGAATCGGTACTAGTTTATTATTTAAGTTGATGTGAGGCACTGAGTTGGAAAAGGGCATTAGCTTAGTAATTCAGAATATAGAAAAGCAAGAGCAACTATCAAATCTATCTAGGGTTGGAGTAGGTAAAACAATACTTATTATCCTAGCTAAGCATGCATGGCACAAATTATTTAGGCCGAATATATATTAGGTTCATTTATACTATTTCTAAGCCTATACACACAAGCAACATGCAAACCCCATACCTAACTGAAGTGTTTGCTTAGGATTTGAAACAAGTGCCTCACAACTTGTTCATATAAGAAACAACATGTTTACTTAGTTTCTGAACTAATCTAGCTATGTTCTCTAACATAGCAACTCAACCATCTCACTTTTACTTAGGAACTACATGAAGATTCTAAGATCACTAAGAAGATGGTTTGATTTATAAGATGTTTCAGGTGAAGGTTCATATTTGGAAAAGTTTAGGAAAGGGTTTAAGACAACAAAATACACCTAGAAAACCTTGGAAAACTTAAAGAAATGTTGCTATAAGGAACAGGGATCATTTAGATGCTAGTTTAACTAGCATCCAGATGTTTGGGTAAAAAAAAAGCGATATGCTCCCGGTGTTCGGATGCTAAGGGGGATGATGTTTGGATGCTAGGCTGCAGTCTATAGATTTTTATAGACTGCAATGACATTTTATCCCTCGTATCTCCACCACTTTCCACCTATTTCACATACTACCACTCTCGATTTAATATCCCATCAATAATACATCTCTATGCTAACCTAAACAACCCCTTAACACTCAATTTTATCTAAAACTTAGATTGAACCTTCATAATTTGTAATAACAAAACTCAAAAATAAAAACACATATAATAATAACATTACTTACATTTAGAGATTCATTAATAGCGCTTCCACCACCAAGAACATGCTATAGACTCTTTAGAACAACTCTTAAGTTCATTTTCCATAGCACCCTACAAAGAAAAATGAATTCTTGTAGGAACTTAACTAAGAACTCAAAAAGAAACTGTCACAATAGTTTTACCTTGAGTACACTACCAAGGATTCATTATAGAACTCTTGTTAAACCTCCTCAAATACGTTTTTCTTGCCATTCTAGCTAGAAAAAAAAAAATTTCAATATCTCTTTATCAAAATTCAATAAGAAAAAGAGATCTATACAACTTACCTTTATCCTTTTGTGATTGATCTCTATTATAATGCACTGAAACTTCTTGGGTATAAGTCGTACGTAAAAACCCTAGCACACACATGGTGGTATGTGATTTGTGTTACGGAAAAGGGGTTTCTTAAACCCTAAGTGCAGCTTTTATATTAAAGTGTGTATAACTTTTCATATACCAAAAAATATCCCTACTATCGCTTAGTCCCTTGACATAAAATACTTTATTCTATTTATCTTCTTTTATTTTACCCTTTATTATTTTTGTTCCTTATTTTGGGTTTTATAAGAAACATAAAACTTTTTAAAAGTTGTAAAGAAACTTCACAACTGTAGGAAAACTTTACTAGAACCTACTTTTTATTCAACAAAATGTCCAATGTTTTTTTCACCCTCCTTGTCCTGGTATTACTTATCTATAGCTTTGTTCTGCACATGCAAATTGTAAGCTAATGAATCCTAAAGACCTATGAGATTTATCCTTCATTATTATTATGAACTATCAAAATAAGTCACAATAAGGTTATCAATTTGTATTATGCTATGCATGAGCAAATAGTATGAATGCAAACATCTCACAATGACATTTCAATAATTGATGTCAAGTTAAAAATATAAACCCCTCCTTAACTCTAGATAAGGATAGCCATATAAGTGTAGATATCCACTCTTGATGGAAAACCATCCATATCATGACCTACTGTTTGGATCCTTGCTTTTTATGAAAATTCATCTTGATAGCCACTAGCATACTAAATTCTTGCCTACCAACACATCCCTAGAATTAGCTTAGTAGCCAAAAGAGGAGCAATTGAAGGCTCTACCTACCCTTTACCATGACTTCATACAACCGAGTGGTTGTTACATCCTAACATAGTACAGGATGTACAATCACATAGGAATACTTATTTATATTCAATAAAAGTTCTATTTATAACAAAAGTATACTACAATGGAGTTTAGCTTTTTAACACTTGTTTATACAAAAGAGTACATCCGTCAAATTTAATTAAACCTAAAATATAGTACTTTTTTTTTTCTTTATTTCTTATAAATAGATCCTTCATGGAATTAAGATTAAAATACAGTAAGCCTTCCTCAAAAGTGGCTTACTCCATCCTATGCACTCTTAAAAGACTTTCCCCCAATCGGTGTTGATACTCAATCAATTTTGTTCAAACCAGAGGATACACAAGTATCCCCTCAGCTCTCTATGAGCTAAGTAAGAGTAGATAAAACAAAGCACAGAACAAGCATAACACATATTCATAAAGATTAGTACTATAGAGCATTCAATTTCGTAACCTAAGTTATCAATACAGACTGTTCATGTAGGAAATTCGTGCCATGCTTATGCGCGTGACATGCATTGGTATCGATATCCTCTACTTTTCCAATTCTTCATCTTGTTAGTCGACCTACTTGAGCATTTAGATATAACGTCTAGGAACCTAAGGCAAGAAGGAGCTGCCTAGGAGTAAGACCCCCAATAAAAACCACACTATGGTTTGATAATCCAACACATAGTTGGTTTACTTGAAACCACACATCGTGGCTAGAATAAGTTGAGCAATGTAGTTTTATATGCTTAAAAGCCAACTCAGTAATGTTTAAGCTTTTAGAAACTCAACCTGTAGGTTCTTTTGTGCCATGCCATGAATACAGTCAACAGTATAATATCTTAGTATCATGTATGAACCTCAAGTTTTACATCATAAACAATTCGACTATCTCAACTTCAACTTTGTTTCTTAACTTTATAATACATTCCTTCACATAGGGTTCACTTAGGCGAACACCCTAAAGGATAGTTTTATTTCCAAGTTTTCCAAATAGAGAGATGCATTGATGAATCAATCATACATATGGAAATATTTCACTTAGTCAACACACATTCAACAAAATCACATATCTAATCAATCCCACACATCATCACAATTTATGACACAATTGACTTCAAATCAAGTAGACATAGGTCTACTTGTACAAAAATAAAAATATCTACTTACTTGGGCTTGATAGTAGTGTAAATTCCTAAGCTTTACAATATGGTCTTTCCTAACCTATTACACTTAAGAAAATACATACAAGCGCTAAGTCAACTATGGGTTGATACCAAACTCTTGTAAGCTTTTACTATCATGTTTCCAAGCTTATTCTAATCATAAGTTATTCATTTCTTATCTGATTTTTGTAAACTTTATATCATCACACTCGTTATTTCGAAGACTATTTAGCTAAGTTAAAATACCAATTTTACTTATATTTTTTGAAACTTTACACTACTTGGTCATCATCAAAAAGTTAAAGATTATAAAGTATAGATATATGTCAACTTATAAAATTGTAATTAAAAATATCATACTCCTATATACATACGATGTGTACATGAGGATGAGGAGACATAAAAATAAACAGATATGCTTGAGCCAATCCATACTCCTAGGTCCATCTACGTTTCATATTTATATAGAAATATATTATAGATACATAAATACATGTGTGTGTATACCTACCTACATCAACTTTATCATATCTAAGTTAGTACTTAAGAATATATTTATATTTCTATAACCTTTTAGTTTAAATTATTATTATAAATTCCCTTTCATAGAAAACATGACTTGCAACCTTAATTTACTTATATATAAACTTTTAGTTTTAGTACAAGGTTGGTTATATTACAAATAAATCATTAATAGTAATTTAAAGTCATTTAATAAAATCATACTTTATTAACTAAGTCATGAAAATTTCTACATCAAAATGTAGATCAAATTATACTTACCTTAGTTGGCATCAACTTCGATTTGCTTTAACTTATTGTCTCATAACGATATTAGATGATCTTTAATACTCTTCAATATCTCACGTTTAAGTGGTAAGAGGATTTTTTTTTTCAATACTTCCTAAATATTTTGGTAGTTAGTAATCTATGTAAATATATTTTTCATTGTTGGGTTCATCTCTTCTAATTATTGAATCGTTCCAAGCTTTATATAGGGACAAATGGCGGTGGAAATTTGCTCTCGTACTAAGCAATTGAAGACAGTTGACGTTGAATCTTCCAGGCAATTCTTACCATGAGTTACTGGCCTACATATTTCTCTTTGTAGGCTTTTTATTATATACATATATATATATATATATATATATATATATTATATACTTGTATTTAGAGCCATGGATATCCTTCCATGTTAAGGAATTGCAATGCGGCTCGATATCGGATAACGGTTACGATTTCATCCAATTCTAGGCGTCTCTTCAGATGTGATTTTATCTAGATTTATAATTTGTACAAAGTTGTATAATATATTTAAAAAATAGTAGAACATTATATTATAAACCTAATCTAAAATATCTATTTCTAAACCAATTAAGTTTTAACTCAATAAACTTTCTGTTATAATCTATATTGGTTGTATTTCAACTTATTTTTGAAATACGACTTTATAGGACTATTTATTATAACTTTTGGGGACTCATATTATCATTTGGTCTTATTCAAAACTAATTTTTCATTGGTCTTACATTCCAAGATAAGGCCTTAAATATACACCTTTTTTTAATATATGACGTATAGATAGGTTTCATTAATTATTTATTGCTTATTCATATATGTCTTATATGTAATTTTATTCACTCATATTAATCATTAAGATCATGTTGGTGATTTTAAAAGATTTATCATAAATTATATCTAAAATTATGAAACTTTACATTATGATGATTAGACTCGATAAACTTAATAGATGATAGAAATCAACCCTTTAGACTGATAACATGTAGCTAAGCTAGAGGATTTCAGGGACTTGCTTGGAGAATATTAGCTCAAAACCAAAGCCAAGACAGGGATTTCTATGCAGAACTGATCTCTTGTCGACTGGAGCCTTAGGTCCTTACTTATGTTAGATTTTCCCTTGATTAGCAATAATGCTCTATCTTAGAAGACAACCCAAGAATAGCCAAAGTGAGCTCTAGATCCGACCATAAGCATTCGACCCCGAATTAAGTTGACTTCTTTTAGAACTAATTGGTTCCTAGCTTGGTCCAGATCAGGTCGGCCCCTGACTGTTAGCACTTTTTATTTTGCCTACTTTGTATCATATTTCTAATATCTAGCCACCAAGCAATACATGCCTTCTGACACAACATTCTAGAATGATTTCTTTTTTTTTTTTTTTCTGTATTGAGTATTCTTTATCTCTTTTACACATTTTTAGTATATTTCATGTAATCTAATTGTTGAATACCCCTTCTATATTTTCATACATGTAACGTAATCCTAGTGGATAAGTATATACCATTTGTTTATATGCAAACAAAATGATCAATACATTAGATTATTCAAGTATCTTTTGAGTAACCTTAGTGTTCCTATTACTCTTCTACTTTTATTTATTCCCTTTAGTAAGGAGTAGTGGCGAGTGACCCTTTAGTTTGGACTAATGTGCCATATCCGACAAATTGTAGGCCAAATAAGATCGAGTGGTGTGTCATATTTATTCAATAGCTACTCAGGTTTTGCTAGCTTTTCTTCTATTTCTTTTTTTTTTCCGGTTCATTTCATTGTAACGCTTCTCCGTATGTCCAACCCTAGAGATGCATAAATAATTCTAAGAAAATTTTATATAAATAAACTTAACTTAAGATATTACAGCTATATAGTTACTTCTTTTAATTTTTAATTACCTAGTCATGAAGGTTCAACTTAACTCCAAAAACATTGTTAAAAATAAAAATTTCTGGAGTATGTCTCAAGTACTAAATTTTTCACTTTATAGGCATGTATTTTATTATAGTAGATGAATATGAATTACTCTTTATATATTGTCTTGTATCACTAGTAAAGCCAATATAAATCATTTTATACCTTTAACCTAACTGATAAGTATATATATTTATTTATAATGGATATGAGCTATTTGAAAGCTAGCAGATCGAGGTTTTAGTGTATTACATCCTACCTTCCTTATAAAAAGTTTTGTCCTTGAAACATAACTATAAGTCAATAATATGTAAGTTCTTGACTTTTTTCTAGGAAAAGAATAATCAATGACAACATTACTAACCTTATATGAATAGTTTAAGGTATTGGGCTTTCATTGACTTGACCGATTCTTATGTAGCTTCCTCGATAGTGCGTTGATTCCACAAGACTTTCACATACTTAAGGTCTCGATTCCTCAATCTCTGAAACTTGGTATCCAAAATACCAATTGGATACTCTACATACATAAGGTTTTCCTTTAATTCAACTGGAAGCACATCCACTACCTTTATGGTATCACCTACAAATTTCCTCAAAATTGAAACATGAAATACATTATGAATTCCTGCCATCTCATTGGGTAATTTAAGTTCATAGGCAACTTTCTTAATCCTTTTCTTGATTTGATATGGTCCAACATATCAAGAACTTAACTTTCCCTTAACATTGAATCGCCTTACATCCTTCATTGGTGATATCTTCAAAAATACCCAATCACTTACTTGGAATTCTAATAGCTTTCTTCTAACATCCGCATAACTTTTTTGATGGCTCTAGGCAGTTTGTACTCATTCCCTTATTGTGTGTACCTTCTTCTTTAGATCTTGTAACATTAATGGTCTAATGACTTATTTGTTCTTTACTTCATTCCAATACATAGAGGATCTACATTTACATCCATACAATACTTCATATGAAGCCATCTGAATGATACTATGATAGCTGTTATTGTAAGTGAATTCTACCAATGGCAAATGGTCATCCTAACTACCTCCAAAATCCATCACACATGCCCTTAACATATCCTCTAGAGTTAGGATTGTTCGCTTTGATTGGCCATCACTTTGGGGATGATAAGCAGTACTAAAATTTAGCTTGGTTCCCCTTTTCACTTGTAAGGATTGCCAAAATCGAGAATCATGGTTAGATATTATTGACACTAGAATACCATGAAAATGAACTATCTCCTTGACATAAACTTCAACTAGTTGAGAGAATGTCACCGTTTGCCTTAAGGCTAAGAAATGCTCTGATTTTGCAAGCTTATCTATTATAACCCATATCATATCATGTTGTATCCTTGTCCTTAGTAAGCCACTCACAAAATCCATTGTTATATACTCCCATTTGCACTCGGTTATAGGTAAAAGTTATAACAATCATCCTAGTCTTTAATGTTTAGCCTTCACCTTTTAGCAGCTCATACAATGCGATATACCTCGTGCTAAATCTCCTTTCATCCTTGTCTACCAAAACTTTTGCTTCAAATCTTTATACATCTTATTACTCCTAAGGTGTAGGGAATATCTCATACTGTGTGCTTCATCCAATATCACCTCTTTAACTTTCGAATCCTTTGGTACATAAAGTCTTTCTTTAAACCTTAACATCTTTGCATCATCAATTCTAAAGTTTGGGTGTTGCTCAACGTTATTTTTGATCTTTTGTAGCTCTACATTTCCTTTCTAAGCTTCCTTGATGCTCTCAATAATGTAGGTTCTATCTTCAGATTAGCTAACATACTACTTTCTTCTCTTATTACAACTTCCAAGTTCAATTTCTCCATTTCCTCAATCAATTCTTGTTGATTTGTAATGAGTGTAGTGATACCACCAAACTTCTTTCTACTTATTGTGTTGGCTACTACATTAACTTTCCTAGGGTGATAATAAATTGTGAGATCATAATCCTTAAGTAATTCCAACTACCGCCTTTGCGTCAAATTCAATTCTTTTTGTGTATAGATATACTTTAAACTTTTGTGATCAGTATATACCTTACATGTCTCCCCACATAAGTAATGCCTCCATATTTTTAAAGCAAATATTACAGTTGCGAGTTCCAAATCATAAATTGCATAGTTCTGCTTATGTGGTCTAAGTTGTCTCAAAGTGTAGGCAAATCACCTTATCATTTTACATTAATACGTGTCCCAATTCACTTCTAAAAGCATCATAATAGATTGCATACTCTCTAGATCCATCTGGTATTATTAACATTGGAGCGGTTACCAATCTTCTTTTAAGTTCTTGAAAACTCTCTTCACACTTATCATTTCATTCAAATCTAACACCTTTTCGTATCAATTGGGTCAATGGCACAGCTACTTTAGAGAAGTCTTGTACAAATCTCCTATAATAACCAGCCATTCTTAAGAAGCTCCTTACTTCTGTTATAGTGGTTGGCTTTGTCCATTCTGTTATTACTTTCACTTTTGCAAGGTCAACTGCTATTCCTGCACCAAATAATATATGCTCAAGAAACCTTACCTAATCTAACCAAAACTCATACTTCTTTAACTTCACATAAAGTTTGTTGTCTTTAAGAGTCTAAAGTACAATCCTCAAGTGATCCACATGTTCTTCCTTACTCCTTGAGTATATTTAGATACCATCGATGAACACAACTATGAACTCATCTAGGTGCTTTTTAAAGACATGATTCATCACATCCATGAATGCAATAGGAGCATTTATTAGTCTAAATAGTATCAATAAAAATTCATAATGCCTGTACCTAGTCCTAAAGGCACTCTTATGTATATCTTCTTCTTTAATTTTCAGTTGAAGGTAATCAGATTATAAATCTATTTTTGAGAATACTACAAACCCTTCAGCTGATCGAATAAGTCATTAATCCTAGGAAGTGGATATTTGTTCTTTATCATCAATCTGTTCAATTTTTGATAATCTATATACAACCGAAGACTTCCATCTTTCTTCTTAACAAATAGTACAGGTACACCCCACGGGGATGTATTCGGCCTTATGAATCCCTTGTCCAATAGCTCTTGTAGTTGCTTCTTCAATTCTACCAATTTTGTAGGAGCCATCTAATAGGGTATCTTAGAGATAGGTATAGTACCCAATATAAGGTCTATAGTAAATTCGATCTCCTTATCTGGTGGTAGTCTAGGAAAATCCTTAGGAAAAACCTCGGGATATTCAGACACTATTGGTATATCTTCCAATCTCACTTCTTGAACTGGGTATCTATTATCGAAGTGAGAAATGCTATGTTACCATGTCTTACTAGCTTCCAAGCTTTACTTGTTAAGACTATTCGAGGGGTTGCATTTCTAGAGCTTCCTTTCAAGTGAAATTCTTCTCCATTAGCTTGTTAAATACTACCATCTTTCCTTCTTAGTTCACATTCGCTCGATGTTCAGTTAGCCAATCCATTCCCTGTATAGCATCGAATTCTCTCATATCCAATACTACTAATTTCACAAGCAATTTATATAGATCTATACACACATTGTCTTCCCTCAACTTTTGTTACACAACTTACTCTCCTCTAAAAAGAGTCATCATTATCAGATCATAACTTAGAATCTCTATTGGGAGTCTATTCCTATCAATATAGTCCTTGGATACATATGAACGTGTTGCTCCCATATTAAACAATGTATAAACATAGTTATCTTCTAGGTGAACCAATCTTAAAAATAACAATCACAATTATATAATTATTCTAGGGTACAAAGTTCAAGTAAGCACACAACACATTATCATATGAAGAAATCTAGAAATCATAAGGTTTAGGACTTGTACTTGTAACTATGTTGTCATCCATACCTTCTTCATCTTAGATTGCATACACCCTTCCGTGAACTTTAGGTCTGGTGTCAAGATCTCTTGGTTGATTATTTATATTGCCAAGTCTTAGCTTATTGGCTTGAGTTTGGTTTGGTCTTACCTGCTGATATGTAGTACATTAAGTGGTATTATGTTCTATCTACTGACACTTATAGCAGTATATACTTCTAGGGTTTGGGTTTTGACATGGCCTAGCCATATGCCCAGCTTCTCCACACCTAAAACATTTCTCTTGTAGTTTGGACATTGCATAGCTTGATGCCTACAATTACATTTCTAGCAAAGTGGCATAGCTCCACCTAACCTTCGATTCTTGTTAGGAGGTTGATAGGCCCTTTTTCCTCTTATCATTTTATGGCTACTACTAGAACTCCTAGCTTATCTATGGTTTTCAACTAACCCCTTTATGCAAGTTAAAGCTAAGGAATTGGAATTAGAGCTAGAGCTTCACACGTGATTTAGGTTACCATGTAATTCCTCTTAGGGGTTATTTGTTTAAGAAGAAGTCCAGTCCTTTTGAAGACTTAATCTTACACCTCTATGAAAGCAGACTAAAAGCCAAGAAAGATGGTGATGAAGCTATGACATTTATTTATAAGATTCCAATGTACTCCTTCTATGGTAGATTTGGTATGAATCTTGAAAGTATAGTAATAGAGATCTGCAATAAAAAAAGATATGAAGAATTGATGAAGATGGATAATTTTCAATCTGCAGAGATGCTTATCGATCATTACCATATTGTCAGTTACCTTAGCAATTGTAGCTTTGTTGATGACAACGCAACTTACTAATGATAGTCGCAACACTAGGAGCTTTCAAGGGAGGTAGACAAATAATAGTTGATAGTGGCATACAATTTCCTTTACTTACTTTCTATTTCTTTAGCTGCCCTTCATAAGTCATGAACTTGCTCAATCAAACGAGTCTCATTGATCATATCAGCATATTGCACCAACCTTGTCCTTTTCAACTCAGCTTGAAAATAACGATCAAGTTTAGCCTTAAACTGACCAACCTTAGCAAGTTCATTATTCTATACTGCTTCTGGGGTAAATTTCAACAATTTATTAAACTCCTATTCATATTCTTCAATAGTCTTGCCTGCTTGCCTCAACTTATAATATTCTTCATACATTTGTTCCTTCACATATTTAGGGAAATATTGCTCCAAAAATGCATCCTTAAAGGTGTCCTAACTTATGGGTTTTGCCACTGTTCATTTCTTACTTTTCCACCACTTATTCGTACGTCTATCTAATAAAATAGCAACAATCCCTTCCCTTCTATTATCTTCTACCTTGTGCACTTCAAAAGCTTTTTCTAATGAAGCGATCCATTCTTCTACAACTAAAGGATCAATAATTTTATCATCATACTACTTTACTATTTGTTATACATGAGCCAACTTATCAACTCCCCTAACTCTAGCCAGAGTAACCACAAATTATTGCATAAACTCTATACCTAGTTGAGGAGGAGCCGAATTAGGTTATGGCTGTAGTTCTACCCTTTGCTCTAGTTGTTCTCTATTTGCTGAAGGCCTTCCATGTTCCTTTCGTATCATTTTCTAACTAGCAAATAAACTTAAATAGTAAGTACCTTTATGAGGCGATAAGGTTATAATACACTATCAACAAGTTACCCCATATATCTCACATGCACTTAGAAACTTATGGTCCCTAACTTATACTCTGATACCACCTAAAGGATATCACATCTCAGCATAGCACAAGATGTAGCATCATATAGGAATACCTATTTATATTCAACAAAAGTTCTATCTATAACAAAAGTATACTACAACAAAGTTTAGCTTTTTACACCTGTTTATAAAAAAGAGTACATCTGTCAAATTTAATCAAACCTAAAATACAGTACTTTTTTTTCTTCTTTATTTCATGTAAGTAAATCCTTCATGGAACTAAGATCAAAATACAGCAAGACTTCCTTAAAGATGGTTGACTCTATCTTATACGCTCTCAAAAGACTTTCTTTTAGCTGATGTTAATGCCCAGTCAATTTTCTTCATAACTAGAAGATATACAAGTATCCCTTTAGCTTTCTATGAGTTAAGTGATAGTGGATAAAACAAAGTATAGAACAAGCATAACATACATTCACAAAGATCAGTACTATAGAGCATTCAATTTCGTAATTTGAGTTATCAATACAAATTATCTATGTAGGAAATTTGTGCCATGCTATGCTCATGTATGTGACATGCATCGGTACCAATATCTTCTACTTTTCCAATTCTTCATCTTACTAGTTTATAGACTTAGGCATTTGAATACAATGTCCAGGGACCTAGGGCAGCAAGGAGTTACTTGGGACTAAGACCTCTAATAAAAACCATACATTATGGTTTGAAAATCTAATACATAGTCGATTTAGCTAAAACTACACATCGTGGCTAGAATAAGTTGAGCAATGCAATTTTATATGCTTAAAAGCCAACTTAGTAGTGTTTAAGCTTTTAGAAACTCGACTTGTAAGTCCTTTCGTGCCATGCCATGAATGTAGTAAACAATACAATATCTTAGTATCAAGTACGTATCTCAAGTTCAATATCATAAACAATTTGAATATCTCAACTTCAACTTTGTTTCTTAACTTTATAATACATTCCTTCACATAGGGTTTACTTAAGCGAACACCTTAAAGGACAGTTTAGTTTCCAAGTTTTCTAAGTAGAGATACGCATCAATAAATCAATCATATATGAGGAAATATTTCACTCAGTCAACATACATTTAACAAAATCATGTATTCAATCAATCTAATACATCATTACAGTTTATGACATAATTGACTTCAAGTTAAGTAGACATAGGTCTATTTGTACAAAAATAAAAATATCCACTTACTCGGTCTTGACAGTAGCATAAAATCTTAAGCTTCATGATGTAGTTTTTTTTTTACCTATCACACCTAAGAAAATACACATAAACCCTAAGTTAACTATGGGTCGATACCAAACTCTTGTAAGCTTTTACTATCACGTTTCCAAGCTTATTCCAATCGTAAGTTATTCATTTCTTATCCGACTTTTGTAAACTTTATATTATCACACTTGTTAATTTGAGGACTATTCAACTAAGTTAAAATACCAAATTTACATATATTTTTTGAAACTTTACTGTACTTGGTTGTCGTCAAATGTTAAATATTATAAAGTATATATATATGTCAACTTATAAAACTATAATTAAAATTATCATATTCCTATATACATACGATGTATACATGAAGATGAGGAGACAAAAAGATAAACAAATATGCTTGAGCCAATCCATAATCCTAATTCCATCTACGTTTCATATTTATATAGAAATATATTATAGATACATAAATAAATATATTTATTTATGAGTACTTAAGAATATATTTATATTTCTATAAGCTTTTAGTTTAAATTATTATTATAAATTCCCTTTCATAGAAAACATGACTTGTAACCTTAATTTACTGGTATATAAACTTTTAGTTTTAGTACGTGGTTGCTAATATTACAAGTAAGTCATCAATAGTAATTCAAAGTCATTTAATAAAATCGTACTTTATTAACTAAGCCATGAAAATTTCTACATCAAAACGCATATCAAATTATACTTACCTTAGATGGCATCAACTTCAATTTGCTTAGCTCATTGTCTCATAACGACACTAGATGATCTTTAATACTCTTCAATATCTCACGTTTACGTGAAAAGAGGATTTTTTTTTTCAATACTTCCTCAATATTTTG
Source organism: Lumnitzera littorea (assembly GCA_024138015.1). Classification (NCBI taxonomy): domain Eukaryota; kingdom Viridiplantae; phylum Streptophyta; class Magnoliopsida; order Myrtales; family Combretaceae; genus Lumnitzera; species Lumnitzera littorea. Next base: position 65,246,357 of record JAMXBB010000006.1, read on the forward strand.
GTAGTCAGTAGTCTATGTAAATAGATTTTACATTGTCGTGTTCATCTCTTTTGAATATTGAATTGTTCCAAGCTTTATATAGGGACAAATGGCGGTGGAAATTTGCTTTTGCACTAAGCAATTGAGGACGGTGGACGTTGAATCTTCTAGGCAATTTTTATCATAAGTTGTCGACCTATATATTTCTTTATGTGGGCTTTTTATTATATATATATATATATATATTAATATACTTGTATTTAGAGCCATGGATATCCTTCCATGTGAAGGAATTGCAATGCGGCTCGATATCGGATAATGGTTACGATTTGGTCCAACTCTATGCATCTCTTCAGATGTGATTTTATCTAGATTTATAATTCGTACAAGTTGTATAATATACTTCAAAAATATTAGAATATTATATTATACACTTAATATAAAATTTTATTTTTAAACTAATTAAGATATAACTTAATAAGCTTTTTGTTATAATCCATATTGATTATATTTCAACTTATTTTTGAAATTCAACTTTATAAGACTATTCTTTATAACTTTTGGAAAACTCATTATCATTTGGTCTTGTTTGGAACTAATTTTTTATTAGTCTTACATTCCGAGATAAGGCCCTAAATACGCTTTTCCTTAATATATGATATATAGATAGGTTCTATTGATTATTTAACGGTTATTCATATATGTCTTATATTTAATTGTATTAACTTATATTAATTATTAAGATCATGTTGTTGATTTTAGAAGATTTATCATAAATTATATCTAAAATTACGAAATTTTATGTTATGGCGATTAGACTCAATAAACTTAATAGTTTTAAAAAAATTGTATATAAATGAACTTAACTTGAAATATTGCAACCATACAGTTACTTTTTTTAATTTCTAATTGCCTAGTTATGAAGGTTCAACTTAACTCCAAAAACATTATTATAAATCATAATTTTTAAAGTGTCTTATGTACTAAAATTTTCAGTTTATAGGCATGTATTTTATTATAGTAGATGAATATAAATTACTCTTTATATATTATCTTGTGTTATTAGTAAAGTTAGTATAGACCATTTTATACCTTTGACCTAACTGATAAGTATATATATATGTATGTGTTTATTTATTTATAAAGAATATGAGTTACTTGAAAGTTAGTAGATCTAGGTTTTCAGGCATTACAATGGTTGCTAGTCTATGTAATTGTACATTGGGTAACTAGTTATTATTCTTAGTCGACTTGGCAAATTCAATTGGTTAAAGGTGATCAAACACATCTTAAAGAGTGTAGAAGAACTAGTGGTAGCACAATAAAGCAACAATTCAACGTAGCATAACAAGTAAACAAACAATAATAAGTCTTCGGATACTCAATGATCCATTTCTCAATTGTCAAAATATCCTTCTTGTAATTCTTCATAATATGTATAATCACCTATATATCAACATAAACCACTTAATATAGCTACTTAAAATCCTATTTAGGCATTGAAAGCAAATGACTTACCATAACTAGATTTTGTTGCTATAAGGGTTTAAATATGTTGATAAATAGTTTTAAGATGCAATAATCATGTAGAATAATTCATTAGCTCTTGTTACATTGAACATAAGTATAAATAACAGTATCTTATGATGTAGAATTAAATTTTAAAGTTTATTGTAATCTTACTATTAAGTCTTTATTGTATTTCAAGGATGGTATTTGTAAAAATAACTGAAACATTAAAATTTCAAATACCTCGAGTTATAATACTCATAAGGGGTTTAAAAGTAACTGTTCATACGGGGTTCAAATTCATATTTATTATTAATTTTTTTTTTGAAAATCCGTAATAAAATGAGGCTAAATAAAACATAGAAAATTTAAAAATTCATTTTTTTTTTAAAAAAAGGAACTTTACAAAAATCAAATTAAGATGACAATAGGCTATACAAAAAGTTTGAAGTGGAAAGCAACTTATTTGGTTGATTTATTAGCTTAATGAAAACGTGTTCAAAGCTGGCTTTTTATCGGTTTTCTTTAATTTAAAAAACTTGTGACTATTATGAAAAATTGATTTTACAATCATAAAAGTGGACATATAATATACTCACAAAATTTTTTTTAGTGATTTTTGGAAGTTGTTTGATATTTTTACAAATATCTTTTTTCTTTTTCAAGTTATGGATGAGGATGTGTTGGCCAAAAAAGGAATGGTCCAAGGGTAGATGAATTTTGGTGATTTTTAAAGTTTATTTACTATTTTTTTTGCAAGTTTTAGGCTTATTTATAGTAGTTTTGGAAATATTATTTTAATAATAAAAATTGTTGTGGTCTAATTGTGTGACACCACATGTCATCCAATTGCCATCTTAATCCTCAGCGTAATTTCTGAGCTTAGCTAACAAGTAAGTATCTTTTAGTTTATTATTTATCATATATACTATTACATCTTCTTTATTTTATTAATATTATATTATTATTTTATTTTTTTATCTTGATTTGTATTTTATATCCCTATGTTATTATATAAACTTTTTGAGTAATTTTCTTAGATTTTATTATTTATAAGTAATTGTCTTTATTTTTTAATACATAATATGTATTTTAAGTAAATATTTACTTATTTGTAACTCCTAAAGTATAATTTTACCTAAACTTATCATGCAAAAAACTTCAAAGTTAAGTAGAAGTAGGATGTAATTTTGTGGTATACATTGGATGATGATTTCTTGATTGGGGGTAACTAAAGTTTTAATTGATAAACTTTAGCTTAAGACAAAAATATTGATAAATTTAACTTATTTTGAATATCTAATTTGACATAATTGTTTCTCTTGGCTTTGGGACATTATATTAGAAAATGGTGTTAATTGAAGAAAATTTCTAGTAGCCTTCAATTCTAAGGCCTTAATTAGGGTTTCTTTATAGGATTTATGTCTAGTTGGTCTAATTGGGTATGAACTTTTTAGAAGGCTGGCATATATGAGCTTAATATTTAATGCTCGGTATAATTCACTCTTACTTAGATAGCGGGGTATTACATATGTTATATGATATATAAATACATATTATGTAGTACATTATACAAACATATATTTAATGCATACAATTAGTGTTATATTAGGAACTATGTTACGGAATACATTGAAATGGAAAGCCTAATTTGAACAATATAGGTTTTATAGCTAATTCAAGATGATTTTATCTCCAAAATGATGTCAAAACTATTACCAAAACTTTTGGTTTTTTTTTTTTTCAATTTTATACTTAATATTTCAAATTTTCCAAATTGAATTTGTACATGTCAAATTTTATAATTAAAATTTGTATTGTGAGATTTTATATTTAATAAAACTTTAATTTAGCAAATTTAATGATTTCATCATCTTTAAAAGATACCATTGCAAATGCTTATTAGTTAAAGAAAAAAATTGTAATTAATGAGAAGTAAGGTAAAAATTTTTATAAGTAAATGTAAGATTGAGTAAGACTCCAACACACACAAGCATACATATTAACACATACTCTTCCTTAACAAACCCTAGTTTTTAGTAAACTAGAAATTCTCATATTTGCAAATTTTTACTACCATTTTCCCCATCATTAATTCATTGTAGTTTACTATTATAAGTCTACTTCTACAAATTTAGTAAATTTGAAGAAATAATGACAATTGGAATATTGGTTTGTTGATAGATTTTTAAGTGGGTGATTCTATTTTAAATGCTTGTTGTTTTTCCTATTCTTTTTATTGCTATAATTTTTATGGGATTATTACTACTGTTCATGGGATCTTCTATACTTAGTAAGTAGGTATTGTTCATATGGGATAAACCATTTCATCTCCTAGGTAGGATAATTTGACTTTTAAAGGAATGTACTAATCTATTCGAGTATGCTTTTGTATCTCAACCCTTCATTTATGAGACTTTTTGTATTGTTGTAATGTTTTCTTATTGAATGAAATTCATATTTAGTAGAAATAAAGAATATTAGATTGAGCATAGTATTTAGTAACATGAAATTCCATGTATAAGATTGAGAAGAAAAAGAACTAAAGTTCTAAACAATGACTTGACATTATCCCTTCATTTTATTCAAACTATCTTTATCACACTCATAGGCTTAGATTAAGTTCTATATTATAATTCACTCCATATTCAAAGTCTTAAGCATAATACCAAATATAAGATGAAGGAACAGAAAAGGTCAACAAACATAGTAGCTTCCGTGAAGTTACTTAAAGGATATGATGCACCAATGAACACAAAACAATGTAGTACTTCGTTTAATATGACATACAAGGTAATACTACGGTCCATTCACCACTAATCTTGAATTACTCGACAAGACTAGATAAGAGTGTAGAAGAAATATACTCGGTGAAGAGTATCTAGCAAGACAAGTATATTTAATATCTATAAAGGTGTAAGATGATTATAACTACAAAAGATAAGGGACTATTTATAATAAGTTTCTAAGGAAAAAAGGAAATATGTACAACTACAATAAATGGTAATACAGTAATACTAGCTTAGTAAATTACTAAAAGGTTAAAAGCGGACAAATAGTACAATATCAGAAAAGGGAATGATAGGTGGCATGTTGTGATTGGTTTCGTATTTTGGGATCTTAAAGCATTGTATCTGAACAGAGTTGATGTTGAGGATGCTATTGATGAGCTGTGTAGGGAGATGTTGAGGTGATTGAATGATGCTGCAGTTTAGTAGGCTAGAAGAAAGGAACTTAGTGTATTGTGTCCTCAGACTTAGCAGGTCAACCTTGACACATGGCAAGTTGGCTACAGCACTCGACAGGTTGACAATTGGGCAAGAGTTTGAGCAAAGTAGGTTATGTTTGAGTTAGGCCCTTAGAGAATTTGTCCATAGCTCTTCCATATATTGAAGCTCGTCTTTGGTAAGCTAACAAGAGAGAATTCTCTTAGTGAGAGATTGGTGGCCTTAGAGGCTGGTGCGAGTGATGGGTCTAGAGGTTCACAATCCATTAATTCCACAAGATTGTTGAATATTTACCCTCAAATCTTGGTCTTCTTCTTCTTCTTCTAGCACATAGGATGTTAGGTCGGCGACATTAAAAGTAGGACACACTTCGTAACCATTAGATAGTTTTAGCTCATAGGCGCTGTCATTGACACAATGAAGGATCTTGAAGGGGCCATCTGACTTGGGAGATAACTTGTTTGCCCTCTTCCTTAGGAATCACTCCTTGCTGAGGTAGATCCAAACAAGGTTTCCTAGGTTATAAATGACTTGCCTCCTTCCTTAGCTTCCCTATTCTCTCTTTCAAGCTATATCTTGGCTAATTGCTTGACAACCTTATAATGCAATTTTTGAAATTCCTCGACGTGGTGCAGGCCTGATTGACTTTCCCTTTAAGAGGTTGGGTTGATAATTATGTCTAAGGGCAAGTTTAGTTAAGTCCATAGACAACCTTAAAAGGCGTCTTTCCTATTGTGCTATGAGTAGAGTGGTTGTAAGTGAACTTGATAATGGGCAAGTAGAGATCCTAATCATGTAGATTCTTCCCAATAGTAGCTCGAAGGAGGTTGCCTACGGTTTTATTCATAACTTTTGTCTAACGGTCTGTCTGTAGATCGCAGGAAGTATTGAACTTGAGCTTAGTGCCGAGCTTCATACATAACGTTCATTAGAAAAAGCTTGTGAACTTCAAATCATGATCGGATATAATATTTCTTAGAACTCCATGCAACCGTATGATCTCTTGTAGAAAGAGGTTAGCAGTAAATAAAACATCATTGGTTTTGTGGCAAGGGATGAAATAGCTTATTTTGCTGAACAGATTGACCACCACCATAATAGAATCATGTTTCCCAAGTGTTTTGGGTAGGCTGAGCATGAAATCTATACTTAGATTTGTCTATGGCTGCTTAAGTATAGGTAGATGTGTATATTTTCCATATGGCTCCTTTCTTCCCTTGGCCCGTTTGCATACCTCACAATGCTTAAGAACTTTGTGCACATCCTTCATCATCCTTAGCCAATAGAAGTGCTCCCTTAATAACTCGGCTATTGGCTTCTCTCCAAAATGGCTAGCTAAGCCTCTAGCATGGGCTTCTTGGATAAGTAGTTCCTTACTAGAACTACTTAACACATAGAGTTATCTTCCCTTCATCATAAATTCTTGGCTCAAATAAAACACAGCCACTACTCCTCCAATGTTGCATTTGGCTACTAAGTGTCTAAAGTACAGATTATGTTCATATTGGTTAAGCAGGGTACTAAACCTAAGTATTCTATCTTACAATGTTGTGACAAGGACATGCCAATGAAAGGGTGTTGGCTACAGTGTTAGAATTTCTTTTCTTATACTTAATGACATAGCAAAAGGTTTCTAAGAACTTGACCCATTTCTCATGATGTCGAGAGAGTTCCTGTTGGCTCTTGAGAAGCTTGAGAGATTCATGGTTTGTGTAGATAATGAACTCTTTCGATAGTAAGTGATGTTGCCGGTTTTGAAGAGCTTAAACAAGGGCATAAAATTCTTTGTTATATGTCAAGTTATTTAGTGTGGCACCTATGAGCTTCTTACTAAAATATGCAACCGATCAACGCTCTTGTATAAGAACAACTCCAATGGCAACTCAAGAAGTGTCAATTTCTAGTTTAAAAACTTTCTCAAAGTCAGCTAGGATAAGTACAGGGGCAGAGGTCAACTTAGACTTAATCTCATCAAAACTACTTTGAGCTTTCTTAGACCATTTGAATTCAGAGTTTTTCTTGGTTAGCTAAGTCAGTGGGGTAGCTTTGGAACTAAAGTTCTGAATGAATCTTTAATAAAATAAAGTTAAACCATGAAAACTTCTTACATTGGTAGTACTAATCAGCGTTAGCCATTTGAGAATAGCTTGAACTTTTTTATCAACAACTTTGATTCCTCCTCCAAAGATAACATATTAGAGGAATATTACCTTGCTTTGATAGAATATGCATTTTTTTAAGTTGTTGAAAATTGCTTAGTATGGAGGATATCAAACACAAATCTTAAGTATGTGACATGAGAAATGAGGTTGGTACTATATACTATTATCATCAAAGTAAGCAATAGCATAATTACTAATCGATGATCTCAAAGTATGATTCATGAGCTACATAAAGGTGGTTAGCGCGTTTGTAAGACTAAATGAAATCACCATCCACTCAAATAGACTGTCCTTTGTTTTGAAAGCAGTTTTCCACTCGTCTTTGGTTCACATTCGAATCTGGTGGTAGCCATTCTTTAGATCAACCTTCAAAAATATTTTTCTCACAATGCAACTCATCGAACATATCATCTAATTGTAAGATCGAATATCAATACTTGATAGTTATCTTATTCATTGCTTGGCTATTAATAGACATTCTCCACGAGCTATCCTTCTTTGACACTAGGATAGCCAATACGACATAGGGGTTTATGCTCTCCTAGACATAGCCGTGTCCAATCAACTCATCAACTTGTTTCTTTAGCTCGGTTGCTTACTCAGGATTGAGTCTATAGGTAGGTTGGTTTGGTAATGTAGCTTTAGGATGGAGGTCAATGCAATGCTCTATGCCTTTGATGGGGGGCAAACCACTCAATAACTCGGCAGGACATAAGTTGGCATACTCTTGAAGCAATGCCTGCACCTTAGCGAGTAATGCTCTAACTGACTTTAACTTTAGTAGCCTCTTGACTAATAAAAGTATATACTTTTCCATCTTGATATCTTTGGAAAATTGGGCTTAGGAAATCACTAAGGACTTACTTTAAAGTGATCTATAAATCTTCTTTTATGACTCTTAAACATCTTTGGGGCTTATTAAGGTCAATATAACCTTCTTCCTATCTCTTTGGAACATATACATGTTCCTATACCCATCATGTAGTACCTTAAGATCAAAGAGCCATAGTTGACCTAATAGTATATGTGAAGCGTACAGGGTAGGAACATAACACCTCATCCTTGTATTTGTCACCAACAGTGATCAACACTTTGACTTGTTCGACAATAGGTAGACCTCCCTTCTCATTTAGCTTCTGAATCTTATAAGGCTTAGGGTGAGGATAGGTTGGCAATTTCAAAGCCTTTACTACTCCTTGTGCTATGACATTGGTACAACTCCCTCCGTTGATGATCACAGCACATAGTTTGCCATTCACTCACTAGTTTGCATAGAAAAGGTTCTCTCTTTGTTCATTCTCATTGGAGGTAAAGGTATTGAGAGATCTTTGTACAACCATATAGTAGTCTCCCATTTCAGGTTAGGTCACAACATTTGAATCTTCTTGAAACTTTTTTAGTAGTTGATTAACTCCCACTTCTTCTTCCTTACCTTCACTAGCACTTTCTACTTCAAATTGGGGCTTCTCTCCCTTAATAGTCATGATGCGTTGGTTAGGACATTGACTAACAATGTGTCCAAAACCAAGGCACTTATAACATTTTATCTCTTGGGTCTTCCTTCTTGAGTTGTGACATTAATCCTTCTTGACCTCAAGCTCTTTAGCCTTAGTCTTTCCTCAACCATCATCAAGTCTACTTAGCATCTAACCTCAACAGTCCACCTTGAAACTATACTAAGCTCGATCATATCTAGGTTGACTCGGCATACCAGTTATACTCGGTAAGCCAAGTTAGTTGCTTGATACTCTGCTGATCTGATTTCGCCCTTGCCTTTTGACCCTTTATGCTACTTAGATGGTCTTATCCAGATTTCTAAGCCTCTATACCTCCATTATATTACCAATTCTAGATCTTAGTCCAAAAATGAACTGTGCTATTGTCTGTACCTCAAGCTTGTTAACATTGTATTGGATTATTAGCAACTAGGACTCTTGGACAAACTCGTTTACTGATCGACTACCCTACATGAGTTCTTGGAGGCATCAGAAAGTGTCTTACTCATAGTATTCAGGAACAAACCTACTTTTCAAAACTCTATTCATCTTGTTTCATATTCGGCTTTTACATTAGGCTCTTTGGCATACACTTTGTAATTTTTTTCACCACATGGCTGCAAATCTAGAAAATTCTAAAGTAGCTGCCTGAATACGTACAAAGTCCTCATAATCATAAAAGTCAAATATCTTTTCAATCTATTCCTCTTAATCTAAATAGTCATCAACACTACCAGGCCCATTAAAATTTAGAATTTGCACCTTGAGATGCTCAACTCCTCTAGGGGCTTGAAGCTTATGCTCTTTGAATCTGTCATACTACTCTTCCTCCTCATATTATCCAACTCAAGTCTTCTCCTTGCGTCCTTTTCAACATGTCGGGGTGGAGTTGGGTTCAGATCAATCGCTTTGAGCACTCGATATTCACCTACCTGTTTTCTTAGCCTATCTCTTGCTTCTCGACCTCATTCATCAACTCTCTCTTAAGGTTTAGTCTCTATGACCCTTTATGCAGATATAGCTAGGTTGGCTATAATATTAGTTATGTCTTGCAACTGTTCGTCAGTCGTTTGTAGGGTCCATTGGGTAATACGACTACAACCATGAGCATCACTTATGGCATCATTAATCTCTCCTTAAACACTAGGATTTGACATTCTCAATGCAAAACTTAAAGAATTTCCACGACTCGATAGAAGATTATACATAACTTTGATAATATGATTTCAAGCAGTGACTTAAGAACTTGCTCTGTTTTCCACTAGAGAAATAGAATATAATAGAACATACACACAAACATGAAATACCTCAACACTAAGCTTTCAATTGCAACCTCAAGCTCTAATACCAGGATTCAAACTATCTTTATCACACTCATAGGTTTATATTAAGTTCTATATTATAACTCACTCCATATTCAAAGTCTTAAGTATAATACCAAATATAGGATAAGATTATTCTTTATCTTATTAAGAATTCAAGACCTTTATAATAACTTTCATTCAAACATTAAGTAAGATTCTTTTTCCTTAAAAGAAAAATTTTACATTCATTTAGTCAAAAGAAATAAAGTTATAATTGGATAACTGTTATAAAGGAATGAAATAAAGCTATAATAAGGTCATAATAAGGTTTAGATATGATGTGCCTAGGAGCTAAGTTGATTACTAGGACTTATTGTAGGGAATAGTAATAATGGGTCCTTCCAAGTATCGAACAATGAAGGAATGGAAAAGGTTGACAAACATAGTAGCTTTCATGATGCTGCTAAAAGGATATGATTCACTAACGAGCATAACACGACTTAGTACTTCACTTGATATGACACATAAGCTAATACTAAGGTCCATTTGCCACTAATCTCAAGCTACTTGACAAGACTAGATAAGAGTGTAGAAGAAATGTATCAGAGAAGGGTAGTTGGCAAGACAAGTCTATTGAATATCTGTAAAGGTGAAAGATGATTCTATCTATAAAAGATAAGGTACTATTTATAGTAAGTCTTTAGGGCTACAAAGAAATATGTGTAATTATAATAAAGGATAATACAATAATACTATCTTAGTACATTACTAAAAGGTAAAAAGGGGACAAATAGTACAAAAGAATATACTACAATGTCAGAAAAAGGAATGATAGGTGGCATGTCATGATTAGGCTGCATTTTGTGATCTTATGGTGTTGTAGCTGAGTAGAGTTGATGTTGAGGATGCTATTGATGAGTTGTGTTGGGAGCTACTGAGTTGATTAAATGACATTGTAGTTCAGTAGGATGGAAGATAAGAGCTCAGCATATAGTGTTCTTAGACTTGGCACTCGATAGGTAAGCATCGATAGATGGCAAGTCAACTTTAGTACTCGATAGGTCGGCAAATGGGCAAGAGTTCAAGTAGAGTAGGGTGTATTCGAGCTAAGCCTTTAGAGAGTTCGTCCATAGCTCTTCCACGTATTGAAGCTTGTCCTTGGTAGGTTGACAAGAGATAATCCTCTTGGTGAGAGATTGTGGCCTTGAAGGAGGGCATAAGTGATGTGTTTAGAGGTCTGCAATCCATCAGGATATATATGACTTTATTTGATGACTCAATAGAATTGGTTTTATTTTATCTACTTTTTTAAATAATTTAAGGTGTATGGGTTAAATAGCTAAAAATTTACAAAAGTACCCATAAGTATAATTGTATAATTTTGACATCATAATCGTAATGTTATGATTATATTTTAGTACTTATAATTACAAAATCAATATTTATAATACATCAAAGACCTTATAATTATTATTGCTTGTCCTAGTTATTCTAAACTTGTTTCCACTCATAGCCCCCTTAGAGTTTCCCTTAACCTATGCGACCCTACTAGCCCATGCCATTTGATCTCATTCCTTTAATAGCAACCAAACTTGCCTTTCCCAAGAAGAAGATCCATTGGAAGCTTCCTGACATTAGATGACCTCAATAATATGGGATAATGATGTGACAAGATATGTTAGAAAACATGCCCCTTGTAGAAGGAGGTATGCCAGTACTTATTAGTTACTAGCTCATTGACATAAGTACCGAATACAACCGAAGGTTTCCACCTATGTGACTTGATCCCAAGGGAAATCCTCCTCCCATATAACCCTTAAGACAACATTATGGATGGAGGGACCACACTTGAAACTCTCACTTACATACCAACGTAAGTGCACACTTTAAAATTCTCCCTCCATCTTTTCCTTAGAATATTGAGATTGAAGGTTCTCTCTCTTTTATAGGTCTTTCACTAACTTGAGCATTAGAGTATATGCCTTGGAGCCACCTCTAATGCACTTTTAGCTCATGTGTTTTCTTTTGTAATCTCAAGACCTAATCTACATTTTGGCACCTACCTGCAATTCAATCCTATAAAAACACCATGACTAGTACATGAAACACTAGAAGCTTAGAAAAGTAATCATAAACTAACCAAGACATGACTTACCTAAAACCTCAAGCCACTTGCCCTAAGATAACGTAGGACCATAAGCCTTACAGGCTGATGCTGCACCAAACTTCAACAATAGATGGCAAAAATGATGGTAAAAGACAAGCTCTTTACACAAAAACTCATTAACCCTCGAAGAGTTCTTAGTTCAAGATAGTAACCAACACAACCATGTTAGTAATAACATATTGTACTCCCAACTCAAAAGCCTCATCTTAGTGTCGAGGTGCCTACTACCTCACATAGTAAATGTGCCAAAGTTCACATTCTAAGCATTTTGAAGCATAGTTCAAAAAGTCCCTTAATATTTCAACTTGGATGACATTATTGACATGATTGGAAAACTTTAAGATGCTAAGGAGCCTAAAGATAGATAGCCTTCTCTATTGGACATTCCTCATTCATTTAATTAATATACGAGGAGGCCATTCCTCCTAACATCAAGATCCTTCAAATGGAGATGTATGATGGTATGATGGACCCAATGCTCTACATGACCTAGTATACCTTTTGATGGACCTACACAACATCTCAGATGTCATTGCTCTATAAAGCCTTCATAAGCATGCCAAAAAAGTAGCTCATACTTAGTATAATAGCCACAAACCAACTCTATTATGAGCTTTGAAGAATTGAGTTAGTGTATCCTCTAACATATTATGATAAGCAAGTAACCAAAAATGGATATGTCATACATAAAGATTATCGAGCCTAAATTTTTAGTTTTATTTTCCTTAATTCGATCTATATTGAACTCTATACCCATTCAATATAGACTTTAGATTAGGAATTAAGTAAAACCTAATTTTCTATGAGGTGCTGCACCTTATTTCATAGTCTCCAATTTTATCCGTGGAGTGCCCTATTTGCCTTAGGTGGTAATTGCACTTGGTATCTAAGTCATAATACCTTGGTCTATATCTTTCATTAGGAATTTGAAAATTAATCAAATTATGAGCTAGAGATGAGCTTGAACTTAACTAAGAGGAATGGGAATATTTGTAAACTTATTGGGAAGAGGTTGGTTGTTTTAGGGTAGAGGTTATGGTTGTTGACTTAGAGTGATAGACTAAGGATTATGGTAGTTTAAATAGAAATTTGGGGAGTTGATCTAGAACTTCTTCAAACTTTCACTAAACCGCTATGGTTTCATTGCTTTTACTAGTAATCTTAATCGGGACTGTCTTCCTATCAGCTAATTCTTGAATTGATAGTTTACTAGAGTTGATAGCAATTTCAATTCTACAACTGAATGTAGTTACTTTAGCAAAATCGATGGAGGTTTTCCAATTAAGTGAATGAAATAGTGTTTCTCCAATGTGTTAACATATATTAATGTTGATAGGAATCAACTCCTCATACTAGTCACATGCAGTCGACCTAGAGGGCAGTAAGGACTTACATGAAGAATACTAGCTTGAAACACCATTCAAGACGAGGATTCTTATTCTGATCTCTATCTTTTACACTACTATCGACCTTAGTACAAAGCTCTCATAAGTACTAACATAGTTTTCGAGCTACTAAGCAGACATACTAACTTAACAAGTAGGCATGTTGACCAGTTGAGTAGTTACATCTATTGTTGAGCTCATATTAAGATCTAGGTAGCTCCCAACCTGACTAGCATTATACTTATGTCTAAGCTAGGCTGCCATGATACTCAACCTAGAGAGGATTAAAGTGCCCTTCAATATTCGAGCTCTAACCTAAACCATATTAGGTTAGCTCTGACTGTTGACTTTCTTTTGACCTTGTTTGAGTAAGATCTTGCAACTATTAAGTAGCTTCAGAATTCATTTTAGCTTAGCCAATTACATTGCATGTCTCTAGTCACCTCTTGACATGTGTCTTCTGGTACAATATTCTAAAATGATTTTTTACTTTTTTGTATAGTGTATTATTTTCCATTTTTACCCCTTTAAGAATGTTATAGGAATCTTTTGTAAATTATCCATTTTGTCTTTTCCTAATTTAGTGTAACCTCAGTTGAGGTCATTGATTGCCTTAAAATAGAGCAACCGAGCCTTACAATTTAAAATCGTATATTTTATCCTTTACTCGATTAAATAGGTAAGTGTACCTATCATTTATTAATATAGATAAGTATAGGGTTGTCCCCATTAGGAACATATTTAAACATTAATACTGATTATTCTTCCTATTAATTAGCAAATCAAATGATCAAATGAAGTAATTAATCTAATTTGTACAAGTACACCATACTAATTCTACCATTACACCAAGAAAACACAACAAACAAGATTATAACATGAAAACAACAAATTACAGAGTAGGTTTACTCCATCATATTAACATGACTTATAAACTATCTATCCTAACAATTACTCATCTGTAAGAATTCTCTATTCATGAGTATTCTTTTCAAAATTTCTCAATTCTAATCTTGATTGCATTCCTTAGAATCTCTTCTAAAAGAATGGATAAGTTAAGATTGCTTGAAAAATTTACTAAATCCTAATAATATCTTTATTAGTAGGAGTAGTTCATTCTTGGAACTAAGATCTACTCAATGAAATCGTTTCTCAACATATTCCATTGAGATTTATTGCAATATTGTGTTGTGCATTATACTATTTCAACTTATATGACGTTTTAATTACCGGAAATTCATAATTATTAGGAATAACAACAAATCAAAGTATAATCATGTTAAAATGACTTTGTAAACCCTAAATTATTACTCATACATGATATAAAAAGAATGAACATAGAGAAATAAGAAAAACAAAATAAAACAGAACATAGAAGAAGAAATAAGAAGAAAACCCCTTTTGATTAACTTAAAGAATCTTGATACAACAATATATGGACGTTGGATTCTTCACAATTCTCTCGAATTTAGTGAAGAATAATATACAAACTCACGTTACAATACAACCATACTAAGAACACGAATAAGGAATTTAGTGATGTTGATTATGATGATCTATTGTGTTTCTTGATGATGTTGTTTCTAATGTAATTCTTTGTTCTTTTGTTTAAAAGTTATGGTATATTTATACTCGTCTCGTCAAAGGGCTCAAAATATACCACTTCAAGACACCGCTTGATGTTAAAATACGTTCCATATACTGATTCGTGTGAAAAAGTTAAAGAAGAACAGTCATGTCCGCTCCCATCATACCTGTGACATGGGGTATGATAGTCTCGGAAAACAAAAATCTATACTAATCACGACTGTGACCAAAGATGTGAACTCCTCATTGCTTTATCACATCTCATCATGCCTATAATCAAGGGAGTGATCATCCTTTTGGTAACCAATCATAGCCGTGACTGATAGGAAGATCAACAAAACTTCCTCAATTACACCCATAATGGAGGGCGTGATTAGTGCTAACCATTCCAATCTTTCGTTATCACGCTTGTGATGGAGTGTATCTTGGTTTTACTTCATGGTTTTCTTCTCTTCACGGCCATGATTGCCTTAAAATTCATTATTCTTGTGTAAACTTTATTTCCTTTATCTTAATTCATCTGAAATCAATACATTACACAATTAAGTAGCAAGAACTTAAGAAATGAACACAATTATGGTCGATTTATACCTACATATGTCTTGAAAGTGTAGGGCAATTTACCGTTATCAAACTTCCCAACACTTAAGCTTTACTTGTCCTTAAGTAAACACCCAAAATCAATCAATGAACTCAGCAACTTTTTTCGATTGTATATTCGACAAAACATTCATAGTGGCTTAACTTTGTACCTTCTACATTGTGTTCTCAGAGTACACAAATCAATATTCTAACACTAATCCAAGTAAAACAAACTTTACCTTTACTATTTAATGATAGCTTCAAAAGCTATAAAGTGAACATAAAGTCAAATAGAACAAAAGAAAATTGGTTATACTTCATCCACTTCCTTAAGTGTATAAACTCTTCAATTACTTCTTAAGCACAATTATCTAGAAGAAAAGTATTTTGCATCCATCTTTTTCCTATATTTCTACTTCTTTTATTGAATCTCTTCAAACACAACTTACAAATTACATTTTCTATTTTTCTTTTTTTTTCTTTTTCTTTCTTCTTTTTTTTTTTAGAAGGAAAATAAAGATTAGCAACAGAGTTAGATTTTACTCTTCTGAGGAATCAAAACCTATCCTTACTAACTTAATCCTTATATATTCTTATTATAAAGTTATAAAGAGAAAAATTTGCAACGGGGTAAAACTTTGCTCTTTTGAGGAACCAAAGCCCACCCTTAGTAACTCGATCCTTAAACACTTTTAACTTACTCTATTTTGAAGAGATTCTCAAGAAGTATCAATAAGTGAATTACTTCATTTGCCTTTTTTATTCGTGATTAAATGAGCTCCAAAAGTAAGTGAAAAGTAGATATACTACATAGTAAGTTTAGAAGTACAATCATTTAACTTTGAATTAAAGACTACGATTCACTTCTAACCTCTAAATTCATTCATTAAATAGCAAGTAAGTTTGCTTCACTTAGATTTGATCCCACAATTTTGATTACGTATACTAAATGCACAAGAGGTGAATAAGTTACACAATTAGCTGTTATTTTGCCAAACTTACAATCTATTCAGTCAACTCATAACATGAAAACAAACAAACTACTTAAATAGAAAACTTGTGATAAACAGGTCTAACCTTTCCCTTCACTTAGAAAGAAACATTGTCCTCAGTGTTTGAGGAAAGCAAACATAGAATGGGCATAGAAAAGGAACAACTAGAAAGATAAAAAAACAATAGACAATGAGAATAGGACTTCCTTGATATATCAAGTTTGACTAATGCATTGAGTTGTAAACCATCAGATAGTACATCCTTCAAACACCATAAAAAATTGAACAACAAAGGAGACCTAACCATTAAGACAAGACAAAAACAAAACATAACGAACACATGATATGAGAGTCTCTATTAATAGTACATCATTGAGGTTAAGCTCTCAACTAGTTAATAAGTCAAATAGTAAACAAAATAAAACAAGAGAAAGAAAACAAGTCAATCATCCTCAGCTTCTATCTCTACATCCAAGTCGTCATCGTCCTCCTTAGGTGACTTTTCTTCACTCTAATTCCCGGTCCCTTGTCTTGTTATTTCTTGTTGGGTTCCTTTAGAGTTTCCTCTTCATCATTACTTTCTTCTTCTTCAAACCCTTCCTCCTCAACACTAGAGTCTTCTTCTTCCGACCCATCACCTTCTTCTTCTCCTTGTTAAGCACTTGTTGGTGAGGGAATTGGAGGTTAACTAGGGCCCACATCCTCTTGGGTTTAAGGATGGGACAAATAAGAGGAAATGGCTACTACCACTTTTGTGGCAATGTTTTTCAAGAATTTAACAATTCCCTTTTAAGTCTCTTTGTTCCTAGGTACTTGAGTTTCCAATCACTTCAAATT
This sequence comes from Lumnitzera littorea, assembly GCA_024138015.1. Taxonomy (NCBI): domain Eukaryota; kingdom Viridiplantae; phylum Streptophyta; class Magnoliopsida; order Myrtales; family Combretaceae; genus Lumnitzera; species Lumnitzera littorea. Next base: position 65,263,584 of record JAMXBB010000006.1, read on the forward strand.
GTTGATTGAGAAGCTTGATGTAGCTGGTGCGAAATCTGGAGCACTAAGGTCCTTAATGTCCAAGTCAAGATTAGAGACTCCTACAATATCTCATTGATTGAAAGAGGTTCTTAGAAGCAGTTCTGGATTAGTACAAGAGTCTCTTAGCTTGTCACTAGTAATCTACAACATCAAATTCTTGAGAATTCTAGTAATCAGTCGTCCAACAAAAATACCTTTGCTCTTATCAAATGTTTGCCAGCAAATTCCAAATGTGGTATGGATTCCCACATTCATCGGAAACTCCTTAAGTACATTGTACAAGGGTAGTAAGCCATGCTCCCCTACTACCTTAGTACTCTCATGCTTCCCATAAATTGTCCTGACAAGGATATAGTGGAAGACTCAAGCACTAGTTTTTTTCAAAGTTGAAGTTTTAGACTTGCTTACTCTGTAACTACTTTCATTGGAGATTTCTCTCCAAAATTCATTCACAGAAGTTCCTTGGGGAAGACTTACTAGCAAATCTACAAACTCACCATCCTCTAACTCAACTTAGGTATACAATCTCATAGCACGTACAAAAGTTAACATATCAAAGGTATAAGCTTTTCCAAAGGCAAAGAACTCTACCTCATTGTTTATTTTTGAGCTGATGTACTCATACTTGATTTTGAAAGATGAGAGGAAAGCCAATGTTGTTTGCTTGTAGGTTTTCTCCTAAACTGTGAATAACTTCAGCTATGGCCCATTTCCGAACAACCTTTGCATGGCTATCTTCAACCTATACTCTCCCAACATCTCTTAGTCCATAACACAATGTCTCTTGATTATCTTCTTGGCAACAAATTCCTTAAATCTCTCTTTTGGTTCCGCAGTCATACTAGCTAGTGGAGTGACTGCCCTGCTTGAACTTACTACGTTAGATCACCTAGGAGGAGGAGAAGGAGACCGATTAGCCCTAGGTCTCTTATGCTAAGAAGTTGTTGATGATTTCTTAGGTGCTATCTACAAACATCCATGTTAGTTCAAGAAAAGCAAAATTCATGTACAATTTAAGTATAATTCAAACTAAGTATAGCCATTCCAACTTCCTCCAACTTATAAATATAAAGCATCTATCGACTAAACATGATCAACTCTAGCTTATTGTTAAGTATGAATTACACAAGTGAATTCATAATAAACTCAACTTGTAACCGTGAATTCATAATAAACTCAACTTGTAACCTAAACTTCAACTAAGGATTAGTATCTCTCCTTAACTATACAACACTTTAATTCAAAACATCAACACATAAACACAATCCAATTCCTAAATGCCATGCAACACTTCAACATATAGGAAACAATCAATCAACACAATCTTACATAACACTTAATTACTAATGATGAGACTAAATCATCAAATTAGGCTTAATTTGTAAAAATCCCCAATTTGATAATTATCAATGGAAATTAGGGTTTAAGCTTTGCATTCCGAATTTTAGCACAAAGTCATACAAATCAAGTCTAATTACTATACAAACACAACTATGGGTATGATCACAATACATTTACAATTCATAGTAAACATACATATACAAAACCTAAAGTTACATGAACTAAATCTATGTAAATGTAGAAAAACTAAAGAAAAAGAGGAAGATCATACCTTAAAAAAGTCTAATAGCGATGAAAATGATCGTGCAAGCATTAGAAGTGATAAGAATAAGGATTGATATTGAGAAAATGGTGTTGGATTTTCTTAGGAAACCGACATGGTGAGTGTTATCACATGGTGGTGTTTTAAAATGTGTGAGAAATGAAGAGAAAGAGAGGGAAATTTCTTATATAGTAAGGTGTTAGGGACATGATCACAATTGTGAAACGAGGTGTGGTGCCTCTCTTGAGCTTAATCATGAGCGGATGATACCTGTGATTAGCACTATGGCCAATATTATTGGATTATCATAGCCTACAACTTTAACTAGTCATGAGCATGAATGAAACCATGACTAGCACTGTACAAAGAAATTCAATGTAGCCCTTCCTATCACAACCGTGAGGAAGGATGTAAAATCTCTTCAGGAGGTAATCATGGTCGTGATGGATTGGTAGATCAACCTTGTTAATTGATTACGACCATGATTTATCCCATGATAGATGTTGTGCTTAAAAAGAAAAAAATGAAATGCTTACCTTTTATCATAGTTGTAATGCATGTTGGCCTCCCACCCTCTATCTATGTCTCTACACTTAGTGAAATTCTTCTCTTATCTTTGAATTGCTATGACTTCTACACAATGTTTCCTTTTTTTTTTCATCAAACAATAAACAAATACACTCAAAGCAAACCAAACAAATAACAAGAACAATAACAAATAATTTAAACTTAACAACGTCAAAATGATAAATCAAACACAAGTAAGTAAATCTAATTAAAGGATACATGCTTGTTTAACGCCTTAAGCTTGACCTTTCTAGATAATTTGGCTTCATTCCTTGAATTAGAGAAGTTTTAACTCCTCCCTACCTTCCTTCCAATCAACTTCTCCATGGTATAACTTTAATTGTTGTCCATTAATCTTAAATGTCCCTTTTTTTGGATGCTCAACTACTACCACCCCAAATGGAAACACTTTCTTCACTAAGAATGGAATTAACCGCCTAGACTTAAGTTTTTGAGGGAATAACTTAAGCCTAGAATTATATAAAAGTACCAGGTCCCCTTCCTTAATTTGCTTAGGGTACTTAATCTTGGAATCATGTAAGTGTTTAGCTTGTTCCTTATATGTTCGATTGTTCTCATAGGCTATCAAATGGCACTTATCTAATTCATTGAGTTAGAGACGCCTAAGTTTATTGGATGCTTCATAATCTACATTTGCGGTCCTTAAAGCCTAATAGACCTTATACTCAATCTCCATCGGTAAATGGCAAGCCTTACAATAAACCAATCAACATGGTGTAGTACCTAATGGAGTTTTGTAAGTAGTTCGATATGCCCATAAAGCATCATCTAGCTTATCAACTTAATCTTTTTTGTTGTGTGCTACGGTCTTCTCCAAAATCCTTTTCAAGTCCCCATTAAATACTTCCACTTGGCTACTTGTTTATGGATGATAAGGAGTAGCCATCTTATGATGTACCCCATATCTTTTAAGGACTCATTCAATTTGATTGTTGTAAAAGTGGGTCCTTCTATCACTTATCAATGCTCGATTGCCCCAAATCTGAAAAATAACTTTCTCAAGAATCTTGCTACTACCCTAGTATCATTTGTTGGTAAAGCCTGAGCTTTAACCAACTTTGACGTGTAGTCTAGGAATATTACTGAAGTTTGAAGTTTCCATAGCCTTACTTCTTTCTATAGGAGATTCATCAGGAACTTCAATACTATTGTAGTCCCTTTGATTAATTAACTAAGAAGAGCGATGGATTCTATTGGAATAACCAAGTTGAGAAGAGCTTCAAAGAAATTAAGGAGAAGATTACTAGAATGCTTGGCTTAGTACTACTAGATTTTGATGAACCTTTTGAGTTGGAGTGTGATGCTTTAAGTGTTGGCTTTAGTGCAGTTCTAATGCAAGAACGCCAGCTATAGCTTACCAAAGTGAGAAGCTCAATGGTGTTGCTTTGAACTATTTAATATATGAGAAGGAGATTTACTCCCTTTTCTGAGCTTTTACCATATGGCATCAATACGTACTCCCTCAAGAGTTTGTCATCCATATGGACTAAGAGTCTTTGAAGAACTTAGGGAATCAAAACAAGCTCTTAAAGAGGCAAGCTAAATGGCTTAAATTCATGGAACGTTTTTCCTATGCGATCAAACATAAGAGAGGTAGTACATAAATGTAATAGTTGATTGCTTATCACAATGGCAAGTTTCGTTGACCACTATACAAACTAAATTATTGGGAATCTCCCTTATCACTTAGTAGTATGTACAAGACCTGCACTTTGGTCCTATTGCTGAGAAGGAATTGCTATTGGAGGGGGAGAAGGCTATGTATACCGAGTTATTCCATATGCAAACTATTGGTTAGGGAAGCTTATAAAGGAGGTTTATCTAGACACATTGGTGAAATAAAGATAGCCAACCTCTTAAAGGAGAACTTCTACTAGCTTGGTATGGCTAAGGCTATCCATAAGGTCATTGGAAGTTGTGATGTCTGTACGAGGGCGAAGGGAAGGAGAGAGCCACATGGAGAGTATATGCCCCTGCCCATACTAACTACACCTTGGGTTAACCTTAGCATGGACTTTGTCCTTAGGTTGCCCTAAACATCCAAAGGATGAGACTTGATCCTTATAGTTGTGGATTGATTTAGTAAAATGGCACACTTTGTCCTATGCCATCGAACTAACGATACTTTATATATTATTGATTTGTTTTGGTAGGACATTGCCTGACTGTATGGAGTTCCCAAATCCATTATATTAGATCAAGACACCAAATTTTTAAGCTATTTTGGAAGACCTTATGGAAGAGACGTAGCACTAAACTTGTGTTTAGCTTCAGTAGTCATCCTTAGATTGATAGCCAAACTGAGGTGGTGAATATGACACTAGGGACCTTATTCCATGCTATTGTAGGCAAGAACTTAGGGGAATGGTATCTATGCTCACTTACCATAGAGTCTGCTTACAACCAAACTATCCATAGCACTACTAGAAAGAGCCCCTTTAAGGTTATCTATGACCTCAATTTGACCATTCTACTTGTTCTAGGTAGTACCTTAGTAGCTTTCGAGGAAATCTAATCTAGAGTAGATTGAGCCCAAAAGCTATATGAGCTACACTAGTATGTAGCCAATCAAATTGCAAAGTTTAATGAATGACAATAAGAAATTGGTAGTTGTGGCCATTGAACTTTCTCCTTCAATGCAAGTGACCTAATATAGATCCACCACCATTAAGAAAGATTCTTGTGCCTTAGGAAGAACAAATTGTCTCCTTGAGTTGATGGACCATTTAAGGTGTTGAGGAAGATCAACTGCAATACCTACCAAATAGAACTCCTAGAGAATTATTGCATCTCTTCTACCTTTAACGTATCCAACCTGATTCCTAGCTAACTAGCCATTGAAGAAGAACCACAAGAAGAAGGCCTTATAAATTTGAGGTTAGATCTTTTTGACCTCCGAGAAGACGATAGGGATCAACCTTGCTACCCAATCACTAAGAGCTGAGCTAAGGGACTATAAGGGATAGCTCAATGTATATTAGCTCGAGAGTTGATTAAGGAAGAAGATTTCCTTAACATCCAAGGCCTTATACTCTTCACCCAACCAGAGTGTTGAATTATGGTCATGATTAGAGTAACTCCCAACTAAAGCTCTAGCATATTGCAATACTAAGGACATCAAAAGCATCAACTTTACAAGCCTTAACCTCAAACCTCTAGCTAAAGACTCTTGAGCGGACGATCTCCGATCTAATCCCTAAGTTGACCTACTCTGCTAATTGACTTGATGGAACCATAACACCATGTATTGAGCACCAACATGATTTAGATTAGGTTGACTAATCTAACCATATTTCCTATATTCTTGCCAAGCTATTTCCTTAGATCTTGAGCAACCTCATGTTGAGGACTTCTTTTATCTCCAGAAGGCAGCTACGTATCTTTTCTTTTCTCTTTTGTCAAAGTACCTATTTACAAGTTAGCATGTCTCCACCCAGCACATGACTTGAGAACATTTGATAAAGGCATATTTTACTCATATTCCATTGTGTAAATTATGTTAAATTGTTATTGATTTTAAAGAAATCATTTAGAAATGGCACTTACGTATATTCATTTGGAAATTTCAGGTCTCTGAGGATTTAGAGTGGAATTATGAGTAATTTGGTGGAGTTTTATGTAATCGAAGGAAACTTGAATCAATCTGCCTCAACAAGGATGATATAAAGAATTTAGGAATGAAGGCAGTCAGCCTTAAGCTAGCTTACAAGTGAGAGCCACTAACCTACATTCAAAGCTGTTGGTCTTTATGGTCAGCCTTCAATCAAAACAGCTAGCCTTAAGCCAATGTTGATTTCTAGCTTAAATCATTCGAGACCCATCCTTTGTTTGCTCTATTAATACGCTTTGTGTTGATATTTGGAGTGACTTCTTTTTTCATTTTTTCCTTTTTACCTAAAGAGTTTTAGACGAAGTCAGAGAAGACCTTGCCATTGTTAAGGAGATCATCCTTAGAATTCTTTCAATTGGAGTTTTCTTTATCATTGTTACAGAATTGGTGACTTCTATCCAATTATTGTTTATGCAATTCTATAACTTGTTTTCACTTTCAACTATGAATTTCCTTGTAAGTTTGATTGTGATATGTGCTTTTATTTAAAATTCCATGGCTGGCTAGGTTTTAATTGTAAGAAATTGATGAAACCTTAGGTAGCTAAGATGATAGTTGTAGTCATGTTATAAGGTTAATAGATATGTGGATAATTCATGATTACAATTTCTATAATTTCAATTGTAATTTTCCATTGGTTATAATTGTTAGAAGCACTATTGATGCGAGAGTTGATATAAGGTTTGTTAGGAATTCTTGATTAAACTAATTAGCTAATGTAGGAGTGGCATTAATTAGATTAGTCAGAGATTATCCAAGGATTAATGTAATGTCTTTAGTTAATTATTCACTAAGATATTAGGGATAATTAATTTAAGGCATTAGTCAATCATAGCATTGGGAGATATACGATTGTAATTTAAAGTTCACTATTAATTGGAGATGCAAGAGTTGATCGATTAATTAGAGGTTTAAGTCCTTAATTTTTAAGACATAATAATTTCACTTAAATGACCACATAGCTATTAATCTCTATAACATGATGGCAATTTGATTTGCACAACCAGGGTGGATTTTGTTTTTCCTACATTCTCAATTGATTGTTTCATCTTTGATATATTCTTGTGATTTTCTCTATGATAGCTTAAAGTTAGTCATTAGATTAGTTAATCTACAGTCTAAATCCAATTTCTTAAATATTGATAAGAGCTATTATAGGTTTAGTAGTTTCTTAGTCCTCGAGGGATCAACAACCTTACTCACTATTTATCACTTGATACAGACCTAGTATACTTGCTAGAGTATTCATTATATTTTTATATATATTTTGAGTAGATTAACATTCTCTGATAGAATTATTTTGCATATTTGTCCATTTTAACTTTTTCTTTGTATATATTAGTAATCTCAATGAACAATGCTAATATTTTTCTCCTTTAATGTCTTTTCCTTTAGAAGGTAACCCTAGTGAGGCCAAGTATATAAGGCCCTCTTTATAATACGTAGTCAATCATCACTATTGCATATTGAATACAAAAACTTTCCTTTGACAAGTATTTTCTCCTCCTCTAACTCTTATGTCTTATCTATTTCCTTTAAAAAGGAATAATAGCAAGATAGTCTAACCTTCACTTTATGTGTAATATTAAGGTGACAGATTAGCTTGAGTAGGGTTAGCTAATGCATAATATCTAATCAGTAGCTCTCAGGTTTTGCTAGTTTCTTTCACTCTATTTGTTTCCTAGTCATTATGGTGCAAACTTAGTGTGTCTTAGTCCTAGAGGTGCATTAGCAAGTCTATAAAGTTTGCCTCACTATTCTCTTAAATAGCTACACCACTAATTTTAAAGAGATGAGCAACTTCCACTGAGGGTGAAGATCAATATTCCTCACAATTTTGGCACTATATCTCTATGAAACAATATTAAAAATATTCGTTAGTATGAATTCTCTTTTGTTTGTATTAGTTATGTCTCTTCCCAACTTATGTAGCTTCTTTACATAGCTAATCTTTAAAGCTTAGTGATATGACAAGATCCTGATATGAGGTTGTCGTATGATGTAAAATCTAGGGTTTTGTATATTTTGTATTTTTGGGGCTTTAAGAATAAACAACTGCAACTTAAAAAAAAAAGGATATGATCAATTTATCAAAGGATATTATGCACTAAAGGTTAAAATCGAACTAGGATTTTAACTCTTAGATTAATATTGCACACAATCTAAGTAATGCAACAAAAGAATTAATCATTTAAATATCGATATGATGTAAAATAGTGATAATAAAAGCAACCAATTTGCTATGATCATCCTATAGATTGATAAGAACAATAAATCGGAGAAATTTAATTCTTTAATGAATTTTGAAGAGAACTCATTGGTTGCTTGAAACCTTAAGACTAATAAGAGTATTTATAATTTCGTTGACATCCCCAATGGTATAGGTATAATTGATCCAAATAAAATTTATTAAATAATAAAAACCTTAGAGAAATAATAAAGGAATAACCATACAACAACCAATACATTAATTGTATACAAATGTACCCACATGCCCTATATATAGAACAAGGAAATCCCACATGCTATGCTCTAATTCCATACATAGTGTACCATGGACACTATATATATTGTATAGATGGATTTTGACATATACGATGTGTCTTCGAGTGTCTACAACCATACGTTCCATGCTTGTGCTCTTCTGATACATCATAATTTCTTCAAACATTTTTAACTTAGTTTAAACGTCTATTAACTTCCCCAGTTTTAAAAGAGCATTTCCTTAGACCTCAATCCCTACCATTACCCTAAGGGTACCAAAGATTTATCCTCAAGTCTTGATTTCTTCTAGCCTTACAACCTATACAAGAATTCTTTCAAGCTGAATCACCTACATGAAAACTGTTAGAGTTCCAAGCATGACGCATGAATAAACTCTAATTCTTCTTTTTCTTCTTAGCAAGGATCTTCTAATCCCCCATAATCTCCTATGATGTCATAGGCAATAATGTAATTTTCTTGCCATCCTTGCTAAAGAATGGGCATTAGACCTTCTACTATAAGAAACATCCCTATTGAACTGCTACAATCTACCTAACAAAATATGTGTTGCTTCTATGAGAGCTACAACACATGTTACAACATTAGAATATTTCTTAATTGAAAATGGAATTTACACTTGCTTCTTCATCTTAACTTTTTTTGTTTCATTTAACCACTCTAAGCCATAAGGCTTAACATTGGGAGTGGTTTCAATCCTGTTTTCTTTAGCCAAGCACTAAAAGCTATATTTGCACAACTCTACCCATCAATTACCAAAGAACAAATTTTACCCTATTCTAAACAATATGTGTGAAAAAGGCTTTCTCTTTGTTCAATACTTGACTCTTATTGAGTATACAATGCCTTTAAGAGAACCAAGCTCACTTTTGGACCATTTGATGGGGTACTGACCTTTGTCCCACTTACTTGCATATGCCTAAGAGGCCTCCAGTCCCTTAGTGGAGGAATTCTCTCTCATCAACTTGCTAAGGACAAGAAATAGTACACAAAAGGATGGTAGTTGAACTCGTTAAGAGTTTAGGGTAGGTACACCCAGCTTTACTCTATCCCTTGCATTGATGCTGACCAATCACTTGTTGGGACCTATTTGTTGAGTGAAGAGACCAAAGCCCTACACATCAAGTCTTACTCTGATTACTTGGACCTTTAAATACCAAGAGCCACCTATCGAGTGTTGAGACCTAGGCCCTTACTAGACAAAGTACTCTTTTTGCCAACTATTAATACTTACAGCATTCCTTATTCGTCTTGGCAACCCCTAATGCTACTATCCCATGACCTAATTCAGTAGTTGCACCGAAGATTCCCTAGTATAAACCCATTGATGAGATGACACCTATCTTTTTTTCTAACATTGTACTATTTTTCTCTTTTTGTCATTTGTCCTATTTACTCTTTCTAGTATGTACTAGGAATCTCTTTGCCTGTATGCCTTTTTGTAATTCTCCTTATTTGTAATGTTGTTCTAGGGATATAGTATAAATAGTCTATTCTCTTTATAGCTGCCATACATCTTACATTCCTTTTTAGAAATTGAATATATTTGTTCTTGCGAAATACTCCTCTCCAAGTCCATTTACCATATACTCTTATCTAGTCTTGCTGAGTAAGTCAAGATTAGTAGCCAGTAGAGCTTGACATTAGCTTGTACATCACATCAAGTGAAGTGTCAAGTTGTATTATGTTCATTGATGAGTAATATCCTCTGAGCAGCTTTACGTAAGCTACTACATTTAGTTTGTCAACCTATCCCTTTTATTTTCTTTGATATCTTGAAGGACCCATTAGATTCCTATCTCCTACGGTAAGTACTAGTGATTACTAAGCTCTTAGGCACATTACCATATGGTGCCTTTTCACCTTCTTCCTCATTTATAACCACCCCTTTCTCTAAATTAGCAAGCTTTTCCTCATACTCTTCCTCATCTTCACTTTCTATCTCACTTCTTACATTATACATAACCCTTTGCATTGAACATTGAGCTACAACATGGCAAAATCCCTCACACTTGAAACACTTTATATCTCTTACTTTAGGCTTGGATTGTTTAGATTCTACCTCTTGAGACTTCTTCACAATAAAAACCTTACAAATACACCACTACTATCCCCCTTCTCCAGCTTCAGTTTATGAAACACATCCTTTACTAGATTAAATTGTTGCATAAGCTTATGAGGATGTCTTTATCTCAACTACTTAATAATGGTTGCTAATTGTATAAACTCCTCAAGATTAACTAATTTATAAAGATTGATACAACCCTAATCGCATATAGCAAGTCATCTAAAGACATTGACATAGGCTGCTCATCAATCTCCGATATCTTGGCTTGGATTCGCGCTACTTCAAACTCCTTAATGTATTCTTCGACTATCTTATTTTCTCGTTTCATCATTTGAACTCTCATATATAGCTTATGTTGATGGTGTTTAGGGACAAAATGATGATACATCATAGCTCGCATTTCCTCCTAAGTGGTAATCTTCCCAACTCTTTGTTTATAATGTCTCATGTTCAACCACTACACTAATGTATACCCATTGAATTCTACAACAAGTTGTACTTGCTTAAGGTCTCCATGGATGTAACAATCAAAGATCTTCTCTATACAATCCATCTAATCAAGAAAATCATCTAGAGAATCTTAGCCATCAAAAGTAGAAATCTTTAGCTTAATTGTTTCCACCCTACGTACATCCTTAGGTTGCCTAATTTTCAACTCATTGTCATCCTCATCATCTTGTGACTGATAATTTAATCTTCGGCCACCATGATAGGGCCTCAATCCATCTTGCCTTCCTCCCCTACCCATCACCTCATAGTGGACATTAACATTGCCATAGGCTTGCCATCTTCCCTCTCACTTTTGTAATTAGGCTTCAATGCCCCTAGAAATGTTTCTTGGTGATTCTCGTAAGTCTATAAGAGTGCGTACAAGTTGTTCTTAGGAGTAGTCAAGAGATCTCTGTAACCTTTGAGTGGTCATAGCTAGGGTGCTCTATTGCTTAATTAATATATTTTTAATTTCTTCATGCATCCTCTATGATTCTTGAGATGTATTGTCTTTAAGTTGTAACAAAATGATCTTACCCTTGTTCTTCTCACTTTACATATCTATAACCTGTCCTAAAATAAGTTCATCGTTTAATATGTTGTAGATAATATTGTCTTGAATCTTATAGGAATGATTTACTATGCCTCACAACAAAGATTGAAACTTAACAACTAAATTCCAGCGACTTCACTTTGAACCTTATATTTCAAAAACCTAGACTTTGATTCCAAGATGATACAACAAGATCTTGAGAAGAGGTTGTCATGTGATGTAAAATCTAAGGTTTTGTATATTTTTAGGGCTTCAAGAACAAACAATTGTGATAGAAAAAAAATAATAAAGGACAAGATCCATTTACCTAAGGATAATATGCAAGAAAGGTTAAAATCAAATTAGGATTTGAACTCTTAGATTGATAATGCGTACAATCTAAGCAATATAACAAAAGAGTTGATTATTTAACTACCAATATGATGCATAGTATTTATAATCAAAACACCTTGTTTGCCATAATTAGAACTTATATATTGATAAGAACAAGTAATAAGAGAAATTTAGTTCTTTAGTCAATTCTAAAAAGAATTCACAAAGTGTTTAAAGGATATTAAAAAGCAATTAGCTGCCTTCGAAGACTAATAAGAGTATTTATACTTCCCTTGACATCCACAGGGGTATAGGTATAATTGATACAAATACAATTTAATACAAATGTAACCATGTGTAGTCTATTTGGAAGGAGGAAATTCCACACAACTTATACTAAAGAGACTACACACACCATGTACAAGGATTTTGACACACACAACATGTCTTCAAGCTTCTACAGCCATACATTTCATATTTGTGCTCTTCTAGTTTGTCACAATTGTTTCAAAAATATTTAACCTCATCTAAACTTCTACCAAATTTCTTAATTTTGGAAGAGCATTTCCTTACACCCTGATCTACATCACTTAAGTTGTCATTCCTTATTTGGTTTTGGGGGAGACAACAACAACTTGAGAAAATGATGTGATAAATGTTCATTAGATAGAAAATATAATTAATATGAGGTAAGATAGTAAATTTCATAGATAAGAATTTGATTGGGTATAATGGTGACTTCAAAATTTATGTGGAAAATTAAAAAAAAAAAAATCAAAATTAGACAATGATTTTGACATGGTTCTACAAACAAATAATATGAAGTATTAACAAACCCATACTTGAAGAGTATAGTGTGGGGGAAGTTTAAATGCAACCAAATTGAATTAGAACAACTACCAAATCAACAAAAAAATCTTACAAGCATGTTTGATCCCATTATTCTTAATAATAATATCATGAAAGATTATCTTACATATAAAATATAGGAACAACATTGCTAATACTGTCTGAACTTTCGATTAATTAAATTTGGTATTTAACCAAAACTTTTCATGTCATCATTATTGCTGCTTATAGTTGCCAAAATTGCAATCTATCAAGACTTGGAATGTATATAATTGGTACAATTGTATAGATTTATACAAGATTGGTAAGATCATAAACTTATATAATCATACACTTGAACTAATAATTTTATGAAAAGTTTACATTTAAATGATTTTGCGTCTATTTTAACTAAGAAAAATATTACAAAATCATAAACTCATAGAATTATAAAGTTATCTCACGATTTTAATAACCATACTACCTACTTAGTTTAGTCACCAATCAAAATGAAACAAGTGTCCCATGATGTGCAATAATAGTAATGATGACAACAAAAGTTTCAATTGAGGGTACTAAATTTAATAAGTTGAAAGTTCATGTTTTAAATTGAAATTTTGAATGATGGTTTGGATAATATCTTATAAAATACATAGGTACTACTCAAGGTACTACTGGTTATGCATAACAAACATAAACATTTTATGGGCTAGATATTTATTGGTCAATTTTCTATTATGTTACCTTATACAACCAACATATAGCATAACATTTACTTTTGTTTTCCTTGAAAAGCCTTTCTTAATCCTTTAAGTCCTAATCTCTTATATATATATATATTTATAGAATTATTAACAATAAACTATAAAATTAAATATTCTAACTTATTTTAATCTATGTTTTTTAGGTCTCCTTATTATTCCTATTTTAATCATAATCATTTTTCTATTAAAATACTACAATTCTAAGTTATTGAGATTAAGAATTTCCAATAAATAAAAGTTAGAATGATTGCCATATAAAACTAAGGGTTGACCTATAGGGGACATTGATTAGGTTAGTGGAATCTATTGTTCCTCCTCCTTTCATTAGTTTCATCTTCTTATTTTGTTCATTTTATATATCATATTAACTTAATTATAGGATTTCTATCAAATTATTACCCGTTCTTTATACAAACCTTAATTTACAATCTAAGGTAGTTAGTTTTATATTAATTTCTACATTTTGATTCTATTAGTCCATTAGCCTTAATTGTTCAATTATTCGTAATTACCAATTCATCTTTTTAATCTAATTCACAAAACCATAAATTAATAAATTCCAAAATCCATACAAATCTTCAACTAACAGTGGCTAAGAGATATAAGCCTATTTATTGCATAGATTATAATTCCATGCATAGTTCTATGTTTATATAGAAGAATTTTAGGTTAGGAAGCTTACTTGGTTTCTAAGAGTCTTTAGTCTTCTCCCTCTCCATCTCACGATAAGAGCAACTTATTAAACTGAGTTTACGAGGAAAGGTAAGACCCTATGTACATAACGAGGGAAATAGAATGGAAGTTATTTTCTACACTTATCTTATTATTTTATAAAAGGGTCACTTTCCATTATCCTCTCTACCTTTTATGTTATTTATTTTTCTTATGCATCACATAATTGGTTTTATTTTCCATTACAACAATTTTCGTTTTATTCATTTTTATATATTGTTGTTATGTTAACTTGGGATACTTGAAAAAAGCCAAGATGATACAGTATCTAGTTTCAATTTGATATAAAATTCAATTTCCAATTCAACTTACTCTTCCCTTAGAATCATTTAAGCTGAATTTTTCGAAAAGTATTCATATTCTTTTTCACTAGGTTTATATTAAAAATTAAGTTTTATTTAAGCTTAAATTAAGCATAAATTAAATTTAGTCTTGGTTGTAACTTGATTAGGTATATGAGCAATATTTTTTTTTAATTGTACTTTAAAAAACATTACCTAAACATTAAGTGCTTTTCTAATTTCACACATGAAATTTGAAATTGTTAAATATTGTATCTAATCAAACTTCTAACTATCAAGAGTCTTTCTCTAACTTTTAGAGAGAGAAAATTCTCTATAGGAGAGTATGTCACACCTTTAGGGTATTTGTTAGGAACTTCATATTCCTTCCTTTCTTACTTTTTGTTACATAACTACTTAAGTGCTACTAATTTTGTTTTCAGAATCATTGAATTTAAGTGTGATTTTGTTTTACATATCATAATCATTTTACAATTTATTAAAAAAGATAGAAAAATTGGAAAATAAAATAAAAAAATCTAACACAAATCAGTATATAGCGATTTGTTATTTCCAAGTTTCTTCTCATCCTATCCTTCATTTTCTTTTTGCATTATACATTCTTCTCTACTGTGCCCACTTGGTTTTCATTCCTTGCCTCTAATTGTAGATGGCCATAGCTCATTGAATGATCCTTTTACTAGAGTCCAGGAAATGGATGAAACACCTTTAGAAGAGTTAGAAAAGGAAGTTAATCAAAACTATGAAAAGTCAGATTGTGTGATATTTGCAAAAATCTTATCAAATGAAATTCTAAATAAAAATGCTATAATAGGCATGATAAAGAAATCTTGGAAAGGGTGCAGTGGCTATTTCATCAATGGATAATAATGCATATATGGTGCAAGTAAGGTCGAAGGATAATTGTAAGCAAGTGCTAAATGAAAGTCCATAGGCAATTATGGGTTATTGTGTTCTACTCCAAGAATGGAAAACCCATTGGAATTTAAATGAAGTGCCTCTAAACACTATTCCATTTTAGGTACAAATTCATGATCTTAAATTGGATCAAATGTTAATGGTTAATGCTCAAAAAAGTGGAGGAAAGATTGGGAAGGTGTTGGAAGTGGAAAATTTAATTTCTCTTAATGGTGATAGAATAGGTTTTCTCATAGTTAGGGTATTGATTGAGAGTTATCAACCATTGAAATCATAGGCATGGGTGATTATAGGAAATGGGGAAAGATAGCTTGTTTTCATTAAGTATAAAAAGCTTAAAGGCTAGTGTTTTAAGTGTAGTAGACTTAGCCATCTTAGCAAGAGTTATGAATATAATTTTACTCATGGGAGAACTTTGGAGCACATCTAAGTGCTTTAGCTCTCAAGAATTGACCTGAAGCTAAAAAAGAAAATAATGATGACCATAGTCCATCTTCATCTTCCTTAAAGTCTCAAAAAAAAAAAAAAAAAAAGAAAGAAAAAGAAAACCTATCAACCTAAAAGCTTTGTCACCAAATTTGATAAAGAAAATTCAAAATCTTACCCTACTTAAATCTTCACTAATGCCTTTCAACCCAAATATTATACTTAAGCCCAAACATTCGACACTAAGGCACAATTCATCCTTTAACTCCCTGTCTTTGGAGACCAACTTATCATTTGCACCCAATCACAAATTGACCCTTATAGCCTCAAAAGACTTTCCTACAGTATAACCAAATTCAAAATCTACCTTAGACATTCCCTTAAACACTACTAAACCTATAAACCTAGAACCAAAACCAAGCAAAATGAAGATTGCACCTGAGTTCGATGTTGTGTGTAATATCTCAAACTTATTGGTAGATCCAAAGCCTTTGTCACTTGTAAAATCCAACTAAAAGGGAAAAGAATTGATTATTTTTCCTACTTAAGCTGAAATGACAAATGCTTTTAAGATACTGAATGTTAAGTGAAAGAGACGATCGGATGAAGAAAAGGATGATCATAAGAACATAAGGTTAGAATCCCAACAGGAAATGAAGGAGGAGTTAAAGTTTGCAAGAGGAATGTGTGATGGGGATCTATAGATGAAACATTTCACTACTAAAAGAAAATGCAGCAGAGTAAAAAAGTCAGTGGTGGTTCACGTACAGAGTAATGTTGAATAGTTGTTTGAGGGAGGTGAATAGGTAGAGATTCCAGTTAGCTTTGTGAATAATATGGGTGGTGGTCACTAGTACGAAATAGCCTTAAATCAACCATGAATTTATTTGTAGGAACTATCAGGGTGTGGGATCTACCAAGATAGTTCGTGATTTAAAAGATCTCATTAATAAATACAATCTAACCATTGTCTTCTTAATGAAGACCAAAAATAAAGAAAATAAGATTGATAGATTGAGAAACAGATTGAGGTATGCGAATACATTTTATGTGCAAAGAAGGGGGTTAGTGGGTGCTTTAGCGCTTTGATGGGGCGATAGTCTTGAAGTTAGTATTTTGGAAGAGAACTTTCGTTTCATGGATACAATGGTTACATACCAAGATGGAGGCTTGTTAGGACATATCATTTAGATCCATTCTCACTCAAATTTTTACCAAAAAGTGTACTTATTGAACATTTTGAGAGAGAAGACGATAGCCAATCAAGGCCTATGGCTATGTATCTGTAATTTTAATGCAATAGCAAAATATCATGAAAAATTAAGTGGAAGAAGAAAAGAAGCTAGGTTAGTAGAGGGCTTTAGGGATATGATTTTGGATACAAACTTACAGGATTGTAGAGGGCTTCAGGGATATAATTTTTTATATATTCTTACGAGATCTAAGCTTTAAGGGTCCTAAATTCTCTTAGACTAATAAAAGGGAAGAAGGTATGTTGGTTAAAGAAAGGATAGACAGAGGGCTTATCTCTTTGGAGTAGATTGAGAAATTCCTTAATAGCTAAGTTCTACATCAGTTAACTATAGCATCTGATCACGTAGCTTTAATTATGTATTGGATGGGAGTATATCAAAAGCAAAGAGGAGATTTCATTTTAAGAACATACGAATGAGAACCCTAGATTGTAAGTGTCTCACTACTTCTTGGAAAAATGGGAGTGATATGGAAATATTAAAAGTTATGGAAAATATGGCCTATTGCCATAGATTTCTTATTAACTAGAGTAAAAGAGAATTTCTAAACAATGGAGCAGATATAGATGAATTCATATTGCAAACCATGACCAAGAATAGATAAGGTTGGTCGCTCGATGGATTTACGCTTATAGAAAGCTCGAAAAGTGGTAATGGGGAAAGTGGAAAAAGGGAAAAAAATGACAAATTGAATAGTAAGCAAAACCTACTAATAGCTCTAGAGGATATGATGTACCAATGGAACTTCCGAGAACTCACGGCACAATTTGATATGATGCATGAATCGATCCGGTGAAGTTACTCGCCACCCAGTCTTGCTCAAGAGTTAGAATAAAAGTGACGCCGAGAGTAAATAAATAGTGTTTATGCAAGGAAGAAAGTATTCTAGTGTATCAAAGATAATTTGATGCTTTACAGCTACAAGTACAAGAGTATTTATACCCATAAGTTAGGGTAACTTGCCTAAAAAGGAAAAGACAAAAAGAACATTTCCTAAGGAAGTAATGTATAAGTTACAAAAGGGTCAAAATGAATATACAAGAAAAACAATCATTGGTGTAACGGATTCTGTACATGATAGCGATGCTACATTGGCGAGATCGCTAGAAGATGCAAATAAAAAAAATGGACAGATGGCTTGTCTAAGTAGGGATAGCTTAGTTAATCTGAAATCTCTCTTTCTCGGCTTCTCAATAAGGAAGATGCCAAGCAATTGGTCGACTCGGGTGCTAGTAAGTAATCTTCAATTCAGTATACTATAGAAAGATGTGCAGTCATACGGCTTAGCATGAAGGGTGACTCGATAAAGAAGTACTCAGAAGGATTCGTCATGCTAGTCTGACCAGGGGTTGGTTAGAACAGAAGGATTTATCATACCAGTCCTTTTAGTCTTCGGGCTCGACTGTAGGTCAGAGGTACAATAGCCTAATTCCCATCACTTCATGTGGAAGTTAGCTGATATGCAAAACTTAGAGGCAAATGAGGATAATATGGATGAAGAGGTGATTGCATGCATATATGGCATTATAGGCATAAAACGAATTTTTGAGTCCAAATGTCGATCTTATGAGGAGCTAAGTATATGAGTGTATCTAATCATTCTTAGTAAGTTTACCATTTTAATTTATTCAACTACTTAACTTCTTTTAATGGAAGATTTTATTGAATAAATAAGATTTAATTAAATAAACTAAATAAGGGAAACAAGTATTACAATGAAATAAGATATCTAACCAATAATAAATAAGGTAATTAAAATAACTACTTACTAATAAAATAATTAAATAACTAATTAACTAAATAATATAAAGTAACAACTAACATAAAAATAATAATAATCATGTAAATATAAAAATAACATAAATACAATAAAGAATTAGAAATATTAAAATAATATAAAAAAAACATCAATTAATTAACTATAAACTAACATTTTCCTTAGAAAATCTTAAATTGTTGTATATTACTTAGTTTTAGGGGATTATTCAATATTGTCTTATTGGACCGTAGAGATTCATAAACCTATTGTAGTGGAAATTAGATTTTAAATTAGTTGGACTTGCATCTCAACTAATTCCTAAACTTTAGACCCTCTCTACTCGCATCATTGTTGAATGGAGCATCTTAAGATTGCATAAGGTACATGTATATCACTATTTGGTCACCTTAATCTAGAAAGGTTAAATACCTAATCTCTTCTAATTATACTTGTCTATTTACTATAGGTTTCACGACTTTACAGCAAACTCAAACGTGAAATTAATACCTTGGGCAATATTAATCTAATAAAATAAGAATAGTATAATCAAATTGCAATAAGCAAAATCATCAACTGAATTTCACAAATAAAATCACTCCTATGAACATGTGGTTCAACAACAATTTACTAAGTTTAATTAAATAAAGACATAAAAAAACTAAGAAAATAAAAGACATGGTGGAGGAGCCCTATTTTAATCCTAACAATTGCTTAAGGGGCTTACTCTCCCATAACCCTGGGCTTAAGAGTGTATTTATAAGCAAGACTCTTAAGATTATAAAAAAAAAAAAAAAATCTAACAAATATAAAATTCTAGAATTGCAATGTCTTCATACCCATAGTATAAGGTCGTGGTCATGCCTTTCACATGAAATCTTGAAAATTCAAATAGAATTCTTCTATGAGAGGACCACTAGTGTGGTTTGTGACCGTAGTCATTGCTAGACTTTGTTCTTGCTCGAATTTTCTTTGCTTCACTTCAGCAACCAAGATTTTACTCCGAAACTGCTTAAAATTACCTTAGAATCCTTAAAATCTTCATGAAATGCTTTTGGAGTCCCTGAAAGTGATAAATAAACAAACTAAACTCAAAATAGCTTCAAATTGATAGAAATATAATTGAAATCAACCCAAAATTACTATAGAAAATATATGCTATTTTTGTGTTATTAAATTCCTCTACACTTAAGGTTTTGCTTATCCTCAAGCAAAACAAACAAAAGGACAAGATGAAAAACTTTAATTTTTGAAAAGTGCACTATTAATATTTTACTTGCTTAGCAAAAACTCTTTCTAGAATCATCCTTATTCCTTAACTTATCAATGAACTCAAGACACTTAAATAGTACTAGATAAAAAAATTATTAAAATTCATCAATCAATCTAGAGCAGTCAAAGTTAATCACAACACTTAAAAAAAAAAAACTAAACTAAAGATTAGAATAAACATAAACTAGTTAAGAAAAATTCATAGGGATTTCACTCTCCCTAAATCAAGAAGAATGAAATCTTCCTTTAAGTTTTATTAACTTGAAAAACTAGATCAAGTGTATGTTACATCAATCCAATCTCTGGTTGTTTCTCTAGTTCTTTCAATTTTTGTTAAGAGGGTTACTAATTCACTTAGTTTCCTTAAGCTTGATTAGCATTAGGAAAGTATCTCTCTCTATTAAGGGACTGAAGCCGATCTATACTAATTCAGCCCTTTTAATTACTTAGACGGTTGCTAACAGGAAAGCACCTTGCTCTTGTAATGGACTAAGGCTTATCCTTAATAACCTTTATTAATTTCACTTTTTCCTTCCTTTTTTTTTTTTTATGGATTGGCTATGGGAAAGAGTCTTGCTCTTCTAATAGACCAAGATTGATTCATGCTAATCTTTTTAACAATTCAATCAACTCAACTCAATTGTTTAATTTTTAGTTACTCCTCCAACTGCTTTGATTTTTTCAAGGGACTTTCAAAGGACAGATCTCCTTTGTTTACCTAACCTAAAATTTTGAAAAAGAAGGATAGATAGCTATCCTCTAGAATCAAACTCAGAAATCAAAATGATTAGACCATAACCAATTTATATCTATCTTAATCATAAGTCTAAGTCCAAGCTTAAGGGAATGATAACTCTGAATTCTAAAGGTTTAATAACTCATTTTCAATAAAGTGTCATAAATTTATCAAGGATGTGGGTAAATTCAGAAAAAAAAAAAACAACGCTTGCTTATTTATGTGGGGGTCACAAATTTCTAAATTTTTGATAAATTTTATCAAAAACTTAAGTAGGGATGTAACAATATATAGTAACATATATAATCTATCCAACCCTCTTCGCTCAACACTTAAGTTGTACATTGTTCTCAATGTACATGATCATAAAAATTGAGGATCTAAGTAGGAGATAAAACAAATAAAAATGATAGTAATAAAAAGAAAAGAAGGGAAATTAAAGCTTCCCTAGTTTTATGGTTGGATTCCTTTCAAAAGTTGAAGTCTAAAAATGAATTTCATTGAACTACTAAGCACTTGGTTTTCTCTTTTTCTATCAACATGTACTAACTAAAGAAAAGAAGAGAAAAGAAAAGTTAACTAGAACAAAATAACAAAAATAAAATTCCTTGCTAATTCAAAAGTTCAAAAGTTAGTATCTTACAGGCATTTAGAACATAGAGAAGTAGTTAGAGCAATAAATAAAAAGGTAGTTAAGCAATATAGTCATCCAATCTAGAAATAAGCCTAGCCAAGTATTTAGAAAGAAAACAAATAGGAGATCACTCCTTAGCCTCATCATCGTCCTCATCTTCCTCTTCAATCTCTTTCTCGATAGCTTCCTCTATGGAATCTAGCTTAGGAATGGGTGGCTATAGTAGTGGCTGAATCCATGATTATTGCTTCCTAGACTAGAGCTTGATCCACTTTATGCCGTAAGATCCTTTGCCTCTTGACTGGCCTCCTAATGAATCTCTTGATAGTACCTGTCACTAAAGATGACTCGGCTAATGGCCTAAAGGATGATGAAGTGGTAACTTCTCCTACTAACTTAGGTGGTACATTTAGTGGTGGCAGCAATAGGTGTATGGATTTGATAGAGGCATATGTAAGGCGAATGGGATCCTTCATCCTTCTCATGTTGGCCACATTACCTAGGCTAAGGTAATTACTCACCAATTAAGTAATGAAAGGCCCTATAAAAATGAAGTTAGACTACCTCTCAGTGGCTTGGGTTCTCATCAACTAGGCCATTTTGAATCCCAAATTGAGAGGGTAGTGGTTAACAAAACTATATAGATACATAATATTTCTCTCATTGATTACTCCTTGACTATGGCCTCTCTTTATACAATTCCTAGCTAATCTATAATGTATTAGCCTAAGAGTAGGGTTGTGCAAATGTGATGCCATAGATTGACTAGGATTACATAAACACCCAATCCCTCCTCCCCACCAATACAATACTTGAATAGTAATGTAATTGGCAATGTAAATTCCTAGATGAATTCCAAACTCATCAATAGGCATCCTATCTCCTTATTACAGTATCTGAAATAAACTATATTTTGCTCATCTTGACCAATATTATCAATAAATAACTTGAATGTGCTTAAGAACTCGAGGGTGAGCTCCCTATACACTAGGTCATTAATAATTAGTAGTTTGTCCCATCCATCAAAACCAATTAGCTAGTAGACTCTAGCATCATAACCAGCTTGTGCCAATGCATGCTAGTTAATATAGATGAATTTGCCAAACTTTTTGGAAAATTTTTCAAACCTTTGCTAGTCATGCTCAAAAGTGAACTAAAGGGGTTGTACAACGGCACCCAAGCTCTTATGGGCAACATGCTTAATTCTAGGCATTTTCTAGAATCTAAACAACAAACAGGAAGTTTAAATGCGGTAATATCAATAATCAATGTGAGAATAGTTCACCAATAGCACTTAAGCAATCACTTCTATCACTTGCTAATTATTATACTATGCAATTTGGATAGTAATCAAATTAATAAACTTGCAAAATACAATGCCTAAATCATGGATTATCATCTCAATAAGATAATTCCTTAATAAATCCTATGAAATCCAATTATGCCTAATCTCTCAAAAATTGACATTAAGTTTGCAATTTTCAAGTATAAGGTTCAATATGTGAATTATTTAACCATGAGTAATTGAAATACTAGGTTCTTATATCTCTTCGATGAATAACACTATAGATGAATAATTTCATCAATTAATATTCAACTTATAAATTATCATCTTAAACCACATGAACACTAATATTCAATCACCACTTAATTTATCCATAGTTGATGTACATACCTTATGATTGATGTTTTTGTGCTTAGATTTGAGAACAGTCAGTAAGTAGGTGTGATAATCATAAAGAGAGGACAAAGAAAAAGTGTATGAAAGTGAAATAAAGTAAAGGAAGAATGAGAAGGATAAAAAATACTTGTGGTTTTCAAATTGAGTAGGAACACGGTTATGGAATATGACTATGGTAAGTAGTCATGTTCCTTCCCTTATGGGGAAGAGAACATCACATACACGACTAAAGACCACAACTGTATTCATGATCATGTTCATCTCATCTTGAATTTTCCTTAGACTATTTTTGAGGAATTATTTTACAAGAGGATCACAATCCATGTCCATAGTCATAGACTATGGCTGTGATCTCCTCTGAGTATGGAAAATCATGCTAAACTCCAATCTTTTGTCTTGGTTCCGATAAATACTAAAAATTAGTATTGATTCACATGCAGAAATTCAATTAAAATTCAACAAAAGTCAACCAAAAGTTAACAACAAAGTTACTAATTAAATTCCCTAACTACTTAAACTATATAAATTTGAGTTGAAGCAAGATAGCAACTAACTTAGAAACTTAAATTAACTTATTCGAAATAAAATAAACTAAAATGTAGAAAATAAAGTAAAAAAAATTGTGAAACTTAGGCTACATCCCAAGGAGTGCTTTTGTTTTACGTTGTTAGCTTGATGTTTGACACTTGTTCCTTAGTGTGCTTTTGAACACATTAGTTTAAGATTCAGCTCAGTGATTCTAAGCAAGTTTCCTTATGGCCTCTCAATGATTGACCTTGCCAATTGGCCAAATTGATTTTCTAAGTTCCTTAATGATGCCTTAGTGTTTCTAATTGCGGCTTTGTTAACTTGGAAATGTGTATCTGAGTTTTGAATGAACTGATTTAGCATCTCCTCTAAGTTTTGAAACCTATTTTGTTGTTGATTGTGATTTTGCTGCTGCTATTACTGCTAGCCTCCCTAAGAGAAATTGGGATGATTTTTATAACCTGGATTATATGTATTGCTAAAAGGATTGTTAGCAAACTGGATAGCAATAAAATTGACATCCTTAGTTTCTAACAAAACTTCATCTTAAACTGAATAAACAAGTTTCATTAAGCCATCAATTTTCTTAGATTTTCAAATTAAGCAATTAGATTTTTGCAAAATTAACTTCATATTTTCCAAACATCTTTTATTTGGTTCTTGCATTATCTCACTACAAATTGTTTATTACCATGCCTTTTATTAGCTTTTAGGCTTCCTTTGGTGTCTTAGTAATCAAAGTACCTCTACTTGTGGCATCAATAGTCTATTGAGTTGTATAATTGAGTCTATTGTAGAAAGTCTGGATTTGCATCTTGTAAGGTAGACTGTGATAAGGACACTGTCTTAATGATTCCTCAATTCTCTCCCATGTGTCATATAAGGTTTCATCATCAAATTAGACAAAAGCAGAAATATTATTTTTAATTTTTGTCGCTCTTACGAGCAGAAAATATTTTCCTAAAAATTTGTCTACCAATGACTCCAAATTGGTGATGGATCCTCTAGGTAATGAGTTAAGCTAAAGTTTAGCCTTACTAAATAGCGGGAATAACCATAATCTTACCGTATCATCTAAGATACCATTAATTTTGAACTATTATAGATTATTAGGAAATTTGTGATGTGATTATTGGGTTCCTCATCATCTAATCCATTGAATTGCATAAGCTATTGAACTATTTGGATGACATTAAGTTGAATTTGAAAGTTGGCTTCAATTTCGGCCTTATTGATGTTGGATCCAACTCCAATCATCACTGGTTTCATAAAACTCCATAAATGTCTTATTAGCATTGTCATTGTTGTTTCCATTGTTTAAGGCTATGTCTTCTTGCTCACTTTCTAAACTTTCTATCTCCTCTTTCAAGTTGAGTTATAGACCATGATTTTTGATGTTGCAATTTGTTTTGCGAAGTTGTTGTACAGTCTTTTCAATTTTTGGGTCAAGGTCAACTAACTGCTTATTGCCATTTCTTATCATAAGCTATGAAAGAATTAAAACTTAGAAATATAATAGAAAGATATATAATATCTAGTAACTAAGGAAAAGATAAATTGTAAAAGTGTTAAGATAATTGAATAAATCTAAGGTTATTCTAGTTTCCTAAATTAGACTACTCTATTTTTTGGCTCCCTCGGTAATTGTGGCAAAAGCTTGATCATATATGTAGATTGCATTATAGACAAATGCATCTGGTCAAGTTATAGTATAGATTTAAAATAGATTATTAAGTTTGAGTGTCAATCTAATGAGGAGTTAAGCATGGTTGTTAAAATTACGATTTTATTTATACGATTCTATAAATTTACGATTTTAAAAGCCTCTTTCGAGTTAGCTTGATTGTAAAATCCTTTTTGTATAGGAACTTAGGTTTTTAACCGAGTTTACATATAAACTCGGTAAAAACTTACATTTTTTACTAAGTTTGCTAGTTCTACATAGTTGAGTTAAATAAACTAAAAAATTAAAAAAAAAAATACAACTAACCTTTTACAAGCCATCAATTGTTAAGACATTACAACATCTATCCTATTGTATTCTATTTTTTTTTTTCCCTCTTTCTTTATCTCTTAATCTCTTATCTAATGTTCATAGTTTTATCGAGATTCTAGTTCAAACAACAAAGTTTATAAAGAAAACTATATACTTTATTTTATACCATCAATAACTTAAAACGAATTGAAATATTTGATTCTCTTTAATTATTTTTCTTAAATGAAAAAAAAATTTATTTTCAACTCTATTTGTCCTTCATTCATACATGTTAGATTATAGATTAAGAATGTTTATGAAAAAAAAAAAAGCACTTAATTTCTTCATTTTTTTTTTTTTATTTTCATCATGTTTTGAATAATTACTGTAAGTACATCACCAATTTTTTAAAACTATTTTACGTAAGTTATAGAAACTTACTTTTTTATATTTTGATTTTACATTTCAATTTTATAAACCCTCTAGCGATTTTAGGTAGAATCGTGAATTTGACAATCTTAGAGCTAAGTATATGAGTATATCTAATTATTTTTAGCAAGTGTACCCTTTTAATTTATTCAACTACCTAACTTCTTTTAATAGAAGATTTTATTGGATAACTAAGATTTAATTAAATAAACTAAACAAGGGAAACAAGAATTGTAATACTAACAAAATAATTAAATAACTAATTAACTAAATAACATAAAGTAACAACTAACATAAAAATAATAATAAGCATGGAAATATCCAAATAACATAAATGCAACGAAGACTTAGAAATATTAAAATAACATGAAAAACATGAATTAATTAACTACAAATTAACATTTTCCTTAGTAAATCTTAAATCGTTGTTTACTACCTAGTTCTAGGGGATTATTCAATCTCAATTGACATATTAGACTATAGAAATTCTTAACCATTTTCCAGTGGAAATTGGATTTTGAATTAGTTGAACTTACATTGAGACTCTCTCTACTTACATTGTTGCTAAATAGAGCATCTTAAGATCGCATGAATTACATGGATCTTGCTACTAGGTTAACCTAATCTAGAAAGATTCAAGACCTAATCTCTTAAAGCACCTAATATTTTCTAATTACACTTATCTGTTTACTATAGGCCTCATGACTTTACAGCAAACTTAAACATTAAATTAATACCCTAGGTAATATTAATCTAACACAATATGTAAACTTTGTGGGTTTTCAATAACTGAAAGTGAAGTCAGATAAGGAAGTTTTTGGATGGTCCCTAAAATCACTCAAACATAATAATGAAACCTTAAATAAAAGAATTAGACCCTAAACGTTAAACCAAAATTCTAGAGGAAACTAGACCTTAAAAACTTAGCTATATGAGTAAAACTTTAGAAACCCTAATACTTGGGAAACCCTAAAGTAATAATAAAACTCTAAAAAGATCATTAAGCCCCAATTGAATAGCTAAATACCCTAACATGATAAATAAACCCTAATCATAAGGTTAAATCAATCATTAAAAGTAATTAAACTCACTAATTACCTAAAACCCTAAGTTCCGAGCACGTATGCAAATCAAATAACTATAAACAGACGTTAACCCTAAGGAAACCCTATGTATACGTGTAAGACACTTGGACTATCTAAAGTTTAGCAACAAAACAAGACAAAACCCTAAACATGCCCTAATTACACTTAACTAGCCTAATCATGCCTAATCACTATTGATTACCTTAAGCAAACCCTAATCCATAACCAACCTTCATTACATCTTAATCAACAACAAGTTAAACATAACTAAGGACTAAAGGATAGTGTATTAATAGACATCAAAATATCATGTACTACTAGGGGACAAGTTCTTTCTCATTTAGGTAAAAAAGCAAATTGGCACAATGGTCCCAAAAGAGATCATGTACTCCCTATCCAAATTGTCAAGCCTTGCCACCCTCATTTCCCTTGGAATTGCACCAACCACTCTCCCTCC
Source organism: Lumnitzera littorea (assembly GCA_024138015.1). NCBI lineage: Eukaryota > Viridiplantae > Streptophyta > Magnoliopsida > Myrtales > Combretaceae > Lumnitzera > Lumnitzera littorea. Next base: position 65,291,106 of record JAMXBB010000006.1, read on the forward strand.
CGATCACTCTCATATTCTTATTTTCAAGCATCACTCACTCATTCAGAAAACTCTCTAAAAAATCCCTCATTTTCACTTTAAAACACCCTTTACTCTTCTACTACACACTTCATTGCCCTACCCCTATACTCCACCATCACTCTAACAAATCAACCACCACAAGGAGCCACACTAGCCTCTCACACCCCACTTCACTGGCGGTAAACACCTCCTCAAGCCCCACATCCCATAAACTGTCAGCCATCCTAGAAAAGTTAAGCAACACTCTTAGCTCCGATTAGTGATTGAGTTTAGTTTTTCTTTCTTTTTCCTTAAGATTCATGGTAGTTCCTTACGTTTTGGACCCTTATATTATTATATACATGTATGAATTAGTGTTTTAAGAGAGTATAATGAAAGTTAGGCTAGAATAATACATGAACTAAATTAAATAGTTTAAGTAGTAACATTAATATGTAGTGTAAGTTGATAGTTAGTGAGTTTTATTAATGAATAATCAAAAGGAGTATAAACCCCAAAATAATTTAGTATAAGTCTTGAAATCGCTAAAATAAAATTTAGAAATATATTCGAGATAGGCTAAAATCAATAAGAGAGAGATTTGAGAAATATAGTCTAGACTACTTATAAACTTCATAAGTACTACTAAATATTATTTCTTATAGTCTTAAAATGAGATTTCTAAAAATCAAAGACTTTAGTAAAAATTTAAACCTAAAAGCTTACCAAAACTATTTTAAATCTACCCTAAAACCTAACATAACCGTGCTAATTCAGCTAAGATAAGGACCAAAATTTATCAAACAATTAAAAAATGAAATGGATGGATTCAAGAGGCAAAGTGGCGTGAGGATGTGCCAACCATATGTCGTTGATACGAGGCAAGTGTATCTATCAAATTCTAATATAGTGGAATGAGTCTAAATCAATTCCTTAAAGACCTTGAGTACTAATATTATCCTTAGCCTTATTATCTAATTGAAAAATTATGATGCATTGAATGAATTAAAAATACTAAAATTAATAAATTAATCTAATTATGAGACTTGACTAAGTAATTAGGAAGCAATAAAATTAAGAATAACTTCAAGAAGGCAAATAACGTACTTAGGAATTGTTTCCCCTAGTATTTAAAATGTGACTACTTAAAATCTATCCAATTCCATCTTTATTTTATTTGATTAGAGGAATTCGCAATTGAAGTTAACACCTTTCTCAAACATATTAACCTTAACCCTAAATTATTTATCGGAATCTCTTCACTTAGTAATATAATTTTGAATTGCATTAATGTACAATGAATTCTCACATAAAAAATAACAACTTTCTAGAAAAATCATGCATCTTATCTCTAAGTACACATGTAACTCTCTTCAATTATGTTAAAGTCTCATTACCTATGTGATTTCTCAATCATCATGCATAATATCATAAATTGACACCTTAGAAATATTAATTAACAATTAAAACACATAATTGAATCAAGAAAGATAGAAACGTTATTGAAAATTATCAATAAATCTAATAGTCATATGAAACCCTAGGTTCCATAATTTTAAATACAAGAATCTTAAGCTATCATAATGAAATTAAAGGAAAATTGCAGAAAAATCAAAAAGTAAAACTTGAAAAACCTACTTTTATTGATGAGAAGTCTCTTCAATCTTAAAGTTGGTTGATGCTTCTACCTTTTCCCCCTTCTCTTCTAGTTTCTTCTACTTTAAATGTGAAAAGTCATCTCTAATACCCTTGTAAGTCCTTATATAATATATTAAGAAATTTCCTTTTTCATCACCAGATACAGCTTGGGATACAGTTGTATTCCCGAGTTCTATAACTCACTAACTTTGGGTCCAATAATCATCTTGGGTAGGATACAGCCTAAGACTTGTGTCCCTAATTATGTAACTTCAAAACTTCATAACTCATTCATTTAAATTCCGAATTGAGTGAAACTTGATTCATTTTCTTCATTTTCAATCCGAAAACACATTTAAACCTTGAAATCAAAATTTTACTTAATTAAGTATTAATTTCTTTAAGAACAACAAAAAATATAAGGGAAATGTTATAAAATCACTATGTAAAATATATTTTGAAATAAGAGTTATCAAACTTCCCCACACTTGAGCATTTGCTGCAAATAAATAAAAAAAAATGAAACATAAAATGTTAAATAAAATTTATCATTATTTAGGAAACTAGTGAACAAATACACTTGACCTAAAGAAAACCAAGAAAATCATTTTCAATTAACTTGCAATAATAAAGTCAGTCAATTTCGCCCTTAACAATTTTGTAAGTTTACCTGACCATATTCAAATGCTCCAATAATACTTAAGACTTGAGTTTACTAGTTAATCTATGCAAGTTGAAGTTTACTTGAGTCTTTTAACTAAAGATTCCTAAACTCGAAATTGGATTTAAAATCTTGCTAACTGGGAAAGAGTCATAAAAATTGCGTCCATTTGACTAAAGTGCATACAATTCTCTCTTTAATCTCACTAAGCACCATAATCCAAAACAAACCAATTTTACATCCATTCATCCTCTAAACATCTCCCTAGTTCATGCTTTTGCTTGAAGGTTTTTAAATTTACTTTATTTAAACACAATTGCCTTTAGAGGAAGATTGTATTAGTAGAGGGAAAGGATTTCGTTTTTCTGATAGATAAAGATCGATTATACTAACTTAGCCTTCGTATTAGTAATGGGAAAGAATCTTGCTCTTCTACTGGACCAAGGCCAATTCATACAAACTTTTTTTTTTTTTTAACTCTTGCATTGTATTGGAATTAGGACTTAATCTCGCTCTCTTGACAACTCAAGGTGAGTCCTTACCAATTTATCTTATTGGCATTGGTAATGAGATTTAACCTTACTCTTTTGATAGGCTAAGGTGAATCCTTACCATTTTTTTTATATATTTAACTATTCATCCACTTATTATTACCTTTTTATCTCCAATCATTGGAATTTTTTAGGGGTTTCTCAAAAGGTAAATTTTATGTCAGTGAGGATCTTTGGTTGGTGCCAGGCTATGGGATGCCCGAGGTTAGTATTACTAGCTTAAGGGATTGTTAATGAGAAAAAGAGAGCACGAGTGATCACATATATGTTATTTGGAGACTCTAAGTAATACGGATTTGTGGATAAATACAAGAACCCAATATCATGCGTAACCAAAGGGGGTAGGTCCAAGCCGTGAGATGGCTTGAAAAGTAAATGATACTTGAGGGATGATTAGGGGTTCTCGTGCACCAATGATGGATATGACACGCTAACGCCTTATACGAGCTTGGGTTACACTTGATTTGACACACAAGTATGGTTGGAGGTCACTCGTCACTAATCTACACTCAAATGGGCTAGATAAGAGTAACTTAAGAGTAAGTAAAAAGGACACTTAGCTCAAGAGAGAGTAAAAACTTCAGTGTATTCTTCTGTATATGTTATTATGTGGCTGTTACATTATGCGAATATTTATAGGACCGTGTTAAGGTAAGTCCTAAGTTACGGAAAATTACAAAAAATGGATCCTTACTTGCTAACAAATGGAGAATAATTTAATAGGAAAAACATGAAATCATACGCAAAGAACGTCCTCCATTAGAAAGGATAGTATGGACGTTAGAAAGGATAGTACGTATACATTTTATTTAGTCTGTGATCCTGACAACACTGTGAGTCGAGTAGGGGTAGGCTTCTAATCAAGTCCGTTCATTGTCGATAGTTCGATACCTTGACTATTAGATTAGGGGGTTGGCTTACATTCGGGTTGGCCTTAGATGGTTTGCTCTTGATAGTTGTTAGCTCAGCCTCAGCATTATGGAGATTGTTACTTTCCTATTTTGGTGCTTGGATTAGAATGCTTTAGAGGGGTTCGCGTATCGGTTGATTACCCTGGCAGCTTCTTAGAAGGTGTAGAGAGTAAAGTAGCTCGACAGTTTGAATTGGGATAACACTGCTCCTCAGTATTTAACTTACCTCGGATAACTCAGTGAACCATCTGAGAGAGCTCTCAGGCTCAAGAGCGCGTGATCAGTCCTTAATCCTTATTATCTCCTCTAAGTTATTTGAGATTTGGGATCAAATCTAGTTTAGCTCGTCCTCGAGAGTATAAGGTTGGAGATCAACAATGTTGAAGGAGTTTGAGACTCCATATCCTTCAGGTAATTCAATCCTATAGACATTAAGATTGATACTTTCAAGCACTTTGAAAGGTTCGTCAGCTTTAGGAGATAACTTGCTCTTTCTTAAATTTAGGAATTGTTCCTTGCTAAGATGGATTCAGACCAAATCAGCTGGTTGAAATTCTCTCTTTCTCCATCCTTAGCTTCGCTTCTTAAGCTTAATATTAGCTTGACCCAATTGCTCTACAACATTTTGGTACATGGCTTTGATGGCCTCAACTCTTTCAATGGCTGGTCAATCATCATCAAACATCAACTGGGGCGCTTGGTCTAATGGTAGTTTGAGGTTGAACCCATAGGTAACCTCAAATGGAGACATGCTTGTTATACTATAGGTGGTTTTATTGTAAGTGAACTCAATGATTGGTAGGCATAGATCTCAGTCAGCCGTATTTTGTTTAATAGTAACCCACAATAAAGTTCCTATGGTTTTGTTGACAATTTCAGTTTATCTATCAATCTGTGGGTGGCAGGATGTGTTGTATAGCAGCTTGGTTCCCATTCACCTCCACAATTTCCTCTAGAAGTAGCTCATGAACTTTAGGTCTCAGTTTGAAACAATGGTTTTGGGAATTCTATATATCTTGATTACTTCCTGTAAGAGAAGAAAAGAGATAGCTGAAGCGTCGTTAGTTTTTAAATAGGGTACGAAATGTACCATCTTGCTAAATCAATCTACAACCATCATAATGGAGTCCCTCCTTTGGGACATCCTCAACAATCTTAACATGAAGTCCATATTCAGGTCGGACCATGTTTTGGTCGAGATTGACAAGGGTTAGTAGTGTCCTTACTTGGCTTGACTCTTCGACTTTTGGTAGGTTGCACACTTTTCTAGTATGGATTGGACATCTCTCTTCATCCTAGGCTAAAAGAATCTGGAGAATAGTATCTCATAAGTTCGGTGCTAGCTAAAGTGTCCTATCAATCCTCCTCCATACGCCTTGCGCACTAGCAGTTCTCTCATGGAACAAGTTTAGATACATAGCCTTCTCTTCATGAATAAGTATCCGTCCTTCCTTATATTGAGCATAGATGGGACCAAAGTATGGATCCTCAGCATATAGATTCTTTGTGGTTGAAAAACCAAGTAGCCTTATTTGTAGTTCGGTCAGGAGGGTATGTTGTCTTGATAGGGTGTTGGCCACGACATTGTTTCTTCCATTCTTATATTTTACGACATAAGAAAAACCTTCGATGAATTTAATCCACTTGGCTTACCTCCGAGATAACTTTGGTTTACTCTTTAGATATCTCAAGGATTTATGATCAGTGTAGATCACAAATTCCTTAGACAATAGATAGTGTTACCATACTATCAGGGCTCGAATTAAGGAGTAGAACTCCTTGTCATAGACAGAATTGTTGAGTGTGGCTCCTTAAAGTTTCTTACTAAAGTAAGCAATAAGTTAGCCTTCTTGCATCAATACAACACCTATGCCTAGTTTGGATGCATCACATTCTACCTTAAACACCTTATCAAAGATCAACAGAGCTAAGACAGAGGCTGTAGTTAGCCTCTCTTTTACTTCCTCAAAAGTCGTCCTCTCTTTCTCTCTTTATCTGAATTCAACACTCTTCTTTGACAGTTCGGTAAGCGGGGCTACAATTGTACTGAAATTCTTTATGAATTGGTGATAGAATGATGCCAGGCCATGGAAATTTCTCACATCGGTAGAAGAAGTTAGCTTAGGCCATTCTATGATTGCTCGTATCTTCTCTTCATCAACTTGGATGCCACTTCCGCTTACAATAAATCTGAAGAAGATTACCTTGAGTTAGAAAATTCGTACTTCTTCAAATTAGCGTAAGGCTGTTCTGCTCAAAGTTTTATAAACACTTATCGGAGATGCTCTTGGTGAGTCTCTAGGTCAGGACTGTATACTAGAATGTCATCAAAATAAACTATGACAAACCTTCCCAATAATTCTTAGAGCACATGATTCATAAGGCGCATGAAAATGCTCGGCACATTGGATAGTACAAATGGCATTACAAGCCACTCATATAAACTGTCACACCCTGAACAAGAAGAGTCATAACAGTCCCGCTGTGTAAACTAATCTAAGATAGAAGCTGACCTCACAGCTGCTATCGTAGACGCAGTTTACACAAGGCACATAACTCAACCAGCTTGAAACGTCTGTTCTGACATCTATTAATATCAAAACCTGTGGTAAAACTTTTACAAAATACTTGTTCTATACAATCTGCTGTTTAATACCACAACAGTAATTATACAAACATTTCACGTCCAAGGGTAAAGTTTACAATCAGAGTTTATTAAAAAAAACCACAGGTTTTACGATCTACATACAATAAGTTAGAAAACTAGTAGGCTCCTAGGGAATTCCCATTTAGTTTTCCTCAAAACTTAAAGACAAAGCCAAAAGCTCAGGTTCAGTTAAATTCCTTGATCCTCACTTTCCCACACAGCAGTACACTAACCTGAGAACGGTGGTACTTGAACATCTTTGCCTTCACTCAGCACCTGCAAAAGAGTTCGTAGGGATGTGAGCACAATTAGCTCAGTAAGTGGGGCGGAGTCAGAAGAGTACTATACAATCACAAATAAGGTTAATAATTATGATGAAATGTAATGCAATCACTCAAATGAAAACATCGCACAGTGTTAACCGGTCTACTGTGAGGTTAAAGAAATTTCATCCGCTCCAACCCGGATTGAGGAGTTTCATCGCGACTCAAGTCAGACCAAACCCGGGCTTGTGCAATAGAGAACACCCCCCTCCCATGACCGCCTTCGAACCACGGCCCCCAACCTTGCCGCGACCTCCTCGCCTATCACTTAGTTCGACTAAGGATGGGGAAAGGACCATTTCAGCTATCCTCATCGAAGGAAGTCAGTGTTTGGCCTAACACTCTTAATCGTTTCCCCTAACGGGTGATTATGCATGACCAATTACACTTTAGTCGAATAACCGTTAGTGTTAATCAGGGGTGACCAACAAGTTCACACAATACAGAATCCATGCAAATATGCAGAACAGCACACCAAGGAGTTGAACTCTTGTCACAACTGAGTATCATTCACACACATAGCATGCGCAAAATCATCTAACTACAAACACAACCAGAGGTACTCTTGGGTCTCCGGATACTTTAAATAGTACCCAAATAGCGGTGAAGCTACCATCCCAACTTACTTGTTTAAATGTTCACTATTGCTGACTTGAATTGTCAATCGTCTTTGGAAGGTCCTAATTACACAAAAGGTCCAAATTTAGTTTTCGTAATAATTACGAAAACATTAGGGTTTAATCTAAAATGGTTATATATATATATATTATTTCCATAATATGCAGTCATGTTATTACTATATATCGAATTAAATTATTAATTATTGATATCGTAGATCATATATACTATTACGTATTGTATATCGTTTTAATCGTATCGAAACGTACTTTTTATTTATTAATTCACGTTTTGATTCCGATAAAGTTACTGAAATGTGTATATTCTTGAATATGTTATAGTTATAGGCTAGATTGCTTAAGGTTATCCGGTTTCAACAAAACTAGTGTCATTGAGTTTGTATAGACTTAACGACACATTTTACGAGTCCTGTTCCTAGAGATGGATTTTAACGGGTAGTTTGGATTTTTAATACAATTATACATAATTATATAAAAACGATCGTATTATGCGAAATTTATAGATCTAAATTATATTTTATCCAATTTGTCCCTATATTGTAACAATATAAGTATTATTCAATTCTAATACACCTAAAATGCATCCCGATTAGAAAATATTAATAATTATAATAAAAATCTCCATTTAACCCAATTCGATCAGCAATCCTATATATAGGTTTTATTTAACTATTTAACTCATTTTAGTCTATTAATATTACAAATACACCCCGACTTGTAATTTAAGCTATTTTACTTAATAAATTGGTAATAAATAGTTCGGATTACCTAATAATTCCTCGAAAATTTCTATGGACTTCTAAAAATATAGGGAATTCAATTATCACTTGGTTTCAAGTTTTCGACCTATTGCCTATATTTTCGTATTGACGATTTTACCCCTAAATTTGATAAATTATCCAATTATAAATTATAATTCTTTTAGCATCCAATTAATTTCAATCTAACTCAATACCATTATTATTTATTATAGATCAATACATGTCCATTTCATCAATTAATTTCATAATTTCCTATTAAATTCATAATTTCAGCCTATTTTCGAGCTAATTTCAGGCCTAAAAATTCAATAAATATTAAAATTATTCAAATAAAAATTTGGGCTTTGTAGCAATTACATATATATCATACACATCCTACACAAAAATTTTCAGCTAGAAACAACATCATATAGTACATTTATTTTATAAATATATATTCGGATAAATTACAAATTTCTTAATAAAGTATATTAAATGTTACGAATTTTTCAAAAATAAAAATATCACATGAAAGCATGTCTAAAATAACCTAAGTGTAATTTTTTCATAATTTTCTGGGCGGATTTACTATTTTTTAGAAATTATTGAAAAACAGTCAGAAATTTGACCTTGGTGTTCTTGGGTGCTCCGGTGGTCGGCGGCGGCTGGGCGGTTGTCGAAACGCCTAGACGCTGGGGGTACTCCTTGGTGGTGGAGTGGCGTAATAGCAGATCAAAGGAAGCCTTAAGAACTAGCCTTGCTTGGTGATTGTTTTGTTTTTTCTTTTTTTTTTTTATTTTCTACAATTTTTTTTTATTTTTCTTTCTGTTGTTTTTGGTTCCAAACTGCTAAATGTTATTATTCTGCTGTTGGGATAATTTTTATAAAGCTCTTTCACCGCTTATGGATTTTTTTCTATTTTTTTCTTTTGTTTTTTCCTACTTTAACTAAGCATGTGGTATCCTAATGTGATAACTTCACTTTTTGAATCAGCAATGAAATTTCCATTCTCCTGCCACGCCTCCTTCCAGTAATCTCCAATGTTATTTAATTAATTTTTCTTTTTCTTTTATTAAATAATTACTTAAATATAGATATTATATGTTAGAATTAATTATTTAATTAATATACAAGTTTATACCCTATGTAAATAACATGTGAAATATATAACTTTACTCATATAGTTAAGTTTCTAGCATATCTTTTATTTTTAGGATACATTCTGAGGTTAATTTCATGAATTCAACATAATAAATATATAATTAAACAATTTTAGGTTATAATTATTATTTATACCGGGTATACTTCAAAAAATTACCTGTATTTTTTTTATAGTAAATTATACTACATTATCTCATTTTATAGCTCAATTAACTTATCTCTAAGTTCTCATTGCAATCTAAGTTCAATTTTAGGAGTTCTGAACATTTTAGAGCTTTAGTAAATATTCCAATTTCTAAGGGCAAAATTGGGGTTTCGGGTCTTTATTACTAAAATCTAACTTCACTGTAATATCTCGACTAACTTTTTCATTCTAGTCACAAAGTTTGGGCTCAATTGGATAAGTTACCCTAAAAGCTCTAAATCTGAGCTCGGTTGTCCTAAACTCAATTTTGGGAGCTTACATAAACCATGTCATGTTTTAAATGTAGTCTTCCACTCATTACTTTCGTGCATTTGAATTTCATGGTTGATCTTAGAGAACACTCTTGCTCTGCTTAATTCATCTAGCATGTCATCAAGCTTAGGTATGGGATACTTGTTCTTAATGGTGATTCGATTGATCACTTGGTTATCTACACACATCCTCCAAGACCCATCTTTCTTTAGCATTAATAAGGTTGGTACAATATAGGGGCTTAGGGACTCATGCACATACCCCTTCTTCAATAACTCATCTACTTACTTCTATAGTTCTATAACTTGTTCAGGATTCAACCTATAGGTAGGCTTGTTTGGTAGTGCAGCCCCTTGTTGTAGGTCGATTGCATGCTCAATGCCTTGGTTTGGGGGTGGACCGTTTGGCAGCTCCTCAGGAAACAAATCGGCAAATTCCTTTAGTAAGGTTTTTACTTTGATCGGCAGTTCTTCCTCCCCGGGTCTCATCTTTAGAAGTCTTCTAACAAGTAGTTAGGTTGGTCCCTTCAACTCCATTTCTCTTTTCAATTTAGCTCGAGTTAATACGAAAGCCTTTTTCTTTAGGGTTTGGATAAGTTGGGATTGCATGACCTTTACCTACTCGGCAATCATGGGTTTCAATTTCAACCTTCTTCCTTCATGCTCCATTGAACATGTGTTCATCTTTCCATTATATATAACTGCTCAATCAAACAACTATGGTCATCCAACTAGAATGTGGGGCGTGCTCATAAGCAATACATTACAAAGCACTTCATCTCGATATTTGCCAATGCAGATTGGCATAGACACCTGCTTGTTCACTTGTAGGTCCCCCTTTTCACTAAGCCAATGAAGCTTGTAAAGTTTTAGGTAAGGCATGGTCGGCAATTTCAACCTTTAGACCATAAATGTAGAGGTTGCATTAGTATAGCTCCTACTATCAACAATTAACACACACAGTGATTCATTCACCTTGCATCCAATATGGAAGAGATTTTCTCTCTATTCATCTTCAAGCATAAGACTAACACTCATTATACTCCTCAACACTAGAACGGTCGGCATAAAGTTTCCTTTCTCACTGTAGATGACTTCCTCCTTGAACAGCTCAGTCTATCCATCCTCTTTTAGCTCCTTTACTTCCTCATTAGTACTGTCAACCACATTGGTTAGCACCTCACCTCAGATCACCATTGTTCGCCTGTTCGGACACTAAGTGACTATGTGTCCAAATCCTTAGCATTTGAAACACTTGATTTCACTCATCTTCCTCCTTGAACTCTAGCCCTTCTTAAACTTCCTCGAGGGTTCTTTCTCTTTGGCTCGGTTGGTTGGAACAAGTCCAGTCTCAATAACCTTACTTGGTTCTATTCGTACTAGTTTGGTTTGAATAGTTCAGGTGCTGCCTAATCAGCCAATAAGGGGTCAGAATCTTCCTGTTTAGCACCTTTCTATCCTCTAGGCAGCTTGGATTGTGTCATCAAGCATTTAACGTCCAAGGTTTCCAAGATATCCCCAATCTCATACTCAACCTACCAATGAATCGAAATATAGTTCGGTCTTTTAGCTGTACGACTTCACATCAGATCATTAACGTTTGGAATTCCTTAATGTAAGCATCCACACTTGATCCTCCCTGTCTCAGTTCTTGCAGTCTCTTGAAGACATCTTATAAGTAATAGCTTGGCACAAACCTTCTTTGCATATCTCTCTTCATTTCATCCTAACTCTTAATCTCTCGACCTCCTTCCCTTCATCGAATGGCTTGTAAGTTCTTTCACCATAAGGCAGCATGACTAGTGAACTACAACATACCAAGTCTAACCTTTGCATTGTCAAGCACATCATGGCATTTAAACTGCTTTTTAATCTTATCTACTCAATCTAGGTAATCCTTAGCATCACTATTGCCAAAAAAACTTAAAATACACATCCTTAATCCTTTAACTCTAAGGGTTCATACATTTCTTTCTTCAATTTTGTAGTACTCCATGACGTCATCATCTCTTATTGCTTCTTCCTCAATCTCTTCAAGCACTAACCTTTGTCTAGCATCCCTACTAATTCCTTCAATTTGTCTAGTTAGGGCATTAACTCGACCAAATTGACCATTGCCTCACTATTGTTGCTTATGTTCTCTAATGAGGTTATTTTTAGCTCGTTGCTTGTCTTCTTGGATAACAATTACCAAACTAGCTACCGAATTGGTAAGCCTATCTAAGTGGTCATCTACTGATTGAGGCACGAAACTTCCTTCTTACCTTTAGCTATATCAAGTACCACTTTCTTGGGTTCCCAAATTTCCTTAAACACTTGAGTCTAACATTGATGGTTACTTTACAACGATAATCAAACAAACAGTTAACCATACTTTGTTTTGCATATCGAAAATAGGGGAAAATAGAGTATAGGGTGCTTCTCAACTACTAAACTCTAATGTAAACAATAGAACTGCTATCTTTTGAGAGTAGGGACAAACCATTCAAAGAACATAGTAGCAGTATCCAGCTTAGAATGTAGCTAAGCTTTGATACCAAGATGATATAGATTTGTAGATTAACACATGAACCTAATATGATGCGAAACCAAAGGGGGTAGGTCCAAGCTACGAGATGGCTTGAAAAGTAAATAATAGTTGAAAGACGAGTAGGGGTTCTCATGCATTGGCGATGGATATGACGTACCAACACCTCACATGAGCTTGTGTCACACTTGATATGATGCATAAGTATGGCTGAAGGTCACTCACCACTAATCTACACTTAAATGAGTTAGATAAGAGTAGCTTAAGATTAAGCAAAAAGGATACTTAACTCAAGAGAGAGTAAAAACTTCAATGTATTCTTTTGTATATATTATTATGCGACTGTTACATTATGTAAACATTTATAGTACCCTGTTAAGGTAAGTCCTAAGTTACAAAAAATTACAAAAAATAGATCCCTATTTGCTAGCAAAATGAGAATAATTTACAGGGAAAAGCATGAATTCATGTACAAAGAGTATCCTCCATTAGAAAAGACAGTACGGATGTTAGGAAGGACAACTCATGTGCATTTTACTTAGTTTGTGATCTTGACAACACTGTGAGCTAAGTAAGGGTAGGCCTCTGATCAAGTCTATTTGGCATCGATAATTCAGTACCTTAATTATTGGATTGGGTTTAGCTCATGATTAGCTTACATTCGGGTCAACCTCGGATGGTCTACTCTTGATAGTTGTTAGCTCGGCCTTGCTACTATGGAGATTGTTGTTTTCCTGATTTGGTGCTTGGGCTGGAATGCTTCGGAGGGGTTAGCTCCGCATGTCACTTGATCACCTCGGTAACTTCTTAAAGCGTATGGATAGCAAAGTAGCTCAACAGTTTAAATTGGGATAAACATTGCTCCTTAATGTTTAACTCACCTTAAAATAGCTCAGTGAACCATCTAAGAGAACCTTTAGGCTTGGGAGCACATGATCAGTCCTTAATCCTTATCATGAAGTTTATTTGCTTCTTTTAATATGTTTAGTAGCATAGACTACTGGTACTATTTTATTTCAGATCTATATGACTTAAGTTAGGGGAAACCTCAAACCCCCATCTTTACTTTTTGTTATGTCAAATTTTGATATTATAGTTTAACTTATATTAAATGTTCCAGTATTACTTGATATTGGTCTCCAGGTAGAAGTTAGGATTGTGAGATGCCTTGTGTAGTATGCCAAGGGTTCCTAATCACAAATGGTGCTTAATCTTGGATCTTCTTATATTACATCATGGTATATCCATAACTTGACCACCTTTGGGTTGTGACACAATAAGAACGGTACAATCAAATTGCAATAAGCAAAATCATCAATTGAATTTCATAAATAAAATCACCTCTATGAACATAGGGTTCAACAACTATTTACTAAGTTTAATTAAATAAATACATAAAAAAAAATAAGAAAATGAAAGATATGATGGAGGAGTTCTACTATAATCCTAACAACTGCTTAAGAGACTTACTCTCCCATAACCTTAGGCTTAAGAGTGTATTTATAGGAAAAACTCCTAAGATTAAAAAGAAACCTAACAAATATAGAATTCTAGAATTGTAATGTCTTTAACCCTATAGTACATGGCCTTGGTGGCAAGTCATGTTCATGCCCTTTACGTGAAATCTTGAAAATTCAAATAGAATTCTTTTATGAGAGGACCACAGGTAACGACCATAGGTATGGTTCGTGATCATGCTCATTTTTGGACTTTGTTTTTACTTAGATCTTTTTTGCTTCGCTTTGCTAGCCAAGATTTTACTTTAAAATTGCTCGAAATTGCCTTGGAATCCTTGAAATCTTCATGAAATGCTTTTGGAGTCCCTGAAAGTAATAAATAAGAAAATTAAGCTTAAAATAGTAGTAAATTGATAGAAATAAAATCAAAATCAACGCAAAATTACTATAGAAAATATATGCTATTTTTGTATTATTAAGAAGGTATTTTTGAAGAGATAAATACCCTTTAGGAAAGAGAAGAAAGATTTTGGCACCGAAGATCAAGAGTTAGTTAGTTGAATTATAGTGATCGAAATACATTTTTTTTTTTTTACAACTCTATTACAAGAAGAAAACAGTTTAATAAGGTAACAAGGCTATAAAATAGACAAGGAGAATGGTTTGAAAAGGAGAAATTAATAGTATATGAATTCAAAGACTATTTTAAAGGCTTATTTCAATCCAATTGGAGGAGGAGCTAGGGCGAATGCTTAAGTTAGATTGGCAAATTGGTTTATGACGAAATCAATTAAATTTTAACTAGCAAGGTCATGAATAAGGTAATTTAAAGTGCAGTCTTTTAAAAAGGAGGCTTAAAAGCTCTAGGACCAGATGGATTTCTAGAGGTGTTTTTTCAGTCTTATTAGGATTTAGTAGGAGAATCAGTCAAAAAAGTAGTAAAGAAATTCTTCATAAGTAACTTTCCCAACTCTCCAAATATGACTGATTTAGTCCTCATCCCCAAAGATCTAAACCCTCAAGATGTCACTCAATATCAGCCCATTAGTTTTTGTAGCTTCCTATATAAGATTATTTCCAAAATCCTTGTTAATAGACACAGGCATTTCCTAAATGATTTTGTAATTGAAAACCAAAGCACTTTGATTTTAGAAAGAATGATTCATGATAACATGGTGATAGCACATGAGGTTTTCTATTTTTAAAAAACTAAGAGAAGAGGTGGCTAAAGGTTCTATGCTATTAAAGTTAATATGAATAAGGCATATGATCGTATAGAGTACATTTTTCTAAAATATGTTTTAGAAAGAAGAGGTTATGCAGCAAAGTAGATTATTAGATCATGTTTTGTGTTACTTATGTTAAATATAATTTACTTGTCAATGGCCAGGTGGTAAGAGAGGTGTCTCCTAAGAGAGGGCTGCTACAGGGGGATCCTTTATCCCTATACCTATTTATTCTTGTCGCTGATGTCCTTTCTAGAGGAATTAGTAATGCTATCAAGGAAGGAAGCTTAGAGGGTTTTAAGATTAAAACCTCATGTTATATTCTCTCTCACCTTTTTTTTCTTTTTCTCTTTTTATGCAAATGATTCCTTATTTTTCTTAAAGGCAAGAAGGGAAGAGATATTAAAGTTGAAGGAAATCATTCAAGTATATTATGTAGCCTCATGTCAGGGGTTAACTTCACTAAGTTGAATGTTTATTTCAGTAGAAACACTCTTGCAGATCAACAAGTTGAATTAGGGGAGGCCCTAAGTGTGAATGTGGTAGATGATCTAGGCAATTACTTAAGTTTACCCTCAATATGAGGGAGATCTAAGGTAGAGGCTTTAAGCTTCATCAAGGATAAGATTACTAGGATGTTGCAAAATTGGAAACAATGTTTGCTAAGTAGTGCTAGGAAGGAGATTCTTATTAAAGTACTAGCTATGGCCATACCTACACATTCCACATCCCACTTTTACTGTATGAAGAAATGGTGCACAAAGTTAAACTTGCTCATTGCTAGGTTATAGTAGGGAGCAAAACAAAGGGAAAAGGAAGATACACTGGATAGGATGGAATAAGATAACAAAAGGAAAAAGGAGTAGGGGTTTAGGGTTTAAGGATTTGTATGTATGTAATTTGGTTCTATTAACTAAATTAGCTTAGAGAATGGAAACAAACTGTAAAGCTCTTCAATTTTGAGTTTTAAGGAGAATTGATTTCCTTAACAAGGACTTTAAAGATGTGAGTAGAGGTAATAAAGACTCTTGATGTTGTTGGAGCAACATATTGTAAGGAAAGGATGTATTGTTTAGAGGTATCTTATGGAAGGTACAGGATGGGAGTAAAGTCTGAGTTTGGCTAGATAGACGGATATATATGTTGAAGGAATACAAACTACAAATAGAAGGCGATGGAGTAGATTGCAATATGAAAGTAAGTGAATTAATTGATGAGGAGTATAGGTGGTAAGATTTATTGAGGATTAGAAGAGTACTCTCTACAGATCAATGTGCAACAATAAAAGAATTACCTTTGTATTTTTAGTTAGGAAAGGATGAGATAGTTTGGCCTATATTGTAATACCTCTTATATGATAGGAGAAAGAGCTTTAATCATCAAGGTGCATTTTGGTGTAGTCACTTGAAGTATATTGAAACTTTAAAATTAAGCATGTTTAGGCTGAGTCAATCCCAAGATAAGTGAACTCTTGGGAAGCCGCTACATCAGGAGACAAAACCGTACGATGTTCCATGTCAAAACGAATAATACCTTGGTGAGAGGAGTTTTAGTCGAGTTGTTACACGAGGAGTGTATGGGGATATGTATGACAAAATCGACTTTCCACTTCATGCTATCAAGTTAATCAGAACTTGCAATGCAAGATCCTTGGGCATCAAACTCCATTCATAGGTCACTTTGGAAAGATTTATCGAATAAAAAACACTTACTGGAGGTTAAACATTTTCTTTAGAGAGCTATGAATAATTCCCTCCTAATCATAGACAACTTATTCTACAAACATGACTATCGATCTCCTCAATGTACATTTTGTAGTGAAGTAGGGACATTGGAACACGCATTGGTAGGATGAGAATGAGTGCAATTGGTTTGGTTTGGGTATCTTAGGGTAAGGATGAACAGAGATAATTTGAGTAATTTGTTTGATTGGTGGTGTAGTGTACTTAATTAAAAAAGGAGCCTAGGGTTTGAGGAGATGGAGTTTGTGTGTAGAGTTGGCATGGTGTTAGGGTCGGTATGGAAAGGAAGATGTGTAGCAGTATTTGAAGATTGTGTTCTAAACCTTAGTTCCATTGTTAGAAACTACCTTCTCTCTTTTGGGGAGTGGAAAATGCGGATAGGAAATAATAAAAGGGAAGAAAGCTAATAGACAAATGGTTTAATTGCCCACATCCTTAAGCAAACGTGTCAAGCATGGCATTATCGTAGTATAGATGCCATTAAGGTGAACTATGATGGGTTATGGATTGACATTGATTTAAAATTTGGAATAGGGGTAGTAGCACATGATTCGTTAGGTCAAATTATAGTTAGGAAGTCAAAAGTTTTGTTAGCGCTTATACTAGAAGCGATTGACTGCTTGGCATTATCTATGGGGTTATAACTGGTTAAGGAAAAGAACTAATGTAAAGTTAGTCTGACTATTTGATAGTGGTTCAAGCTTTAGTAGATGGGTACAACAATACTTATTGGGCTATTAGACTTGTTATGGAGGCGGTCCATTCCCATTCAAATTAGATTAGCAATGTTCTTTGAATAGTGTTGTGGATTAGGTGGCTTCAAATGTTAGAAAGAGGTTGTGTCCTATGGATCGATAGCTTTACCCTCCATTCTCTCTCCTAAAGTTACTCTTGTTAGGTTTGACACATAAGTATGGTCATGTTGTTGTATCCTTAGACACTTGTTAAAGTTTAATGAAAGTTCATGTTTCGTTTGACAAAATATATATATATATATATATATATTCTGACCGACAAATTTTACACTTAAAGCTTGAAGTTAATAAATATATATTTATAGGGGAAAATTCATAAAACCTCCCTAAACTTTAACTCATGTATAGATTTTCCTTTTAAATTTTTAAAGTGTAGTTTTTTACTTTTTAAGTTTTCATAAATTAGCAAATAACTACCATAGGGATATAAAGACCCCCTAAATTTTGATTTTAATATATAAAGATCCTTAAACTTTAATTTTGGTGTATAAAAACTTTATAAACTTTAATTTTGGTGTATAAATATCCAATAAATAATACATAGTTTAGGGGGTGTTTACATGTCAAAAATAAAGTTTAAGGGATTATTTTTAACATATGGGGTTATTTGCTAATTTATAAAAGTTTAGGGATAAAAAATCACAATTTAAAAGTTTAGAAGATAATCTGTACCTAAATCAAAGTTTAAGGAGATTTTATATAATTTCTCCAAACTTTTATTTATCAAATTACTGTCTTTATTATCTTGAGAAAGATGATGTAACAAATACTTATTAAACATAATATATATATGAAATAAAAAGTTAGAAGTAAGATAATAAATTTGATAAGTAAAATTTTAATTAACAATAAAATTCAATGACTTTAAACTTTAAGCTTTCTTTTAGCCAATTATCATAGACTTTAAAGCTTTAGGCTGAAAATTAAAAAAATAAAAATACTCAAAGTTGAGATAATCATTTTCAAATGCTTTCATTAATAATGGTTTTATAGTTTAATGATATAGATATTGATCTTTTAAGTGAGGTGATTATGTTCGAATTTTTTTTATTACCGTTGTAATAAAAAAAATTGATAAGTGCTAATAATTCATACTTAAAAGGCCCAATAAGAAGAATTTAGATGCAGTTAAATAAATTGAATCCAACTACCTAAGAAACTAAAAACATCATGTTTTGTACCTTTTATCCTTTGCCAATAATATAACCTCGGGAGAAATCATCTCTGTATAAAATATATATGGGTACTACTGATGGTAAGAATATTTGACACAGCAGTTTCAATTATTGATATTTATCATACGGTTCAGTGCCCGAATACATCCAAGAAAATCGCAATCAAGCTACAAACGGTGGAAGGAAAATTAACGAGTAAAAAAATGTAGCATCTTTCTTCAACCACATGACTTGCTTAAAGTGGACCCCCCAAGTCACTAGACTTCTTTAGAGATCAAAGTGATAAAGCAGGAGAAAGAAAATGGAAAAGGGGGAATGAAGCTACCTCTTCACGCTATCTTCTCCTCAGTCACTTTCTCCTTGCACGCAGAACGGTAATCCATCGATCGGTTGCTTACCAACACATAAATACAGACAGAGGAATACTACAGCATTTAAATTTTTGTATTTTATGCAATCATACGAGAGCTATCCTTAAGAGAGTGTTGTGTTGTGTTGGGTTTGTAGTCATGGACTCAAGGTCACTTCGGTTCATCACCCACCAGTCGTTCTTCTCGGCCGTCCGATCGGGAGACCTCCAGTCGGTGAAATCTCTTGTGGAGAAGTTGACCGAAAGCGATGCCTCAGGTGGCTCGGATCTGTTGGCTGTCCAGAACGATGCAGGAGAGACTGCTCTCTACATCGCTGCGGAGAATAACTTCGAGCAAGCGTTCTCTTATCTCCTCAGCCTCTGTCCTAGTGTCGACACCGTCAAGATTAGGTCAAAGTCCGATATGGACGCCTTTCACGTTGCAGCTAAACGTGGCCACTTGGGTATGTTTCTCCCCATTTTTGGCACTTTCTCTTAGCGTGTCCTGATAGATTAGTCTATTATTGCAATTTCAATTGTGCTTATGGTCATGTCGTTAAAAACATACGGAAATTGGAATCTATATGCTGAGAATAGACAATTTATCTGTGTAAAGAGAGGATTACCTCTTTCTAGTGTTGTTTGTTCCCCAAAACCTATTCATTGCTTATGTAACAACTTTTATGGAGTCTGTTCTCATAAGAGAGGTCTTTGAGATATGATTTTCTCTTGACCGATCAATTCCGTCTATTGGTTATTTAGTAAAATGGTTGAGGTATAAGTATTGAGATATATCTATATGGGGCTGGCAATTCGGCCTATGATTCACCAACTCAGTTATAGCAGGGCATGATAATAAACGAATTTGGATTGGTAACATTTAACACAACTAAGATAAGTGTCAATACCTTTTTGACCTGATTATAAACATCCTAGTTTGGATCAAGCACCTACACATGTTTATATGCCTACCACCCATTTTAGCATCTATTATAAGTTCTAAACCTAATCTCTACCATAAATTTGCTAAAAAACTAGTGTACCTACAATTGGTGGTTGCACTTTTCTTTTTCTTTTTTCCCCCTTTATAACTAATAATTGGGTGTCTGACTTCACACACACACACACACACACACACACACACACATATATATATTTTAATTAGAAGGTAACATTTATCCTTTTTATGATGTTATGCCTATTATTCTCAAGAAGTTTCTGCTTTAGAATCTTGTTTCCTTGTGCATTCACTAAACTTTAGTGCTTCAATTGTCAATAAATGGTATTCAAACTAACGTGCTTTTCCTTAACATGTAGATGGATGTAGATGATATACATGTAATTTTTGGATCCAATGATCTTCTGGGATGTTCTTTAGACTTCAATGATATTGAGATATTAAAGAAGAGGAAGAGGATGATAAATTATTCTCAAATATTTTCAGTATTGATTTTTTCTTTATTTATATCAATGATCTTTTTCTATGCGGACTTTTTGACGACTCTCTTCAAGAGCTACGAAGGATGTTGTGAATCTGGATGTTGGAACTAATATCTGATTAATGATATGATGTAACATACAAATGATTTACTTTGTTGTGTCCAGTTAGACTTTAGTAAAGAATTTCGCTGTCTGACAAATCGTTATGTTTGGGAATTTAAGTAATTTGGTTTTATAGACTTTATTTTTATGGAACTTTTGTTGCTTAGTGAAAATTTTTTAGTAGATTTTAAGTAGGGTTTATTTTAGATTTCTCTGATTGAGGAAGGCATTCAATCGGGAAAAAAATAAATTTGTTAAACAAGTTGTTTTACAGGATCAGGTTTGCAACATTTAATATATGGTTCATAATACAGTATGAGCTTTCAAACAAGAACTTGTTTAAACCATGGCATGAAATACAACCAGCTAGCATGATTTTCCAGCCTTAAGCCTATACCACAATTTTTTTTAAGTCTATTTTTTAAGATGCACCAGAATCAGCTACGAACATATTTACAGAAAAGTAATTTGTTGAAAGTGAACTGAAGCTCTAGATTTATGTTGCACTACACATATTGTCATTAGATATTGGTTGGAGTGATTTTACATGCATGCCATGAAACCTCTTGACATATCTTCTGTTATATAGGTATTGTGAAGGAGCTTTTGGCAATTTGGCCAGAACTCTGCAAGTCATGCAACTCCTCAAACACTAGTCCCCTCTACTCGGCTGCAGAGAATCACCACTTGGATGTGGTGAATGCAATCCTTGATGCTGAACCAACCTCAATAAGGATAGTAAGAAAGAATGGAAAAACTGCATTGCATACAGTTGGAAGATATGGTAATCTTTCGATGGTAAAAGCTTTAATTGAGAGAGATCCTGGAATTGTTTGTATAAAAGATAAGAAAGGGCAAACTGCCCTCCATATGGCTGTAAAAGGCTCTGAACCTGCTATTGTGGAGGAGATTTTGCTTGCAGATGCCTCTATCCTGAATGAGCGTGACAAGAAGGGTAACACAGCAGTGCACATAGCCACGAGGAAATGTCGTCCAGAGGTATTACCACATATAAACAAAAAATCATTCTTTATTTTCCTGTTTGCTGCGAAAGCTAACATTTAGATTGTGGAATTGAATTTTTGGTAGATGCTGATGGATAATATTAATACGAAACATAACTAGACTCTAGGCAAAGTATACATCAAATGCAGTCCGTTAATTTGAGTGCTGCTTCTTGATGATACTCCATCAATTTGCTACAATCTTCTCATGTAATTTGTTCTCTGGTGGCTGTCCATAGTCTTTAGTGGTTCAGGTTGAATATGTTATAAAGGAATGGGGAAAAAATACTTACTTGATGGCCCAGCTTATAGTTACATTTACTGTGCATATACATATAAGAATGAACACCAAATTAAATAAATTGATCTGTCTGTGTCTTTTTGTGGATTTCTTTTTTTGGAAACTTTGAGCTGTAAATTTCTTAGATTTTTACAACCTGTCGTGCTTGACAGATCCTTTGTCTCCTGCTAAGCTATACATCGATTGATGTTAATGCCATTAACAATCAGCAAGAAACAGCAATGGACCTGGCAGATAAACTCCAATATGGAGAATACTCTTTGGACATCAAAGAGGCTTTAACAGAAGCAGGTGCAAAGCATGCAAGATATGTTGGGCAGTTGGATGAAGCAATGGAGCTCAAGAGAACTGTCAGTGATATAAAGCATGAGGTGCATTCCCAACTCATACAAAATGAGAAAACTAACCGACGAGTTTCTGGTATTGCCAAAGAACTGAGGAAGCTTCACAGGGAAGCAGTTCAAAACACCACTAACTCAATCACAGTGGTTGCCGTTCTTTTTGCCTCAATAGCTTTTTTGGCTATATTTAACCTTCCCGGTCTATACAAAAGAAGGGGGCATGCAGCTGGGGAAGCTAATGTGGCTAATGGGGTTGGTTTTAGGGTCTTTTGTCTCCTGAATGCAACATCTCTCTTCATATCACTTGCTGTTGTGGTGGTTCAGATAACTTTGGTTGCTTGGGATACGAGAGCTCAGAAGCGGGTTGTCTCTGTGGTCAACAAGTTAATGTGGGCTGCCTGCACCTGCACCTGTGGAGCTTTCCTCTCAATAGCATTTGTTGTTGTGGGTACTCATAGCACATGGATCGCAGTTACAATAACGCTTATGGGTGCACCTATTCTTGTTGGTACTCTTGCTAGTATGTGCTACTTCGTCTTCCGTCAGCACTTTCCATTTTTCCAAAGTGACTCTCAAAGACGTATAAAGAGGCCTAGTGGAAGCAGATCGTTCTCTTGGTCATACTCAGCGAACGTTTCCGATATTGATGAGTATAACTCTGACCACGAGAAGATCTATGCCCTCTAATATGGTATAAAAGCGTTAGGATTCAGGAAAGATGTGTAAATATCATGTTTAAGTTAAAAGTGAGCTGTACCTAGTAGCAAAAAGATGAGTTAGGCATATCTGCATGCCGGTTCATCTTATTGAGGTTTTGGAATGTAAGAGAGCAGGACTTAACAACCATTTTGTTCCATATGGAGGAAGAAGGTTGAGTGATTGTACATGTAAGGATCTTCCGGTTTGAGCAATTGAGCCTGTAGATTTGTTGATAATCCATTCTCATATGTAGCATCATTTTGCTTAGTAAAAGTCAAGGGAAGGTTATTGAGCGTTTGTTTTGCACAAAACATTTCTGTCATACTTTTTTGACATTTAGTGTAACTGAAAATTTTAAATTTGCATATTTTATAGTAGTAATTCCATGAAGTTCTGATTTTTGGGATAATGCTAGTAGGAAGGGACTGTGGCAACCCCAGGCCGATTTTAAAATTTTCTATATTTTGTTTCTGTTCACATGTACGCTCTGCATTCGGCAAGGAATGCAAACGTTTCTGCTAGAATGATAATCACTAAATTTAAAAGCGATATGCTAAGTCTTGCACTGAAAAGAAATGTTATATGGCAGTTGCCCCGTTCTCTCTTTTGCGCTTGGTGCTTAGATTGGCCATTAGTAAAAGAAGGAAATCGAGTAAAGTGACGAGAAGTAAAAGGTAAAAGCGGAAAGGGAGGAAGTGAATGAAAATAGCTCGACAAACGTAGCTCGACACATTGACCATGAAGGCTCAGGGACTACACTGAGTCTCTCTAAGAAAAGCTGCAGATTGACACTTAAATGTTAAATGTCAGTAAAGATTTGGAGGTGGTCACTTGAACACTAATGATGAAAGATTACCTGGGGATGCTTAGTTGTCGAAAACATGACTTAGGAATCTGTCAAGTTGTTTTAATTGGCTGTTACTATTAGTGGCTCATTAGTTAGTTCTTATTTTTCTGCAATATTTGTTATTTATTTAAACATGACTTAGCACCTTTTAATTGTATTTAAATTAGACATATCTTCAATAAAGTAATCCCCTTTTGCAACTCATATCTCTTCTGTTTTTCCTCTCTATCCTTTTGTTGTCATTTTTCTAAAATAACAACAATTAGTATAAGAGCTTTCTTCTCAAGGGACATGAGATTATCTTAATGAGTTCGAGAGCACCTAAATGGTGACCCACCCTTTACCAAAAATCAAAACCTTCAAGCCATGGACACTACGGCAGGTTTTGCTCAAATTACTCCACCAATCTTTGATGGGGAGAATTATCAAATCTAGATAGCGTTTGTGGAAGCCTATCTTGAAGGTGTTGCGGAAGATGCTGGCTTTTTTGTTCTAGCTCTACCATATAACCCAATAATGACTCAACTTAGAAACCACAAAGATAGAAAAATAAAGAAGATGAAGGCAAGGTCATTCTTTTTGCCACAGTCATCCTCAATTTTCACCATAATTATGTCTCTAGGATCAGCAAATGCCATTGGAATCACCTTTGAGATGAATATTGAGGAGTTTTAAATTGGTTATACTTTAATTAGTAATTTTTCATGATTTTCTCTTGATATTTAAGTTTATTTTTAGATAATGATACTTAATTAGGTAAAATTTTGTTTTTTAGGTTTTGAAATGATCTATGCTAGAAAACAAGAAGATGAAAACAAATTTCATTTAAATCAGAATTAAAATGAGTAAGTTTTGAATATTTGAAGACCGATATAACCAAACGATATAAACGACATAGTTATATCATCTCTAGGCAAATTTGAAGCTTATTTGCAATTGTTACAGTCAAGGGCACGACCAAAAGACACGATTGTGTCCTTGATTGTGTTTCTTCTAACTGATTTTTTTTTTTTTAATCTCTTTCTATATAAAGCCTTATTATGATTTGTTTAAGAAGGGAACATATCACACAAAAATTTTAGAGAGTTTATAAGGCTAATAACATTCAAGAAAGTGAAGAGAAGAGAAGAGAAGAGAAGATTTTAAGACTTAATTTTATTTAGATTTCATGATTTATTCTTCTACTCTTTTTTATATTTTGATTTTAGATTTTGATTTTAAGATATATATAGAATAGATCTTTGATATCTAGGTCTTACAAGACCTAGATATATTTATATGATATTATTATTATTTGATTAATTTAATTCTTTAATCTTTTCTTGGTTTAACGATGTTTGCTTCATGATTTAAGTTATCATTTTTATAGGTAGTAATTTAGAGTTTAATATCTGATAAAAAATTCGAGAGATTTTTTATAAGATTAAATTTAGGTATAGTTGATGAGAATTATTGCAAGATTCTCAATAATTTGCAAGATTCTCTAGAATTTTGAATTAAAGTGTAGAGAATTCTTTATTTATTACTGGAATCTTAGCTTATACTATTGAGAAGAAATTCTAATAGGTAATTTTAAGATTAGGGTTAATTGGCTTGAGAATGGTTAATTTTAGTGGAGAATTCTCTTAATCGAGAAAGATTAAAGAATAAATTATATTATCTTTAAGAAAATTACATGTTAGATTTAGGGAAAACAAATATCTAGATATGTTTTTACAAATCTTGAAGTAATTCATAATTTTATTGCTTTTTTGTTTAAATTCTTGAATAATTCTTAATTAGATGTTAATCTATTTGTTGCTGTAATTTAATTTAGGTTCTTTAAGTTTCTTGAAATTTAATTT
Source organism: Lumnitzera littorea (assembly GCA_024138015.1). Taxonomy (NCBI): domain Eukaryota; kingdom Viridiplantae; phylum Streptophyta; class Magnoliopsida; order Myrtales; family Combretaceae; genus Lumnitzera; species Lumnitzera littorea. The sequence goes on from JAMXBB010000006.1 coordinate 65,316,641, forward strand.
GCCGATTAGATAATAGAGAGTTAGCGAGTACTAGTATTTATAGTTTTTAAGGGATCGACATTCAGACTTAATTTACTTCTTACAATTTAATAGGTGCACTTGCTTGACACATCATGTTTTTAGCACCGTTGCTGGAGATTTTTTATATTAAGAAATCTAGTAGATTTATTAATCTAACTATTTTTTTTAATCTTTTCTTGATTTATTTCCTTTTCTTGAATTCTTTTATTTTTAGGTGTGATCTTTAACTAAAATTTTTGTTTTCTTTGGTGTAGTACATGATAAGAAGCCAGTTAAGGGATTTGATTAAAATTAATCCTAAGATTGAGAGGATGGCTTTATGCAATTTGAGGTAATTATCTATCAGAGAAATAGTAGAGACAATAAACCAAGGATCTCCTATTAGATTGAAAGACAAATAGTGTTGTTAAAGGGTGAAGTCAAGGATTAAGCAGTAGAATAAGAATTTGATCACGAAAGCTTACTCGACAATATCATGGCCAACAACGAGGAATAGAATCAGACTATGTTCAACTACTCCAGACTGTCATTAATTGGTATCCAGTCTTGCATCAACTGACTAACTGTTGTAGCCAATAACTTCAAGATCAAGCCAAACATTATTTAGATAGTGCAACAGTTTGTACAATTTGATAGCCTCTAAGATTAAGATCCTAATGTACATATTTCTATTTTTTTTGGAAATATGTAATACTTTCAAGGTTAATGGGGCAAGTGATGATACTATTTAGTTACACCTCTTTCCATTTTCTTTGTACGGTCAAGCTAACTAGTGATTGAATTCTTTAGCAAGAGATTGAATCACAACCTGGAACCTCATTTAAGAATCTCCTCCCTTTTTCCACTCCATCCTAAAGAGTTAGCAAGGTTGTTGATCAATTCTATAATAAGTATTGTTTTACCTACTCTCACCCCTTGAATAGTCTTATTTTTCTGCTATGGCAATAAGGGCCTAAAAGATCTACTACTTTAATTCTTGTTTCAAAAATAGATAATGTTATATCTAATTGTATAAAGGCGGGTACAGATCTGTGAATAGGAGATGTTGTATGAGTATCTACAAGTCCTAAATCATCAATAGGCTCTCTAAGCACGCTGAAAATTTGTCCTAGAGTTGCTTCATCGATTGGAACACTTAAAGGAACTTACATAGAATAGGTGTAAAAATTCTTGCATAAGAATTTTCTGCCCATAAAAATTGCAAAGCTTAGAGCGAGCATCTCTTCTTTTGCCTAAATAGAGGATGATACCTTATATGATATTGGGAGTGCTTTAAGGATCTACTAAGATGATGTCCACATTACGGCCTTTCTCTTTGGATGGAAATGGAAACCTGCTATAATGGTCTCAACCCTTCAATAAGGCAAATGATAGACATAACAGCTAGAGGTATACTCAATACTAAGATACCCAAGGAAGTCTAGGCTTTGATAAAAGGTATGGATGTGAACAATTTCCAGTAGGAGAACCTTAAGGGGAAGCAAAAAAGTCACAGGCATATTTAAGCTCAATGCTATACAGTCTCTAGCCACTCAAGTGGAGATGTTGAGTAAGAAAATTGAATCCCTCTTTGCTGGTTCACAACAACCACAGTTTAACCCTAGCAACTTCATCTAAGAAGGGATTGTAGGTAATGAACAGATGAAACAAGTGGATTTTTTAGGGAAACTTGCAAGACCCTAATATAATCCTTACAGCAATACTTACAACCTGAGGTAGAGAGATAACCCTAGTCTTTCATGGGAAAGTTAGAATTAAAGTCAAGGCCAGTAGTAGCAGGCAAGGAATCAATCTCAACAAAGATCAAACCTACCTTTACTTAGATTTCAACAACCTGTAGCTCCCCTACCAGACCTAAAGAATACGTTAGAGAGTTTCTTGAAGAAATGCTTTTAGTCTAATGAGGTACGTATGCAACAAACAGAGGCCTCTTTAAGGAACTAAGAAGCTTCTATCCACAGCTTTGAAAATCAAATTAGCTAAATTGCTAGGATGCTAAAAGAGAGACAGCAAAGATCACTACCTAGGAACACTAAAACAAACCCTAAGGAATATGTCAATGCAGTAACCATAAGAAGTGGTAAAGAGCTAGAAATTAAAGAAGGAGGATAAGGAAATAGCTAAGAAAGAAGTGGAGGTTAAAGGTAAGGAAAGTTTAGAAGTACTGAGATTGAAAGAGAGTATAGAGCCACCAAAAGTAAAGGAGTACAAGCTGCTCATTCTGTATCCATAGCACCTTAAGCAAGATTGCCTTGATCCAACCAAGCAATTCAATAAATTCCTCGATCTTTTTAAACTACTACAAGTGAACTTAACTCTTGTTGATGTTTTATTGTAGATGTTGAAATACACAAAGTTCTTGAAGGATCTTTTGTCGAACAAGAGGAGGTTAAAGGATCTTTCAATTGTCACATTGAACGAAAAATGCTTTGCACTACTTTAGAAAAGCTGCCAAAGAAATTGCAAGATTCGGGGAGTTTTACTCTTCCTTGTATGCTTGGAAAGTTGTCACTAAATAATGCTTTGGTAGATTTAGACGCTAGTATAAACTTGATGCCATTTAAGTTGTTTAAAAAGTTAAGGTTAGGAGAACATAAACTAACATACATATGTATTCAATTAGTTGATATGTTTATTACATATCCTAAAGGCATTATAGAGGATGTTCTAGTACGAGTTGATAAAATCATTCTTCCTATAGAGTTTGTTATCCTTGATATAGATGAGGATCTTGAAGTACCATTGATTTTAGGTAGACCCTTCCTAGTTATTGCTAGAGCTGTGTTTGATGTCAATGAGCATAAGTTCATCTTAAGGGTTGGAGATAATGAAATTGTTTTCCATAATCTAAATTCATGCACAACTCTCTTGACTTAGAGGGTACAAGCTATGATAGTGGTACTTATAATGCTGTTGTTATTGAATGTGTATGGGAAACACTTGTCAAAGAACCTATGAAGGATTTCTTAGAAACAAAAGATGGAGAAATGGTGAAAACCCTTAATCAATCAGAAGTTGTAGCTTAGTTGGGAGTTAATGAACCTAATGTGGTGAAGACCAAGATTGAATCATTTTTTGGACCAAAAGAAGGAAAGTTAGAATCTCCCAAAGTAAAACCACCAGTCTTAAAGTAGAAACACTCAGAAGATAGTCTAGAACATGCTTTTGTAGTGAGGAGCTTAAAGCTACTGAAGACCACCCCATCTAAGTGAAAGCATATAAAAAGAAAGGGCTCGAGCAACATGAGTTGGATGAATGGCGTGATAAGAAGGAACTCGGCAGAAGTTATGTAACTAGACAAGAGAATTTGTTATACTAATGAAAAAAAAACTAAGTCTAGCCTTGTTTGGAGGGTTCAGAAGTGAGGTAAGGATGGAGATCCATCTCTATTTGGTTGAAGGTAAGTAACCCATGTATTTCATCAAGCTATCGACATTAAATATAGTTCTCTTGAGAGGCAATCCAAGATGTTTATTTATTTTCATTATTTTTAGCCGGTGGGTTATTTTAGCAATTTTCATTGTTTATTTTAACACTTAACACTTTTAGTTTCATTTTAGGGTTAAGTTTGCTTTTATGTTGCGCTATGCATATGGTGATTTAGCTAGTTAGTTAGTAGGTAAGGGTCAAGGGGACAACGTCCCTTGCAAGGTTTTCGGAGTAGCACCCTGGAAGCTATATAAAATTTCAAAATTGATAAGTGCAATATAATAAGTTTTCCTTTTAGTTTAATTTTTGCATTAGATTTTTTTGATTCATTTTTTAGTTTAGTACTTTTGTTTCTTTAAGTTTATTTTATTTTTAAATTCATGCATTTAGGCTAGGCATACATAAGTTAAAATAAAATTAATAAAATTTAAAAGAAAAAAAAATGCAAAATAGTATACTACATGGTCTAAAGACACGGTCATGCCTTGTACCATGTCAATTTTAGGTGATGCATATGCATACATTACAAAAGCGTACATGGTTGTGAGATATGATTATATCTTTGATCGTGTTATTCCTAGGAGATGAATTGGGCGCAAGACAAAAAGTTACATGACCATGAGACATGGTCGTGTCTAGGGTCATGTTGCGCTTAGTGTAAAAAGTTGCAACCCATAGCCCCTTCTTCACATCTCCACGCTTCTTCTTTTACACAAACGCACACATGATTTTTTTTTTCCTCTAGTTTGCCATCTCACTTATGCCTAAATACACAAATGAACACACTCACAACCTTCTTTGATTCATAATCCATCACTCACATCGATTTAATCTTTCCTAAGTGTACTTCACTTCATGTACTTTGGTAAATTCTTGATATCTCTTATTTTTTTTTTTGAATTTTTCATGGAAGAACTTATTTGGATTTCATTTTTTTTTCTTGGGGCTTTTGCATGATTTTGTTTAGTGAGTATGGGTTATGATGAATGTTGTTTGTTTTAATATTTAGGTAGTGATGTGCAGGAAGAACATAATTGTGTTCTTCAATTGGTTCTAATCTTTGGCTTTGAAAGATGCAGGTGGTGACACAATTGTATCACTTATAATATATTACTATAGGCATGCGATTCTTGCATGTTTAAGTTGAAGTGTTGAATTTTCTTGCATTATATGCCTTGTTCTTTATTTTATCACTTAGGGCTTTAGTGTTTGATCAAATATACAAGTGCTATTAATTCATGTTATTGAGGAATTAAGAGTTTAAGCATGCTTGGAATCTATTGCATGACAAAAATTGTGAGGATTGCATGAAGGATTTCTCAAGAACATAACTACATTTTCCATACATATCACGTGTTTGACAAATTCCTCAATGAGTTATAGTGTTTATTTTTCATACTTAGTCATGATTTTTGGTTTATTTCTTTACTCTAAGTGTGGGGAAGCTCTGGTTTATTGGAAATTTGACTTGAATCTTGTTTCCTTTTATAGAGAAACATGGTACCAAAAGCTAAATTACAAGTTAAGAGGAAGGAGCTTAGGAGGAGAGTTCGATTGAAGATGTCGATGATGAGGAGGAAGATGAAGAATACAAGTTATTTAGCCTAAGATTTTAATGACTTAGGGTTAGAACAACATTACTAGTTAGGAGTTAGTCATGACTATTTTTGAAGCTTACTTTGATGTATACTTTCCTCTTAGTGACTTTAGAGCCCTATAATTCTTAGTAAACAAACAAATACAATTTGTCTTTTGAAAAACCCTTGAAAACTTGAAATAGTTAGAGGTAGAAAGTGATATAAATGAAAAAATAAAAATAAGAAAAAAGGAAAAATTGGTAAGAATTTTCCTTAGTCCCTTAGAAGAGTGAGGTTGAATTTCATTACCAATGCTAAAATAAGCTTAAAGAATAAGTTAGTATAGATTGGTCTTAGTCCCTTAAGATAGTAAGGTTCTTTCCCGTTACCAATATGTGGGCTAAGTTGGTATGGATCGATCTTGGTCCATCAAAAGAGTAAGATCCTTTCACACTACTAACACAATTGTTCTTAAATAATGTGCTTAATTAATAATATAAATTCAGTAAATTTGAAGTCTTCTCAATGAAAGCTTGTATTGAGGGGATGATTAGAGGATGAGTAAATGTAATATGTATTTACTTTGAATTATGGTGCTTAGTTAGATTAAAGAGAGGGTTGTATACATTTTAATTAAGTAGGTTTAAAATTTTTATGACTTTTTCTTGATTAGTGTGATGTTAAATTTGGTCTTGAGCATAAAATCCTTGATTAAATGATTTAGTTAAACTTTAATTTACATAGATTAGCTTGTGAATTCTAGTAATCTGTATCCTTTGGATGTTGGGAAAAAAGATTAAGTATAAGAGTTCAGAAAGTTATTTAAAGAAAATTGATGGGATTTGTAAGTTGAATCTTTCTAAGGTAAGTATAAATTTTGGCCGGTTTCTTAGGTAGTGATGGTTTTTAACTTAAGAATTTTTGTCTTGATTTTTCTTGATTTATTTTCTAGAGGACAAGCATATTCTTAAGTGTGGTGAAGTTTGATGAGTTCCAAATTGGTTATACTTTAATTAGTAATTTTTCATGATTTTCTCTTGATATTTGAGTTTATTTTTAAATAATGATACTTGAGTAGAATTTTGTTTTGTAGGGTTTGAAACGATTTGTGTGAGAAAATGAGAAGATAGAAACAAATTTTACTCAAATCAGAGTTAAAATGAATAAGTTTTGAATGTTTGAAGATCAACACAATCAAATGACATAACAATGTTGTTTCCAAACAAATGTGGAGCTTATTTTCAACTGTCACAGCCAAGGACACAACCAATAGACATGATCGTATCCCCGGTTGTGTCTTTTCTAACCAACCTATTTTTTTTTCATCTCTTCTTATATAAAGCCTTGTTGGGGTTTGTTTAAAGAAGGAACATATTGCACACAAATTTTAGAGAGTTTTTGAGGCTAAGAACATTTAAGAAAGTAAGGAGAAGAGAGGATTTTATGATTTAATTTTATTTAGATTTCATGATTATTTCTTCTACTCTTTTCTATACTTTGATTTTAGATTCTTATTTTAGGATGTATAGAGAGTAGATCTTTGATACCTAAGTCTTATAGAACCTAGATCTATTCATGTGATATAATTATTCTTTGATTAAATTCTTTAGTCTTTTCTTCATTCAACTATGTTTGCTTCATGATTTAGGTTATTATTTCTGCCGGTAACAATTTAGAGTTTGATATCTTATAAGAGAATCGAGAGATTTTTTATAAGATTAGATCTAGGCTTAGTTGATTAGGATTATTATAAGATTAGAGATAATTTGCAAAATTCTCTAGAATTTTGAACTAAAGCCTAGAGAATTCGTTGTTCACTAATGGAAACTTAGGTCATGTTATTGAGAAGAAATTCTAATAGGTGATTTTAGGATTAGGGTTAATTGGCTTGAGAAAATGATTAACTTTAATAGAGAATTCTCTTGGATAAGAAATGTTAAAGAATAAATTAGATTATGTTTAGAAAAATTAGATATTAGATCTAGAGGAAGCAAAGATCAAGATATGTTTTTGCGAATCTTGAAGTAATTCATAGTTTTATAGCTTTCTTGTGTAAGTTCATAAATAATTCTTAATTAGATGTTAATCTATTAGTTGCTGCTATTTAATTTAGGTTTTTTAAGTTTCTCAAAATTTAATTTGCTATTTAGATAATAGAGTCCTAGTGAATAGTAGCAATCATAGTCTTTGAGTGATCGACATTTGGACTTAATCCGCTTTACAATTTGATAGGTGCACTTGCTTGACACATCAAATATGAAGGTGGTCAAATGATTAAAGTCATGAAAGTTCTCAATCTTATCAAAGAATTTGAAGTTCCTAAGATAGAGGAGTTAGAAACTACTAAAGAATATTTTGACTAGCTTCTTGAAATTGCAAATCAAGTAAGACTTCTTGGCATTGAATTTTCTAATTCTAGAATCATTTAAAAGCTTCTTCTAATTGTACTTGAGAGATTTGATGCTTCAATTTCTACTTTAGAAAATACTAAGGATTTGTCAAGTATTACTCTAATAGAAGTAATTCATGCCTTGTAGTTCATTGAACAAAGATGGTTCGTAAGACAAGAGGGTACAGTTGAAGAAGATCTACAATCAAAGCATCATTTTGGTGGTAAGGGAAAGAAAAAGGAAAATAAGGAGACAAATGCAAGTGGAGATGCTACTTTTGACAGAAATAATAGTTGCAGCAAAAGGGAAAGATTTCCACTTTGTAAGCATTGTGGTGGCAAATCTTATCCTCATTTTAGATGCTGGAGGAGACCTAATGCAAATTATAATAATGCAACCACATAGGTCATGAGGCATGATATGCAAAGTAAAAAGTCAACAAGTTGTTGAAGCAAAAATTGCTAATCAAGAGGAGGAAGATAAGCTCTTTATTGCGACTTGTTTTACTAGTAGTAACTTAAGTGGATCTTAGTTAATTAATAATGGTTGTATCAAACATATGACCTATGACAAAAACTTGTTGAAATTGAGGAAAATTAAAGTTAAATGGGTCAAAATTGGAAATGGTGAATGTATTCCAATAAAATAAGGAGTAAGAGTTTTCCATTTGATTTAATGAAGGAGGAGTGAGAAGCCTTTCCAATCACAAGTAGTTTAACTAATCTTTAGCACATGAGGTTAGGTCATTTCTATCATTTGGGAATGAACTACATGTTGAAAAATCAACTTGTTCGTGGAGTACTTGCCTTAACAACAAGATTGATTGACTGTGAAGCATGTTAGTTTAGAAAGCAAACAAGGCAACCATTCTCAAGAAGTGTGTGGAAGTCCACATAAAATACTTCAATTAGTTAACATAATCTTGTTGGATCACAAAGAACTCCATCACTAAATGTAAGTATTTATTAAATCATTTTTATATATGATTTAAACAGAATGTGTTGGATTTATTTTGTTTGATACAAATAAGAGGTTACAAAGGTGTTCGGGAAGTTTAAAGCTCATGTTGAAAATCAAAGCAATCGTAATATCTTAGTTCTAGGGCCAGATAATGGAAAGGAACATGTCTCAAATCAATTTCAACATTTTTGTGCAAAGGGTGGAATATTAGCTTCCTTATACTCCTCAACAAAATGAAGTGATTGAAAGGTAAAATAGATCAATCATGAAGATGGCAAGGTGTATGTTGTACCAAAAAGGCTTACCAAAGAAATTTCGAGCTAAAGCTTCGAATATTGTTGTTCATTTAAAACAAGTTCCTTACAAGAGTTATGCAAAATCAAATTTCATTAGAAGCTTGATTTGGTTTTAGACCTTCTTTGGATTTCTTTAAGGTACTTAGTTTTTTATGTTACTCACACGTACCTTAGGTGAAGTACGACAAACTTGACAAGAGAGCCAAACCTAGAATATTTATTAACTATAGATTTATCTCTAAAGCTTATAGGATTTTTTAGCCTCAAACAGTAAAAACCCTATTTAGTAGATATGTCCTTTATGAAGGATGAAAAATGATGTTGTAGTGACTTAAAAAAAAAAATCAAAATCCTTTATTGGTGCTTAAGGATATGTAGATGATTTGCTTGTTAGAGCAACTAGATTGCTCGCTAACATTTATGAAAGAAGCAATATATTAATGTGTAATGTAGAAGTATGTGAGGCTACATGCTTTGAAGAAGTTATGATGGACCAAAATGGGTGGTTGTAATGCAAGAAGAGCTAGTCATGATTGAAAAAAAATTAGACTAGGGGATTAGTTGAAAAACCTCATGATAGAAATGTCATAGGTGTCAAATGGGTTTTCAGAACAAAATTAAATCTTGATGGTTCTACAAATAAGTATAAAACAAGGCATGTAATGAAAGATTATGCACATATCTTTAGGATTAATTATTTTGATACTTTTGCTCCAACTGCTAAACATGATACGATTGTTATCAAGATCACGATTCTACAAATTATTTGAATGTATGGGATAGGTAGAATTGCATAGAAACATATAAAAGTAAAAAACGTAAGTTTGTAGAATCGTACATTAAAGTTTATTATTTTTACTAAAAATTTGCAAATAAATGATTTTATAGTTATTTTAACTAAGAAAAATATTATAAAATCATAAATTCATAGAATCGTATTTTTGACTCGTAATTTTCACAACAATTTGCTATTGTAGCATAAAAAGGATGGTAGGTATTTCACATGGATGTCAAGTTAGCTTTCTTCAATGAATTTTTGTAGTTGGAGATTTATGTTGATTATCTAGAAGGCTTTGTAATCAAAGGCCAATAAGATAAAGTTTACTTGCTAAAAAAAGGCTCTTTAAGGCTTAAAGCAAGCATCAAGGCTTTGTATAGTAGAATTAATGATCATTTTTTGAGTTAGGGGTTTAAAATAAGCCTATAAGAAACTTTTATGTTAAGTAATTTGGTTAAGAAATTTTAATTATTTCTCTATTTGTTGATGATCTTTCGGCAACAAGAAGTAATTTATCACTTATTAATGAATTTAAGCAAGAAATAATGAATGTTTTTGAAATGATAAATCTTAGTCTCGTGACCTATTTTGTGGGAATTGAGGTCACACAAAGAAAGCATGGAGTTTTATTTATTAAAAGGAAGTATGCAAAAGAGATCCTCAAGAACTTCTAACTTGATGAATGCAAAGCAATGAACACTCCTATGAACCAAAATGAGAAGTTCCATAAAGAGGATGGAGCTGATAAAGTTGATGAAGCTCATTTTAGAGGATTAGTAGGGTGTTTAATGTACCTTGTAGCAATGAGGCCTAACATTCTATTTATGGTAAGTATTTTGTTAAGATGCATGCAATGTGAAAGTGAATTGCACTTGAAGGCAGCAAAAAGGATTGTGAGATACATAAAAGGAATTGCTAATTATCATGTAAAGAATTGCAAGGAACAAAATTTCAAATTATTTGGTTTTCTAACAATGATTGGGTAAGTTCGTTGGATGATTTGAGGAGTACTTCAAGGTCCTATTTTAGTATAGGTTTAGAAGTTGTCTCTCAGTGTTCCAAGAAGCAAGAAATTATATCTCAATCAACAATAAAATTTGAGTTTATAGTAACAACAATAATTACAAGTAAAGCACAGTTGGATAAAGACCAGGGCATAGAAATCTTCATGGACTGTCAAACAATACCATGGGAAGACCAACTATACCAATGTTAAATTGTTTTATTTGATAGAAGTGCAAGAAAATGGCGATACAACATTGGTGTTTTGCACAAAAAAAAAAAAAGGGACCAAGTTGTTGATATTTTTACTAAGTCTTTTCCACTTGCTAAGTTTGAGTTTATGAGGAATAAACTTGGAGTTTGCAGCTTCCAAGGGAACGAGGAGTGTTGAAACCATACCTTAGGAATATATTAAAGTTGTTTTAGTTAGTTGTTACTATTAGTAAGTCATTAGTTCCTATATTTATGCTATAGTTGTTATTTATTTAAGTAGTAGATTATGCTATTAGTTGTGGTAGCTAGAAGTTAGGGGTATGATCTTTTATTCTAGTGCCTTTTAGATGTATTTAGACTAGATTTATATGCAATAACGTAATCCTTTTCTACAACTCATATTTCTTCTATTTTCATTCTTTGTTTTTTCTGCTATCATTTTTCTAAAAAACAACATTATTCACTAAAGTACTTCATTTATGATCATTTGATCATCAAGCTTTGATATATGCAACATGGTCCTCAAACTTTAGCAATGATAAAATAATGATTAGCCTTGACCCTAATGGAAGGAGAAATTGAGAATCAATAAGTGACTTCTCATACATCAAGGCTTGACAATGATGTTCTGTCTAATGAAGAAGGAATGAAATATTGCAATAATAATAAGAGAATTAAGGGAATTACTATGAAAGATCAGGTTACTAACATAGATATGTTAAATGCTTTATCATAAGAACCTCAACATGACCTCTTGGAAGAAGTTTTCTTAGGTAAAAGTTGCATATATTTATAAGTTCCATGATAATGAGGAATTTAAGATGAAAATGCTAATTTGTTACAAGAATTCCATGATTGCTTTACCTACTGTTGCCAAGAGATGTCAAGCTTGGATTGACAGGTAGCAAATTACTAAATCTTAATCAAGGAAGGATACTAACCGATATGACAAACGTTGGAGGAAAATGTTATTAACATCCATAAGGAAGAAGTAGAAGGGTTTCATCGAGCAATCTTTATCATAATATGAAACTATATTAAATAGATTCTGCAATCATAGTAACAAAAAGAAAAAGAAAATGTTAGGATATGTATAGATATTCAAAACATACCAAAAGGTCATTAATACCTAATGTAGGTAGCTAACCTACTTATATCTTGACTTTAGGTGAAGAAAAAATATTCCTTAGATGGATATATGTAAGATATCATAACTTTACAACTGAAAAGATGTGTAACATGATTTTTAGTAGCCATGGTTATTGGAAGCCTCTGAATTTTTGTGATGCCATGTGGATTGAAAAAGTTAGAGCTTCTTATCACATAACTAAATACTCAAAGCTTTTGTTAAATTGAGAATATATATAATATAAAGATTGAATCTTTAATGTTTCTTCAAGTCAACTTCTTAGTATTTTTGATTCATCGAAGGGAAATTAACTAAAGGCCTATGCATTCTTAAAGGCATGACCATTGAGAAACAAAAAAGATATACGAGGATTCTCAATTATACTAATCATTTACAATACATAAGAAGTATAGAAAAAAATAGTAATAATTATTTTCTCTTCTTTAATTAGATTAAAGACCAAAGATGAGTATAGATGGGACATGAAGCATCAAAAAGCATTCTAAGAACTTGAATTTCGTTGAAGCTACATTGTTTTGGTCCCTCTAAGGCTATAATGCCCTAGAACTAGAAACGCTACAGCTTGCAATGCATTAATTTTGAGGTATTGCCAAGTAAAGGCTCAAACCCTATTATTGATCACATTTGAAATTAGTAAGCAAACCACAATATCGTACTGTTACTAAATATCTCTAAGTCAATGTATATGGCAACTTTAAGAGTCTTACCTACACATCGTTTGTTAGTATAATCACATCAATGGAGTCTATCATGCTCCAATAGACATACATGGATATCTAACATAATTGAGCTTCACTTGCTCTTATCTCAACACACTATCAAATACATATCATTAACCATCAATAAATAAGGAGTCTATATCTCTTATACATTCATAATCTTCACATCACAAAGCTATTGGAATCCTCCTACTATTGCTCATAGTAGGTGTATTCATCATCACCATCTAAGTTGTAAATTAGGTTGTATCCTAAGTAATCATAGAGATCTTGATCTCTTACATACTTGCATTTAAAAATAGAGATCCTTGAAGGGTAAAAAAATATGCTTAGTGCAAAAGTTACACAAACACATTTGCATGAACAAGCATTTAACATATAAAAAAAGAATGCAAATCATGTTATCAAGATCCAATTATTATCTTGATTTAAGACTAACATGCATCACAACTTTGCATTCCAATGCTTCAGGTATCTCATAACCCCAAGTCATACAAGTATCATATATAATATAGAAATTTAGTGTTGGGTACTCTCAAACACCCTAGAGTCATTAAGCAACCTAACTGGATCGACTTAGTATGTAGCTCTACTCAAGACAATGCTACATTTCAATCTCCTGATGCCACCTAAGATCATCGGTACTCTTGATGTCTTAGGTCCAGCCAAACACACTTAACACAATTAATCATTTAAGTTAAATATGTTTAAGTTCATTCTCAACTTATAATTAGCAAGCACATAGCATCAAAGATGTAACCGTGTACCTAAACCAACAATATTAGTATGTACTAGATTCTATAAATAGTCAATTTCAAATCTAGAACCTGAGATATGAATACATTTCACTACATGTTAGAGTCTTATTCTCTTGTTTAAGTCAATCTAGACTCATCTAGGTTTGATTCCTGATGACATGAATTTAACATGTATTTTCTATGGGTAATTTATGCTAGATTAGATATTACTTTTGTTGATTTTATGTTATTTTCAACTTAATTTGCTTAATTATCATTCTCAGGGACTCTAGGAATGTTTTATGAAGTTTAGAAGGATTTTATCAAGCTTTGAGCTTAAATGATGTTAAAGCATGGATTAAAGAGTCAGGTAGAGGAGTTTTGTATTAATGAATGAAGTTTAGTAAATATCATGATCAAGGACCATGTCGGTGGTCTTTACTTGTGATCCTCTTGTCACGAATTTCCATTGAAAATTGAAGATTGCAAACAAAGTCTAAGTACATACCTAAGCATTGCACTTGTGTTCTTTAAGTGTAGAGCTATAGTGATTTCCAAATCTTATAGTGATTTCCAAATCTTCTATTTTCGTTAGGTTTTCTTTGTAATCTTAGGTCCACTTCGTACAAATAGATGTATAGGCCTAAGATTATAGAGTGCCCCTTAAGCACTAGTAGTTAGAATATAGAATCACCAAAGGGCCTTCTCTTCTTCTCTTTCTTTTATTGATTATGTCTTTATTTTGAGTACTTAGTGTGCAACTCATATTAGTGTGATTAAGTTCAGTAGTCGACTTTGAGTGTTGGGGAAAATAACCTGATTAGGTTAGAAACTTATGAAGGACCTTGATAGGGATCACAGACCAATTACACCCTCCCTAGCTCGAGGACTTGCTCATATGGTTCATCGAGTTGTCCGAGGAGAGCTGAACTTAGAAGAGCAACACATTCCCTAATTCAACTTGCTGAGGTACTTTGCTCTCTACATCATATGAGAAGTTGTTAAGGTGACCAACCTGAGTGCCAAGCTGATTTCTCTATAATACAACCATCTAAGGCTAAGTATCAAATCAATATATTACTAGCCTAATGCAAGTCGAGGCTGAGTTGACACCTATTTAGAGCTGATTACTAAAGATTGACCTAACAATGAGCCACCTTCTAAACCAATCCTTTCCCAGCCCTCAACACCTGAGTTGTTGAGTTATTGAACTACTGACCCCGACTTGATTTTTTTAGAACTTGCTCTGCTTAGCTAGCAGTATCCTTAGGACCATAAAATAGACATGTGACATATACCTTATCTATCCTAACATCCATATTGTCCTTTTCTATCACCGGATATTCTTTTTGCTTGTTTATAACATTACCCTTTTAAATTATTCTTTTTCCTTTACTAGTAGGAATCCTTTTTGTAATTTACACTAACCTAAGACTTACTCTAATTTGGTCATATAAATACTTAGGTATTGTAATAGCCATAATAAGAAAAAAATATACTTTTGATATTCAAACACACTCTTGTGAGCTAAGCATTTTCTACTTACTCTTGTTAACTCTTATTTGATCCTTCATGAGCATAGATCAGTGGCAAGTGCCCTTTGATCACATTTGTACATCATATCAAGTGTGATCAGAGTTCATGTGAGGTGTTGCTGCGTCATATCTATTGTTAGTGCATGAGGACCCTTGCTCAACCTTTGACTAACATTTATCCTTTAGACTGTCTTGAGGTTCAAACCTATCCCCTTGGTTCATGCAATACTTGATGTCGTATGTTCATCTACATTGAACCGTATCATCTTGGTATTAGAGCTTAGCAACGTTCAAAGCTAGTTTCTATTACTTTGTTCTTTAAGTAACTTGTTATTGATTTCATGCGTGTATGTTAGATGTTCTATGGTTGTCATAGGAGTTTCAAAGGTAAGTAGTGTTGATGAATTTTGTGCTTTATCTTCCCCTGTTTTGTGTATACAATATAGAGTATGAGTATATGTTTGTTTATCGTGTGTTGGTTATACTAGTTGTTGGTGTTTTCAATGTTAGTTTATCTTTGTTTGTGGTAGGAACCTTTGAATAGTGTATCAGTTATTAATCTCATGGAAATAGACAACAATGTCTGATTCTATTGTTAAGGAGCTATTGATAACTAAGAGTGGTGCCAATTGTGACCAAGAATAGACAAGGCTAGTCATTGAATGGGTTTAAGCTTGTTGAAAGCTTGAAAAGGAAGTGATGGGGAAAGTGTGAAAGAAAAAATATGAATGAAACCTAAGTAAAAACCTACAAACAGCTTCGATGGATATGATGCACCAATGAAACTTTCGAGTACTCACAGTACAACAACTTAATATGATGCACGAGATGGTTCGGTGAGATTACTTGCCACCTAGCCTTGCTTAAGGGTTAAGATAAGAGTGAGATGAATGTAAACAATCAGTGTTTATGGGAGGAAAAATGTCAAGTGTATTAATATTCAATCTGATGTTTATAGCTACAAATATAAGGGGCATTTATACTAAAAAATTTAGGGAAACATTCCTAAAAAGGAAAAGAGAAAAAGGGTATAGTCTTAAAAAAGTAATGTATAAGGTATACAAAGGGTAAAAGGGAATATTTACGAAAGAAGCAATGATTACAATAGCAGATTCTGCGAGTGGTCCTAGATACATGGCAACAATGCATTGGTGGTGCTGTTAAAGGATGTAGACAAAGTAGTATGGCATGGTTAGGTGGCTAAACAGGAGTTCCAAGTAATCATAGGTTCACCTTAATAGGTGTAGCTGAGGATTCGAGTTGGATAGGACTCTCCGCTTCTCGGCAGTAATGATGTTGAGTAAGTAGTTGGGTCGGATAGGTTCGAGTTAATGCGTAGAGTGTGGTTGTTGTCAGGGTATTCTATTACTTGACACATAATTTTCGACAGATGGATAGTCATTTGGTTTGACATGTAGAGTTAATTAGTAAAGAGATACTCGACCTTGGCAAAAGTTGGTTGGAGTAGGAGGATTTACCTTACCAGTCCCTCTAGTCCTTAGGCTTGGTTAAGGGTTAAGGGTCTAGTAGCTTGATTCCTATCATTCCCTTAGAGTTGATTTGGATTTGGGATCAAATCAGAATAGTGTTAAGTCAACCCTCAGTCAGGGTGATATGGACTAAGGTCGACAATGTTGAAGGTGTTAGATATTGCATAATTCGCAGGCAACTTCAATTTGTAGGCATTATCATTGATCTTTTAGAGGATTCTAAAAGGTCCTTCAGCCTTTACGGATAGTTTGTTCCTTCTCTTGCTTGAAAATATTTCTTTGCTTAGGTGTAGCCACATCAAGTCCCCTAGTCGAAAATGTTTTGCTATCTTACCGTTGGCCTTCTCTCGCATACATTTGTCGTCTTAGTCGATGTGTTGAGTGACTTTGTCATAGATGTGCCGAAGGGATTATGCTCTAGCTTTTGCGTGGGCATAGGTATAGGGGTGTAATTGAGGGGCAACTTAGGATTAAAATGATAAACCACTTTGAAGGGAGTTAGCTTAGTGGTATCATGCACTGTTCAGTTGTAAGTGAATTCGAACACCAGTAAATGGATGTCCCAATCAGCCAAGTTCTTGCCTATTACAGCTTAGAGTAGTGATCTCAAAGTACAATAAACTACCTCTATTTGGCCATCAGTTTGAGGGTGATAAAAAGTACTGAATAGTAGTTTGATCCTCATTTGATGACATAAGGTTCTCTAGAAATGGCTCAAGAACTTTGGGTCCCTATTTGAGACTACACTCGTTGGTACACCATGTAACCGTATAATCTCTTGCAAGAAATGAGAAGCAATAGCTGAAGTGTCGTTAGTCTTGAAACAGGGCATGAAGTGTGTCATCTGGCTGAACCTATCCATGATGACCATTATGGAATCTTTGCCTTGGGTAGTTCATGGTAGTCCGAAGACAAAGTCCATGCTTAATTTGGTCCATGGCTTCATTGGAATAGGCAAAGGCATTACTTTTCCTTGTTTGGCTTGGTACTTAGCCCTCTTGCACACGGTACAGCCTTCAATAACTAGTGTACAATCTCGTCTCATTTTCAACCAAAAGAATCGACTACTTAACAATTCATTTCTTCTTTTCTCTCCAAAATGTCCGGACAGTCCTCTACTATAGGCTTCCTGATTAGCAGCTTCCGAAGTGAACAAGTTGGTATACACAATTTCCCTCCTCAAAATAAGTATCCTTCCTCCATGTGATATTCGTCCATTATCTTACCATCAACACAATATGCAAATATGGGTCTAAAGTGTGGATCTCGGAATACTACTCCTTAATGTTGGCAAACATAAATAATCTATTTTGCAGTTTAATGAGGAGTACATACCTCCTCGAAAGAGCATCTACAACTACGTTACTCTTCCTTTATTTGTATTTCATTACAAAATGGAATCCTTCAAGGAATTCAGCCCATCTCGCTTGCCACTTTAACAATTTGGTCTGACTTTAGAGCTACCTCAGGGACTCATGGTCAGTATAAATGAAAAATTCTCTCAGTAGTAGATAATGTTGCCATACTTACAGTGATTAGATCAGCGCTAAGAGTTCTTTATCATGTACAAAGTAATTTAGTTGAGGTCCTTTGAGCTTCTCACTATGATAGGCAATTGGCTGGCCTTTTTGCATTAAGACAACACTTATTCTTATGCCTGATGCATCACATTCCAACTTAAATATTTTCTTGAAGTCAGGTAGAATAAGTACATGGGTGAAGGTCAACCTTTCCTTTATCTTGGTAAAACTCCTCTCTTCCCTTTCTCTCCATCGAAAGTTGGTGTTCTTCTTTGTTAGCTTAGTAAGTGGTGTAGTGAGGGTACTGAAATTTCTGATGAATCTTCTATAGAATGAAGTCAGTCCATGGAAACTTTTCATGTTGGCACATGTAGTAGGAGTCAGCTACTCGATGATTGCTCAAATCTTCTCATCGCCCACTCGTAAGCCTCCTCCTCTTACTACGTAACCTAAGAATACAACTTCCTCCTAGAAAAAGAAACACTTCTTGAGATTATTAAATAGTCTCTTGGTATAGAGGATGTTCAATATGGCATGGAGATATTCACAATGACTTGGCATGTCGATACTGTAGACTAGGATTTTGTCAAAGTACACCACGACATACTTCCTTACTAGTTGTCTCAACACATGGTTCATCAGTCTTATGAAAGTGCTCGAGGCATTCAATAAGCTAAATAGCATGACCATCTATTCGTAAAGTCTATGTTGAGTCTTGAACATAGTTTTCCACTCATCTCCTAGCCTCATGCAGATTTGATAATGCCGGACTTTAGATTAATCTTGCTGAAGACCTTAACTCCACTCAGCTCATCCAGTATGTCTTTTAATCTCGAAATAGGATACCTATACTTGATTGTAATCTTATTTACGGCTCAGCTCTCTATACACATCCACTAGGTTTTATCCTTTTTCGATACTAGAAGCACCGGTACAGCACAAGGGTTGAAACTTTTCCAAACATAGCCTCTCTCCAATAACCCATTGACTTGATGTTGGAGTTTAGAAGCCTATTTGAGACTCATTCGATAGGTAGGCTTATTTAGTAAGGCGGTACTGGGTATTAAGTAAATGTAGTGTTCTATGCCTCGTAGTGGGGGCAACCCTTTAGGTAACTCTTTCGGGAATAGATCGGCATATTCGTCCAACGGTGCTCTCACTTCTTGGGGTAGTTCATTGGTGTGAACCGTGACTAAGAATAGATAAGGCTAGTCATTGGATGGGTTCGAGCTTATAGAAAGCTCAAAAGAGAGTAATGGTATGTGTGAAAGGACAAATGCGAATGAAAAAGTAAGCAAAACCTACGAACAGCTCTAGATGATATGATGCACCAACGGAGCTTTTGAGGACTCATGGTATAATCCGATATGATGCATTAAAGTAGAAGAGAAATAATAGAACAAAATATAGAAAGAAATAAGGCAATTTGGGGGAAATTATAAGATCCTTAGGCTATCTACCACTTAGGAGTGAACCCAATCACCTAGAGATAGAGGAGGTAGTGCTAACTTGGGAAGACAAACCTCTATCCCTAGACAGTGGTTGGGGTTGCAAGTAGTGGTAAGTTTGGGTTTTGACTGTTTTTTATTCTATTTTTCTAAAAAATAGTAAACGAGCTCCAAAAATTATGATTTTTGTTTTCCTTAGTAATTTTTTTTTATACAATCTAAAAAATCTAACTAGATTCTTCAAATTCCAAGTAAAAACATGTGTTCCTTAAGAAACTAGGCCAAAAATGAACCTAAATTCTAATTTTTAATAGCCTAAATGATGTTGTCTTGATCCTAAAATTTATGTACAAACATTTCAACATGTCTAATTTGATTATGTGAAAAGAGTTTTCAAAAAATTCAAAACTTTAATTTTATGGTTTTTCCTATCTAATATCCATGTGGTTGAAATTTCCTAAAATAGGTGTTTGATTGAATAATTAGGTCATCAAGTACTGGTTTATAACTGTATTTGAGTTTTAGAGTGTTAGGTTAGAATGTTGGAGGAAGGAAGTAAGGTTATGGCTGTTGGAGTTGTATGATTTGAGAGTTTAAAGTATGATTGTATAGGTTAGAAAGTAAGTTAGAAGATTCGTTAGAAAGTATAGTAAAAGAGTATGAGAAATGTCTATGAATAGAATGTATATAAAAAACGGATGTAGAAGTGGATTGAATCTTAGATATGTATAAGTGTTTTTATAGTAACTTTCTATGTCCTTTAGGTGCGGTTAGTAAAATAGTTAAATTAATTAGTATAATATAACAAAATGGATGTTTAATAAGTATTTTACCAAAGCTTATATATGAAAATCAAATTCTATATAAACTCTATATTTTTATCAAAGTCAGGACATGAGCTAGAACCTACTTGTACAATAGCCTATATCATAAGGCTAGGTTAGAACCTAAATTAGAAAGTAGTTTGATGGAAGATATAAAATATAGGAGTAACTAGAAGTTTTAGAGATAGTTGGTACTTAATATTGGATCATTGAGAGATGGAGAGTAGCTTAGAAAGTTGCCCGATTATACCTTTTAAGAATTTACTAAAGTCAGAACTTGGGTTAGAAACTACCGAGCAGCAACTTGTACCAAGTCAAAATCTTGGTCAAAATGTACCATACTTAACTAATACATAATAAATACCTTAGAAAACTCACTTAACACAATTGAAAACATAGTTAGATGTTTACAATGAACACATATGTTATATATTGGATGGAAACTAAAGATGTCATATTAAATTTTAGGGATGATAAAGAAAGACTAGAGCAATACATGAGGAGAATGAGCATTAGTATCTAGGTAAGTGGGATCGGTGTGTCACTGTACTTTGAAGTATTGTTTGATAATACTTGGAGACCTTAGTATATGTCTTGTTTGTGGTTGTAAGTTAGTTGTCTATGCATATGTAGCATGTATGCTTGAATATTGTTGTGCTATTTTGAGTGCTGGATTTATGTGTTGATTACTTCATGATATTATATGCTTTAGACTATTTGAATTTACTTAATCACCCTAAAAGTAGTCTACTACTACTCGACTTAACTATTGACTAGACCTACATCGCAACCTACTAGGGGAAAACAACTAAGAAGTTCGGGCCAAACTTGAACCTTTCATTGAGGATATGGAAATGGTCCTTTCCTTAGCTTGAGTCGAACTAACTACTAGGCGAAGAGGTCATGGCTAGGTTGGTGACTGATTCGTGAGTATGTAGCGTTAAACTCTTCAAAACTTAGATTAGAGTAGCCATAATTTCTTTGATCTCACGATGACTGGTTAACGCCATGCGATGATATTTGCTTGATTATGCATTACATCAAACTAAACTTGCTTGATAACCCTAGTTGCTTTGTGTTAAATATGTGCTATTGTCTCCATTCCACTTACTGAGCATGTTGTCGTTCGTTCCCCTATAGTTGTCTTGTAGGTTTCCTAATAGATTCACTAGTACTACTTTAAGTTCTAGAAGATTAGAGAAATAAGGTCAAGAGTGCGAGTGAGATTCAAGATTACTTAATTAGATTTCTATTCGATTTATTGACTATATTAACTTTTAAGAAAACTAATATGGTCTTCTCAAGTGACCCTTAGTTTTCAACTATTTAGATTTATTCCATGCTTTGGAAGCTTGTGGATTTTAGTAAAATTTTAGTAAACAGTTTATCTTTTCATAGCAACCTAGTCCTTGGACATTTTATTAAATTCAACGTTTCATCCTTCCTACAATTTATGAAACTTGATGTTTCCTAGAAATTTAAGCTATAAAAATTATTTTTAGTAGCTATTTTGAAATATTACACCATGGGATTGATTCCCACCAAGTATTGAATTTGACACTTCTAAGTAATAGAGTAGTGATTGCCTTATGTAAATTATACTTACATTAGCAGCTAGCTTCTAGCATAGGTTGGTTTTCACGATTGGGTAGTTATAACTCCTTGGGTTTGGGCGTAATACATAGTAAATCATTGTTGAGCCCTATATTTTAAGGGTGATTTTTGTTAATGAAATTCAATCTATGATTTTTTGCTTATTGTGATCTAATTATATTGTTTGCTTTAATTCAATATACTATTGATTGAGTTATTGCTAGAGTTTAATGTAAAGTTTACAAAAGTATGCAGTGTAATTGATTGACACAATTAGATAAAATTGGCTAGGTAAAGCATTTAGTAGTTGGTTTTCTAGATTAAAGCAACTTGATAGTAGGATTCAAGGGTGTCATGCGATCCTGTGACACTCTATTTAAAAGTGATTCGAGTAGAGAGAGTTTCAGGATTAGGAATTAGTTAAAGATGTGAGTTTTTTTAGTTCATAATAGGAATCACCATGATCCAATATTGCAATTGAGATTGGATAAATCACCTAAGACTAGGTAGTAAACAACAATAAAGATTTACTAAGGAAAACGTTGTTTCTTTATTAATTAAGTTAAGTTGGTTAGTTATTTTATCGTTAGTTAATTGCTTTAATTTTGTTTCTTTACTTCTCTCTTCTAGTTTAATCTTTTATTTTATATTGAAACCTTTACTCCCTATTTTTAATTTATTATACTAAATCTCTTGTTGATTAATGTTAGATAATTGAATAATTTTAGGGTATCATTGCTAAAGATGATTAGACATACTCCATATAAGGTTTCTTGTAAGATTAACATTGAGACTTAAAATTCATTTTATCTATAATATGACTTGACTAGATGCACTTGCCTATTAGAGTAGTATACGTTCTATTGAGTTTTTGGCGCTGTTACTAAACAACCAAAAATAAAGTAGTCTAATTTGGAAATTATCAAAAACCTTAGATTCATCAATTACCTTAACATTGCTATAATTTTTCATTTACTTAGTTATTTTGATATCATTATCTCTTTCTATATTATTACTGACTTTTGCATCTTCTCAACTTATGACAAGGAGCATAAGTAGAAATCTTGATACATTACGTCGAAGGTTAATAAGGGTGATGGTATTGAGGTAGGTCTAAGCTTGTAGAACGTTTGAAAACAAAGATGGAAAGAGAAACACACAAACAACAATGAAGGCAAAATAAGCAAAACCCATGATCAGATCCGAGGATGTGACGCACCAAGGAATTACTGAAGACTTACAGTTGAACTCAATATGACATACGAGTTGATTCAATGAGGGTATTCACCACCTAGTCTTATTTAAGGGTTAGGATAAGAGCAAAAGAGAGAAGTAAGCATACTTAGCTCACAAAGAGGGGAAGTATATTCGATATCTGACGTATGTTCTTGTGGCTACATTTGCAATAGGTATTTATACCTAAAAGATTAAGGCAACAACTATAAACAGAAATGACAAAAAGGGGTAAAGTCCTAAAGAAGTAATGTATAAAAAATGGAAAAAAGGAAATAAAAAAAAATTGATCAAGAAAAACATCTACCTTATATGGAGGATTTTGTCATATGATTGCTTAGATACGTGACTCTCTATGGATGGGTAATTTTCTGGCAGAAGAAGAAAAGTTGTATGACTAGGTTGGTGGCTACCAAGTCAAGGTACTGAGCAAATATGGGGGTCCTTTCGAGAAGATGTGGGTATGAATGTATGTTGGGGTTCTTGGCACCACTACTATCGAGTTGAAGGTTAGCATAGTCATGGTGGAGCAGATGTGTGGGGGCTCAGAATGTTAGAGTAGTTCATACTAAGGTTAGTTGTACAGTTCGTCAGGTGGGTTGAGCTATCGTTTGAGTGCATGCTTGTTTGGCAAATATAGACTATTGATAAATGCAAGAGGCTTTGACTTGGATAAGGCATGGGGTTAGTAGATGGTAGTAGCTTGAACTCATTGACTGTAAGGTGAAAAGAGAGAACTCGCCTCACCATGCTTTTTAGTCCTTGGGCTTGGGCTTGGGTCAAGGTCTAGTGGTTAGATTCCTATCATCCCCATCGAGTTGATTGGGATTTAGGGTCAAATTTGACTAGTTCTCATCCAAGTGTTCTACGAATCGGTAAGGACTGATGTCGGCAACATTGAACACATTGGAGACTTTGAAGTTCTCTGGTAGCTCTAATTGGTAAGCATTGTCATTAATCTTTCAGAGGATCATGAAGGGTTCATCAACTCTAGCAAATCGCTTTCTCTTCCTCTTGTTTGGAAACCTTTCCTTACTTTAATGTAGCCACACTTGGTCACCAGGCTGAAACTGCTTGGTGTTCCTTCTTCTACCTTTCTCTTTTAGTTTTATGGTAGCTTAGTCAATATCCTAGGCGACTCGTTGGTAGAAGTGTTAGATGGACTGAGCTTTGGTTCTTGCTTCTAGTTCTTCTTAGCCAATAGGCAACACTAAGGTGTAATCGAGGGATAGATTGGAGTTGAAACCATAGATTCAAATGGCATATACCGTCTTGTTGTAAGAAAATTTGACTATAGGTAGGCAAACGTCCCAGTTCGCTAAGCATTTTCCCACTATAACTTAAAGTAGTGAACTTAGGGTGTAGTTGATCACCTTTATCTAACTGTTGGTTTAAGGATGGTAAGAAGTGCTGAACAGTAGTTTAGTTCCCATCTAACACTATAGAGTTTTCTAGAAATGGCTTAAGAATTTTGGGTCTCTATTTGATACCATACTCCTTAGCACTTCATACAAGTGAACTATTTCCTATAAAAACAATGAAGAAATAGTCGAAGCATTGTTAGTTTTGGTGCAGGGTACAAAATGTGTCATTTTGCTAAACCTTTCTACGATAACCATTATAGAGTATTTGCCTTAGGCAATTCGAGGTAATTCGAGGACAAAATCCATATGCAGGTCAACCCTTGGTTTGGTTGGAACAAGCAGGGGCATTGCCTTCCCTTGTTTTGCTTAGCTTTTTGCTTTCTTATAGATGGCGCATCCCTTAATCACACAATGTACATCATGCTTCATTCTAAACTAGAAGAACTTATCATTCAGTAGTTCAGATGTCCTTCATTCTCCCAAGTGCCTAGAGAGCCCTCTACTATGGGCTTCTCTCATCAACAACTCTCTAAATGAACAGGTTGACACATATAATTTGCCACCTTAGAATAGATAATCATCCTTTATATGTTACTCATCCATTGCTCTTCCTTTTCTATAGAGCTTTTATATAGGGCTAAAATGAGAATCATTTTGATACTGTTCTTTAATGCTTACTAACTCTAATAACCTAGATTGTAACTTAGTGAGAAGAACATGTCTTCTTGATGAAGCATAAGCAACTACATTATTCTTACCTTGATTGTATTTGATGATGAAATTTAATCCCTCTAGAAATTCAATCCATTGAGCTTGGCATTTGGAAAGCTTTGACTGGCTCCACAAATACCTTAAAGACTCGTGATTTGTGTATATGATGAATTCCTTTGGTAGAAGGTAATGTTAGTATACTTAAAGAGCTTGGATTGGGGTCAAAAGTTCTTTGTCATAAACAAAATAGTTTAATTGTGCTCCTCTAGGCTTCTTATTATGATAAGCAATAGGTTGGCCTTCTTGCATTAGTATAACTCTAATGCCAACACTTGATGCATCGCATTTAAGCTCAAACACTTTATCAAAGTCCTACACAGCTAAGATTGAGGCAAGGGTCAACCTTGCTTTTACATCGGCAAAAATCCTCCCCTATTTCTCTCCCTACTTGAATTGTACATTCTTCTTTATTAGCTCAGTTAGAGGCGCAACTATGGTACTGAATCCTTAGATAAAACGTCGATAGAATGATGCCAATCTATGGAAACTTCTCACCTTGACACATGAAGTTGGGGTTGGCCACTCAATAATAGCTCGTACCTTCTCTGTATCAAATTTCAATCCTCCTCCACTAACCACTGACTTAGGAAGATCACTTCTTCTTAGCAAAAATAACATTTCTTTAGGTTTTTGAACAATCCTTTTGCTTGGAGGACATTGAAAACAGCTTAGAGATGGCTAGTATGCATTGCCAAGTTGGTACTATAGACAAGGATGTCGTCAAAGTAGATGAAGATAAACTTTTTTATTAGATATTTCAAAACATGATTCATTAGTCTCATAAAAGTGCTTGGGGTGTTTGATAATTCGAAAGGCATGACCATCCTTTCGTATAGGCTATGTCAGGTTTTGAAAGCGTTTTTCCATTCATCCTATTGTCTCAATCGAATCTAGTGGTACCTTGACTTCAGGTCAATCTTATTGAACGCTCTTGCACCACTAAATTCATTTAACATATCATCTAGCCTTGAGATGAGCTATCAATACTTGATCATAATGTTTTTGATAGGTCTGCTGTCAACACACATACATTAAATGTAATCCTTCTTCGACACAAGCAATGCAGACACAACACAGGGGTTAAGACTCTCTTTCATATATCCCTTCTCTAATAGTTCGTTGACTTGCTTCTAAAGCTTTGTAGCTTGCTCGAGATTCATTTTGTAAGCTGGTTTGTTCGGTAAGGTAACACTAGGTATCAAATCAATGTAGTTCTTAGTTCTTCTAAATGGGGATAAACCCTTGAGCAACTGGTTGAGAAATAGTTCAGAATATTCTTTGAGCAACTTCTTGATCCAATTTGGTAGTTTCACCTGTTCCTTCAATTCCAATAACCCCCTTGCTAATAGGAAAGTCGACAAGTCAAATTTGCTGGTTGCTAGAAGTTTGGCTCTACTTAATACTAATGCTTTCTTTGATCCTCGGTCCAATTTAGCTTGTAATTTACTCCCTTGACTTAGGGTCATAGGGTTCAGGGCAATTTTCTTACCATCCTTCTCAAATACATAGGTGTTCCAAAATCCATCATGCGTAACCCTCTAATAAAAAAGCTAACGTCTTCTTAGTAATACATGAGATGTACACATGGGTAGCACATTACAAAGAATTTCATCAGAATAATTTCCAATGGAAATTAGCAACTACACTTGCTGAGTGACATGCAGTTGTCCTTTCTCATTTAGCCAATGTAACTTATACTGTTTCGAGTGTGAGATAATAGGAAACTTAAGCTTCTTAACAAGGTTAGTAAATGTTATGTTGGTGTAGCACCCATTATCTGTAAAACCCTAAAATTTTCAACCTAGCTTTTGAAATAGACTCAATTATATTAGATAATTTTGGAGTTGACAAGGCTAATGAAAGTGAAAACCCTAAAAGAATTAATCAATCA
This sequence comes from Lumnitzera littorea, assembly GCA_024138015.1. NCBI lineage: Eukaryota > Viridiplantae > Streptophyta > Magnoliopsida > Myrtales > Combretaceae > Lumnitzera > Lumnitzera littorea. Next base: position 65,343,582 of record JAMXBB010000006.1, read on the forward strand.
CGTAAGAAACTTTTCTACCCTAAACGTATCTAATTGTTAAAGATTTCATTCAAAAGTGATAGAAATCTTAAAATGATCACCTTAAAGACATATGTGCACGAATTCATCATGATATACCCTAAAACCCTGAATTGGTAATATAATCCTCATATTTTGCCAAATCATTAGTAAAAGGTTAGAGACAAATTTCATTCATGCATATATGTTTTGAATCCTCAAGTAATCCTTTAGAAACTAAGATAATGAATCATAAATTACATTTATTTCTTAAGTATATGATTAAGATAGTATTACATAGAGTTAGAGGTATAGTTGAAGATTAAGCTAAATGTAGTGAACCTTAATACCCTAATTAGTATTTTTCATACTACTTACACTAAGTAGTTTACCAAATGATGTTTATAGGTTATAAATACTTAAAGTAAGACCTCATCATCTACTCTTACTAATCAATTCACCAAATACTTTATTTCCTTAATTTTTCTCTTAATTTCCCTTAATTACTACATTATGTATACAAAATTACACATACTTAAGGAAAGTTGACCAAGTCAACACATGTTGACTAAAGTCAACAATTTGAAAAGTCAACAAAAGACATTAAGAGATAAAGAAAATATCTAATCTTATAATGATGGCTTCTCTTTCCTTTTCTTTTGGTTTTTCTTTTTCCCTTCCCTTCTTTAGTTGCAGTCTACATCTTCCTCTTCTAGACCCCACCATTTGCTTTCTTCTATTATGACAACAAAACAAAAGAAACGAACCAAAAATCTTCGTCCATTGCCGTGAGCTTCTTCTTCCTCTTTCACTTTCATTACTTCACTTTTTGTCTCCTTAATTCCAACATAAGCAAAGGTATGTATCTAAGTTACTTTATGTTGTTTTATATTTTTCATTAGTTAGGTAATTAGGTAGATTAGAGAAGTAGACTTGTGTTAATTATGATCATGAAGAAGAGGGCATAAAGTCCTAATCTTTAAGTGTAGAAAGTGAGGAACTATGAAGGAGAGGGAAGAAATACATGTGTATGTGCTCTTAGGTATGTGTACAAAAAGAAATACCAAAGGAATACTTATATGAGAACCTTTGTACATGAGTATTAACCATGTACATAACTTAAATTAGGACAATACCTAACTATACCTACTTATACTATACTAATTACATACTTAAAAACACAAAAGAATGGAGTTAGGAAGCTTTTCTTAAGGAAAAGATTAGGCATACGAATTTTTGTATAAAAATACATATCTAACAGTGTAGGTATATGAGTATGTATATACGTATAAATACGGTATAAGTCTAAGTAGATGTATAAGTGTTTATATGTATAAGGTATACGTACATAAGTATAAGGGAAGAAGTAAAATATACATAAGACATGAACATATGACATAAGCATGAGGAGAGGCTTATGTAATCACGTAATGAAGTAAGTGATGAGGTAAGCACATGATGACATAAGCAAGTGATGACATAAGCAAATGATAATGTAAGCGATGACATAAGCATAGATTATAAAATGAGAAAATAAGAAGAGTATATATAATTAGATACCTAAATTAGTAAATCCTAATACACATTCTAGATTGGATTATACTTAATTAAGTATATGAATTAGTAATAGTAAAGTAAAATCCTCTAAGTATAAGAATTTAAGGGTTAACTAAATCATTAAGTATAAACAAAAGATATAAATATAAGTAATAAGAGTACTTAAGTTTTCATAGTTAAAAATTTCTATAAATTTAGTCCATATCGTAAAACATGGGTCTTAACGTCCAAAACGGACATTATAGTGTAAACGTACGTTTGAAAATGATGAAAAACGACTATAAGGTCATAAATATTAGAAATAAAACGAAAAAGTTACATACGATTAATAATAAAGTCTAACCAGATAGAAGTTGATAGTAATTTAAGTAGAATTAGATAAATATATAATCAGAATTATTAGTTAATTCGATTACTTACTAGCATTATCCTATTATAATGATTAGGTGATCCCGAGGTGAGCGAGGACCTCCTGATCGATTACTACGATTAGGATGAGTCACCATGGCCGAGTGAGTATTTACCCTATGATTCCATGCTTGATTGTGATTGTAGATAGTGGACTTAAATATTATTGTTAATTGACTACTGTATGGGGTTTAGGAAATGCTATGTAATTGTGTGTTATGTTGTGAATTTACCTTAAGTTCAGAAAATGCTTTGTTTATTGCATGGTAGTATAGAAAATGATTGTGTGTACTATTGGATGGTCATAGCATAATTTGAACTTAAATATACTTGGCCTATAAAAAGAAACTGGGACATGCATTAACATGCATAGCATGGATACAATTCTGGCCGTCACATCCCACGGAGGTAAAGAAAGGTCATTCGGGGGTTGTTATTATTAATTTATTTGGTTCTGTATGGTGCACTCGTACAAAATGACCTTACCCTGGCCTGCGGGAATACTAGGTGTTGGAGGCACCAACCTCTTGGCTAAGGGTCGAGTCTAGAGGCCTTCGTTTAGGGGTGAGTGTGGACTGCGGGGGCCTACTTACGATTATACTAGAACTTGGTTTTTATGAAAATAAAAGAATTATTTGATATAAGTACGGAACATGGAGTTCCATAGTAAAGTAAGTTCTAGTATAATACCCGGATTTGATTGGTGCCATGTAAACTCCAACCTTAACTTCGGAGGGCGTTAAATCTGAGTTACGTATATGAACTAGTTAATTATATGTATTGTTTGGCATTCTGGTTGATCATTCATTCATATGTGTGAATGTAATGTACTTATAACTTACTTGTGGTGTGGCTGAGGGTTTTGCTCATTAAGCTTAGGCTTATACCTTTTTAGACTTCTGTTATAGGATAGCCTGTTCGTAGAGGCAGGATGAGGGATACCATAGGTTAGCTTGGGGACTTGGGCAAGAGTGAGCTATCCTGTGTATTGAGAAAGAACAATTTATGTAGACTCTTACTCATGTACTTTTGTTTAACTTAGTATTATAGACTTAGATATACTTAATTATTGTGTATTGTAAGCTTTATAACTCAAATTTTATATAAATATGTTTGTGTGATGATATCATGTGAATCTAGATGTTCTTTGGAAACTAGTAGTTGTAGAGCCTTGTATATTGTGTGAAGAGTTCTTGATTGGAAGGATAACCAATCAGGGGTTCTTCGTGTAGTATACGACATCTGCCATGACTAGGCCGTCCTTAGTTCATGACATTATCCACTATGAGCACACAAACCTAATCATTTACCTTGCAAGTGATGTATAGTAAGTTCTCTCTTTAGTCCTCTATAGTAAAGGGTTCCAAACTCATTGTACATTAGATAACCAGAGTTAACTAGTCCAGGTCTTCTATAAATACATCTTCCTCAACAAGTTCTTCTTCTTCTTATGAGTTTTTCTCTCGGAAGTAACCTGCTCCTTAGGCACTTCATTAGTGCTATCCACATTGAGCTTCGGAACATCTCTTTTGATAATCATGGTTCTTTGGTTCAGACATTAAGCAACCATGTGCCCAAACCTATGGCATTTAAAACATTTGATTTGTCTCGTTTTCCTCCCAAATCCTTGTCCCTTCTCATAAGTTCTCAATAGCACGTCACTATCAGTTGATTGGCTCTTTTGTCCAACTCTGATGTCTATTCTTTGGCTTAGCTTGGCACTTTGCTAAGCTCGGTAACTTCCCTAAGTAGATCGAGTTAATTGTACAAGTCAGCTAATTGGAGGTTGGATTGGCCTACTCCTCCTCTGTCTTTCCACTCGCTGAGCTATTCTTATAGCCTCATCTAACGTAATAAATTGTTGGAGTTCCACAATATCTCGGATGTCACTTCTTAATCTAGTAAGAAATCTAGACACTGTTTGGGCTTATGGCTCATCTACTTCACATTGGATCATAAGCATTTGGAATCTCGAACATACTCATCAACAATTTGGTTTCCTTATCATAGCTCTTGAAGTCTAGCAAGAGTATGCTGTAGATAGGTATTCGGTATGAACTTATTTATGAGAATTCTTTTCATATCGGGCTAAGTGATGAATTCTTTATATCCTTCTCATTTCCTCATGGTCTAGAAGTTATCCCATCATAATGCAGCATGCCTTGAGAATTATACAGTAGCAACCTTCACCTTCTCATGATCTTCATGCTGATAATAGTAAAAAAAACGTTCAACTTTTCCTCTTAGTCTAGATAGGTGTTAGCATCCCTAAAACAATTAAAGTTCAAAATCTTGAGCTTTACATAGTTAACAGCTTGAGATACTTGAGCTCGCTCCTCTTTCTCATCGTACTCTTCTTTTCCTTCATCATCCATACCACCTAGGTCAATCCTTCTTTGTGCCTCTTACTCCTTTACCTCAAGCTTGTCAAGCTAGGATCTATCCTTTCATTGGTTGAGTAACTTGGGGAGTATTTTGCATAGCTTTGGTAAGTCGAAAGGCTAATGCATGTACAACCCTAGTGAGGTCAAATATAAGGTTAGCCATCTCATCAATTTATTCATCTATACTTCTAGGGATGCCCTAGAGTTATTGTCCATGGTGGAAAACCCTACTATTATCGTCTCCAATACCAGCATTGACATTAGGATCCATCACTCTCTCTAATAAAACTTAATAACAAACTTAGAATATAGGAAAACAATGAACATTGTTCCTTTAAGCTAAACAAAACACACACTCTCCCACACAAATATCCAACTAATTTGTAGATACAACAACTACTTTAAAGAATAATAAAACTAATCGAATCTTGCTCTATTATCGTATATTTAAAATAGGGCAAAATGGAGTATGTAGCTACGGTAAACTACTACATGTCTTGCTTACTCAAACACTCATAGCTAACTTTTATGCAACTACAATACACTACCACAACAAACACTACTTACAAGAAAGCTCGAACACAACTTACCTAAATAACCTCTACTTTGATACCAAGACGATGTGCTACACTGAGGGTAGATAAGGGTAATGGTGTCAGGGTGAGTCTAAGCTTGCAGAAAACTTAAAATGAAGATGGAAAGAGAAATGCATGAACAGCAATGAAGGTAAAATAAGCAAAACCCACGATTAGCTCTAAGGATGTGATACATCAAGGAACTATCGAAGACTCATAGCTCAACTTGATATGATACAAGAGTACAAGAGTTGATCATCGAGTTGAACCAATAAGGGTACTCATCACCTAACCTTACTTAAGAGTTAGGATAAGAGTAAAAGAGGGAAGTAAGCATGTTTAGCTCACAAAAATGGGAAATAAATTCAATATTTGATGTATGTTCTTACGGCTATATTTACAATGGGTATTTATACTTGAAAAATTAGGGTAACTTCTCTAAATGGAAATGACAAAAGGGGTAAAGTCCTAAAGAAGTAATGTACTAAGAATGGAAAAAACGGGCATAAAGAGAAAATCAAGAAAAACATCTACCTTTTATGGATTTTGTGATATGATTGGTTAGATATGTGGCTCTTTGTGGATGGGTGACTTTTTGGTAGAAGAGGACAAATCCTATGACTAGGTTAGTGACTGTTGATTTGAGGCGTTGAGTAGACTCGAAGGTCCTTTTGAGAAGATGTAGGTGTGGATGTGCATTGGGGTTCTCAACACCAATATTGATGAGCTAGAGGTTGGCATGGTCATTATCGAGCAAACATATGAGGGGTTAGAGTGTTGGAGCAATTTATACTAAGGTCAACAGTACAATTGGTTGGGTAGGTTGAGTTGTCGTCTAAGTACATCCCTAGTTGGTAACTGGAGACTATTGATTGACACAAAGGGTTCAGCTTAGATAGGGCATTTCGTCGATAGACTATAGTAGCTCGGACTCATCGATTGTAAGGTGAAAAGAGAGAATTCGCCTCGCTATGCTTTCCAGTCCTCGGGCTCGAGCTCGGGTCAGAGGTCTAATGGTTTGATTCCTATCAAATATAGTAAACTTTGATCTAGAGATTCAAAGAACAATATGACATCTCTATAGAAGAAATCATGATACCTTGGATTGAAGCTTGCCACTCAGATTAGAAGAAGAGATAGAAAATTCAAACATTGAGTAAAAAGTTGAAATTGAAAATATAGCCTTGAACAACGGCAACAACAACAACAACGATGACGCCAATAAGACGTTCATGGAATTCACAAAATCTATGATGACTAGAGTTGAATCTAACATTGTGAGACCTATAATTTAGAAAAATTTTCAAATTCAATGCAATGTCATCCAGATGGTCTAACAATTTGTCCAATTCGATAGATTGGTTAATGAAGATCCTAACAAACACATCTTAAACTTCTTGAAAATTTGCAACACATTCAAGACCAATGGTATCTCAGATGACCTAGGTGGTGGAATTATCCCAACTTTTTTTAGGGAGGCCAACAATAGTAATAGAATCACAATGTGCAACAATAAAACAGGTTCCCTAATGTTGAGGAGTTGATGAACCGATTTATCTATAGTTTGGACATAAGATTCCAAGCCAATGAAACTTCACAACGAAACACAAAAGTGTTATTAAGGAACTTGGAGAACCAATTGGGCTGGTAGATCGATTACTGAAAGGCCATAAAGAGCTTGCCTAGAAATACTGAACCAAATCTTAAACCAGCGGTTCAAAAGTAAACTTAGGAAAGAAATGTAAATCGTTGAGCTAACGACATAAAACAAAAATGCTCCTTAGGAGTTAGGCTAAGTCTAATTAGATTAATTTTCAATTATTTTTTTTATGTTGTTTATTTTTAGTAAGTTAATTTAAGTTTTCAATTCTAAGTTAGTTTTTATCTTGCTTTGAACACTTTTTAGTAGTTAAATTAGTAAGAAAATATTAGTTATTGAATTTGTCATCCAATTAGATTGTTATTTAGCTAAATTTATGTGCTTTATTTGGTACTAATTTTTACCTTTTCTAGTAATTTTGGGAATTGAGTTGAAGGAACTAATTTGGTATGAGATTTCAATCTTAAGAACAAATCACAACCAAATTCTACATTTATGGACTTGAACTATGATCCTCTCAAAATTAATTTTGATAGGAAGTAGAGAAATTTGGAGATGAGGAGAACATAGGTTCGACTATGCCTATGGTCCTTAATTGTGAACATGTAAAGCTTCACGATTCAACATGAAGGGAAGGAATACGACCACACTCCACGACCATAGTCCTTACCTATTGTCGGCTTTAAATTCAAATAACATGGGTATTCCTCTTCCATTCTTATTCTATACTCAAATTATCTCTCTAACATATACATTTTTTTTTACTCTCTCTCTACACTTTCTTGAAAACCCATGAATCCCTCAATCTAAGCATGCAAACAACAAATCTGAGGTATGTACTTCGAATTTACTTCATTATTTCTTTAGATTTGTTGCACTCAATTTTTAATTAGGTTTTCATGGGGAAAAACTTTATTGTGCAGGCACAAAAATCTAAGTTTTTAGGGGTGATCTAACATAGATAATGTAATGTAATGTGTTATCCTTCTATTATCTACTAGAAATTTCAAGAAAATGCATGCTTATTAAAGATTGAATAAGGAAAGAGTGAGAAAGAGAGAGAAAGTGAAAGAAACAGAAAGAAAGTGAGGGAAAACTATTGTTCTTACATGTTGATGACTTCAATTTATGTTGGAAAAAGAAATTTGTCACGATTGATGTTTGTTGCTATATGTAAACAACTTCCATGCTAATTGCTTATGTAGAATTGAGTATTCCAAATTGTGCATGAATTAAGAAATATAAACAACAATTTTCTAATTGAATATATATATATATACATATCTAAATATATTGAAATATCAGGCTATTAAGGTCTTGGTTGATAAAATTATAGGTTTGATTCAAGATCAGAAAAATTAATATTTTACTAGCCTATAATTTTATTAAACAAGACCTTAATAGCCTGATATTTCAATGTAATAAGGTTTGTTAGTTTAACCATGACCCAAATTTTGGCGATTTGTATATTCAATTGCTAAGGCTTATAGGAATTATGCATAAATGCCAAAGCACGTAGGATTCATTTCTATGGATGCATTAATCCATAATTCTAGCAATGTTGAAATTGTTCGATAAAATCTTGTTGATTAATTCAACTATTACCTTAATTACTTAGTGTATTAACTAACAACGGATTGGGTATGATTTTTGAAGTTCAATTCTTGAATTAACATTGTTAATGTAACATGAATTGTTTTTATTATCAAACTTAAACTTCCCCCTTGTTTTAATTTCAGAACATGTTAAGAGTTAAATATGTTGCACCTAAAAACTCTAGTGCTATTCCATAACCCCCTCGACTCATATTTTAGCATTCATAGCAACATGAATGATTCAATTGCTTGTTTGAGAAGGAATTTGGTGAGTTCATATACCTAAATTGGGAAGCATTAGTCTAAGTTGGCTATGAAGCTAAGATTAGGCAATTAATCAAGTTTGGTGGATGGGACCTGCTGTTGACTATCAATGAACTAGGATACAAAGAGCTCACTTTGGAATTCCTTAGCACCTTCAGATTAGTTATTGACAACCTTACTCAAAGTAGACAAAACACCATTCACTTTAGATATTTTGGTCATAAGGTTACCATGCTTACTAATGATCCTGGTATCTAGATGGGCCTTTATTTTGTTGCCTATGTCATGATGTAAGAGTATATAGGTCTACCTTATCAACTACCTTAGGATATGCCTGAGTCTTTTGTGTGGAGTAATTTAATTGCAAGTGAGGATGGAACTTATGACTTAGTAAGGTCAAACGCTTCTAAATTGGTTGATCTTGCTCTTAGACTGGTGCACTATGTTTTGGATAGAAATTTTACTAGTAGAAGAAACAGTCAAGGAGTTGTAAATGAGAGGGATATATTGTATTTGCATAGTATTGCTAATCGCTAACCTCTCAACTTAGGTCTTATAATGGCTTGGTTCTTGAGAAACTAAGCTATTGAAGGGCAATCTAAGTATAGTTTTGTAGGTCCCTTCATTAATCACCTGGTGAAGAACTTTCATGGCCTTTGCAGTATGGCATGCATGCAAGTCATGAAACCCCTTATTGCTCTCATCCATGATGTGATCAAAACCATGCAACTTCCATTAGCACCTAGAGATTTACCACCTAAACCAATTAGTGAGGTTGCCTCATCATCATTCAAGTTGCGAGTAGAGTCTTCATCTTCCTTACTGATTGGCATTTTCAAGAAGTTTTTGAGGAAGCTGTTTAAAAAGCAGTAGACCTTACAACATAAGGTGGATCATGCTTTGATGCAATAGGAGGTGATCATGACCTACCTAAGGATTCAACCAGCATCATCACCACCAATGCTTAAACTAGACTTTGCTAAACAGTTTATTAGAGATGAGATAGAAGAAGAGGAGGAGGAAGAAGATGATGAAGGGTGATTTGCCCTTTTTCAGTTTTTTACAAAAACTTGTTTCATTTTTTTTTCTACTTTAGATGATTGTATTATTAACTAACTTCTTATTACCTCTTGATTACTTCATCTTTTATTGATTTATAAGTTTATAGGATACTACTCTCAAATACTTGAATTAGCAGCAATAATTCTATTTAGTTTCTTTGTTTAGTTTAACTTTTTATTTTCTTTTTCTTTAGTTAGTTCATTTTCATGCATAAGAAAACTAGGTACTTAATGGCTCATGGAAATCAACTTTTAGACTTTAACTTTCTTTTTGAAAGGATCAATGTTAAAAACTGAGGAAATACCAATTCTCTTTCCTTTCTTATTTTTATTATTACTTTTATTATCTCCTACTAGAATCTTAATTTGCATGATTATATACATTGAGGACAATATACAACTTAAGTGTGAAGGAAGGATAGATAATATATGCTAGTACTTACTCACTTAAGCTTTTGGCAAATCTTTTGAAAAATTTTACAACTTTGTAACCCCCATATATATAAGCAAGCATAAATGTTTTAAGGAAGAAATTTTTTTTTTTTCGAATATGTGTAGATCATTTGTGAATTTAAAACACGTTATTGAATTTAAGTAATTAAATCTTTAGGATTTAGAGTCTCTCGTCACTTAAGTTTAGACATAGACTTAAGATTAGGATAAATATGAATAGGATAACGATTAGTTATTTTGATTTCTAAGCTTGATTATAGAAGATAGTTATCTATCCTTCTATTTCAAAAATTTGAGATTGGATGAACAAAGGAGACTTGTCCTTTAAAAGTTCCTTGAAATATCAAAATAGTTAGAAGTATACATTGAATAATTAGATTGAATTGATAAAATAAACTGCTGAGGGTTAGTATAGATTATCTTAGTTCCTTAGAAGAGCAAGACTTTTTCCCTTTGCCAATAAGAAAAAGTGAAATAAATTAAAGTTATTAAGGTTCAACCTTAGTTCATTAGAAGAACAAGGTACTTTCCCATTGATAACTGCTAAGGTAATTAAAAGAGCTAAATTAGCAAGGATCAACCTCAGTCCATTAGAAGAGCGAGGTTTTTTCCTAATGCTAATTGAGCTTCAACAAAGAAAAATCAATTTGAATTGATAAGCCTCCTAATGAAAATTGAAAGAAGTAGATGGACAATCAGAGGATGAATTGATGTAATATGTAAGTTAAAAATAATTAGGAAAGATTTCTCTCTTCTTGAATTAGAGTAAGAAAATCCCTATAACTTTTTCTTGATTAATTTATGTTTGCCTTAGATCTTTAGTTTAGTTTTTACTTAAGTGTTGTGGATAACTTTAAATCATTTAGATTGATCACTAGAATTCAGTAGTTCTCAATTTGTTATTATTCAAGTGTTTTGAAGGCATTATGAATTTAAGGAACAACGGTGATTCAAAAAGACTTTTTGCTAAGCAATTCAATTTTGAGGGTGCACTTCTCTAAGATTGTAGTTAATCTTCTTGTCCTTGAAATATTTTCCTTGATTTTTTGTTTTGCTTGAAGACAAAAAAAAAAAAAAAGCTTAAGTGTAGGGGCATTTTATAACATGAATTTAGTATATATTTTATATGGGTAATTTGCTTAATTGCTGTTTTTAGGGACTTTGAGAACATTTTATCAAGTTTGGAAGGATATTATGAAGTTTTGAGCTTAAATGATGCAAAAGCATGGGTTAAAGAGTGAAGTGGAGGAGTTTCAATTAAGGAATGAAGTACAATAGAGATCATGGTCAAGGACTATGCTTATGGTCCTTACTCTTGATCCTCTCATCATGAATTTCCATTGAAAATTTAAGATCACTAACGAAGTATAAGTATAAGCCAAGCATTGTAGCCATGTATTTTAGGCATGGAGTTACAATGATTTCCAAATCTTCTATTTTTGTTAGGTTTTCTTTGTAATCTTAAGTTCACTTCTTATAAATAGACGTCTAGGCTTAAGGTTATAGAGAGTCCCTTAATAGTAGTTACAATGTAGAATTACTAAGGGGGCTTCTCTTCTTCTCCTTTCTTTTATTGATTATGTCTTTATTTTAAGTGCTTAGTAAATCATTATTAAACCCTATGTCCTAAGGGTGATTTTTGTTAATGAAATTTTATCTATAATTTTGCTTGTTGTGATATAGTTGTATTGTTTATATTGTTTGCTTTAATTCAATATATTGGTGATTGAGTCATTACTAAAGTTTATCATAGATTTCACGAGAGTATATAGTGTAATTAACTGATATAATTAGACAAAACTGGCTAGGCTAAAACATTTAATAATTGCTTTTTCTAGATTAAGACAACCAAATAGTAGGATTTAAGGGTGTCATACAATCTTACAATGCTCTATTCACAAGTGAATTGGGTAGAGATAGTTTTGAAGATTAGGAATTAGCTAAAGATACGAGTTCGATTAGTCCAAAATAGGAATCTTTATGATCTAATATTGTAATTGAGATTGGATAAATCACCTAAGATTAGGTAGTAAATAGCTATAAAGATTTACTAAGGAAAATGTTATTTCTTTATTAATTAAATTAAGTTAATTAGTTATTTTGTTGTTAGTTAATTGCTTTAATTTTGTTTCTTTACTTTTCTCTTTTGGTTTAATATTTTATTATTGCAACCTTTACATCCTATTTTTAATTTATTCTATTCAATCTCTTGTTGATTAAAGTTAGTTAATTAAATAATTTTAGGATATCATTGCTGAAAATATTTAGGTATACTCCATACAAGGTTCCTCGTAGGATTAACACTTAGACTCAAAAATCCGTTTTAGCTATACTATAACTTGACTAGATGCATTTACCTATTAAAATGACATATGCCCCATCAATTCCCATAAGTTGGTTCTTAAGTTCTTATGACCATATGTAGTGTTTAATCTAGTATTCTAGGCTTGATTAGGGTTAGTTTATGTTTAATCTTTGTTTTTGGTTGTTAGAAATAGGTTGAAGGTCAGGTTACACAAATTTTAGGCAAAACATAGCAACTATTGTCAAGCTAGTATCAAGAAACATCATCAATTTAGAGTTGGAAACAAAATGGAATCAAATTTGCAAAGGAGGGAGGGGAAATAGCAAGCCAACATTTAAAATGCCATTATATTAGTTCAATACCATTGGCTAATTCCTTAATGAACTAGTAGGTTGATTTTTGTATCAAATCACCTAGACTTTCTCTCCTTCTTCATAACTCTTTTCCATTAATTTAGATTCAAACTTCCTTCATCAAAACTCCCTTGTACTCATATAATATAGGTATTCATCTAATCGTTCTCCTTCATTTCAAGTCTACCATTACTTGTTCTTTAACAAGAAGTACATCAAGATCAAAGTTAATACTTACTTGTTTCAAGAACTCTTCTATTTGCTGGTTCTTCCCTTGCCACTAAGAATGTTTCCACCACCTATTGTGGTTTTGTTTCTTCAAGGTTTGTCCCAACTTCTATTTGAGTGTCCATATAAGACTAATTTGCAACATTTGAAGAGAAAATTTGATCTTGATGGGTTTCTTACCATCTTCTCTTAATTCCTCTTACAAAGAAATTGTGGTAACTTATATAGGTGTAGAACAAACTGTAAAGGGAAGTAAAGAGAGAAAAAAAGAAGACAAATCTATAGGTGTCCCTTGGTAAGAGTTATTAAAAAGCCCCTAAACTTTCGAATAATTATGGTTATGTCATTTCTTTAAAATATTAATTTTTTCTTTTTACATTATTGAAAATACCAAGTACTACAAGGGCTAAGGAAATTGTGTAAGCTATACGTCTTAGCTTGCAAAATGAAGGACAAAATCACCATTAAGCAAAGTGCTTACCGAGAATTTCATTAGATAACTCTTATACAGAAATTTACTATGGGGCTACTATTCTAGCATGGTATTGAAACTATATATCTTAGCTTATTTAGTTTAACTTCTACCGTAAGATTGATCTAATGAGGCATGTCTTAAGCAACCCCATTTTACAAATTAAATTGTCTGTTAGGTCTTTATCTTTTCTGAATATGATATTGAACATGTTCCTATGTAACATAAGCTCATGCTAATGTGTGAGCTCATCTCTCATCTATTGTTATAAACTAACTCGAGGTTATAACCATAGTCCCCTGGACTTTAACGTTTGAGGGATCAAACAATGGGAAGGAGGTAAGATTACGGTGGCATCCTCATAGCCAATCTTGTAGGGAAATCTATGATGTTGACTTTCGTTTAGATTCACCTTCATCCAATAATTAATTAGACCATGAGGCATTAATAATTAGACTATATAAAACTTAAGAGATATGAAGGCCTTGATAACTAGGATTCATGGTTATTAGTAGTTAGTAAAACAATGATTGATTGGGGAAATCAAATGCTAATTCACCTACACTTTGAGAAACCCAAGCAAATAGTTCAACCCATGAATTCAAAATTCAACATAGCCTAAAAATAGATAATGATGATGTAAACAACTTAACTCAATTTTCTTGAAAAATTTTGTGTAACTAAGAATCAAGAAAAACTTACTAATGTATGAAGGAGAAGAAGAGCAACTAGCAAAGTTTGAGCAATGAAATGTATATTATATATTTTGTTAAATCTAGCTAACTGTATTGTTTATTGAATACACACATATGTACGTGCGCACACTTATACACACAAAACAAGTTATCACATGTAAAATGCACACATGTACTATACATTTAGAAAACAATGCTATAGTATGAGAGTAGGGTATGTAAAAGTAAATAAAAGTGCTCTAACTTTATTCTTGCCTCCTTCTCATGTTGGCCATTGTAAGAGGCTTAACTTGGACAAGAAGAATTGCAATTGATGCTTAGGGACTGCCTTTGTCATAATACCTAGGAGTTGAAGTTTGGAAGGAACATGTTCAATGTGAAGAAAACTAAAGGAAATGCAGTAGAGCATGAGAGTGAACATTGACCTCAATGTGTTTTAGTTCTTCCATGAAAACTTGGATTCAAAGAAATCAACCACATAGATTTATAGTTTGAATATAGGATAACAGGAAGAGAAATTGATAATCTAAAATCTTTCAACAAATAAGAAATCCACAGTAATTCTTTGGTAGCAAAAGCAATACTATAGTATTTCGCTTTAGTTGAAGACATAGAAACCATAAGTTATTTCTTGGTCTTTTAAGATATTAGTGGAGCCCTAAGAAATATATAGAAGCTAGAAAGAGAATGATGATTAAGTTTAAAAGCTCCCAAATCAGCATAGTAATACTTGACCAGAGATAAAGAGCTCAATGAAGAAAAGAATAACCTTGCTCAAATGTAACTTTAACATAATGTAAGACTTGAAGTGCAGAGGAGTTAAGTATGGTTGTGAAACAAATTAGCTCAATGTTGAGTTGTAAAAGATAAATCTAGTGGAGTAATAGTGAGATAGAGTAATCTACCTACGATTCGTCTAAAAACAGCAGTATTAGATAATAAGTCCATAGAAGTATTATCTAACTACAATCCTATAAGAAAAGGTAACTTAGCTAGTGTAACTGTACTAAGTCCAGTGTCAATAAGGATGTCCATTACAAACTTACATTGATTAAGAAGAAAACCATGAGGTAATCTACAAATCTCAATGCCTAAGAAAAAAAAAAAATATGTGCTTAGTGTTTCGTTTCTCATATTTCAAAATGAAGCAATTGAATAAGACTCAAGGCTATCGACTATTAAAGTCGTAATTCACCTACACTAATACTTAATTTATAAAATAGCTCAAGAAACCATCTAATAAGTGTATTGTTCATCTAAGTATAGTACAATGGTAGATTTGAGGTTAATCCTAAGGGAATAGTGTGCTAGCTTTTAATCGTACTATGTGATATCCCATAAATCAATAATCAAAATATGAACATCTAAGTATTAGGATAAAGTCCTATCTTTGTACGATTAGAGTCAATAGTTGATCAAAGCATTTAAGAAAGTAAATTGATTATGTTAGAAATTTACGAGAAATATGATAACCTTAACTGAGTAATTTTCACATGTTTGGAAGTCAATAATATAATAAGATATCTAGATTACAATCAAAATAGTAAGGATCTACTTTATATGAGCCATTAAAATCGCATTTAAGGCAACTGTATCTAGATTTAGGGTCTTTATAAAAAACTTATTCAATTGAGTTTAAATTTTACGATTAAGATGGAAAAGTTAGTCAAAGTGACCCAGTGAAGTTAGATTTTAAAAATAATGACCAAAAATCCCAATTTTAGCTTTTAAAATGTGGTTATTCAATATAGTGTAAAAATGGTCGAAACTCTTAAAATCAAGCTTGGAATACGACGAGAGCCTAGAGATAAGTTAATTAGGTAATAAAAGAAAATAATATAGCATAAAATACTATATGAGTATATACTTATTTTTATGAGTATATCCAGTATAATAATAAATATACATATAAATTAACTTGAAATTATATAATTATGCATAAGAAGTGTTAAATTTACAAAATTAAATAGGAAGAACATCTTAAAAATAAAAGATATACTAGAAACATAATTATATGCATATAGTTACCCATTATAGGTACTACACATATAGTGTATATATACACGTATATTAATACAGTAATTAAATATACTCAAATTATTTAAATTTCATTAAAACTACATTGAAATTAAATCAAAACTTATCTAGTTGACTTGGGAATTGCTAGAATCTACATGGCACTTCAATAATAGCTGAAATGGATGAATCAAAAGTGGATTCAACAATTTGCCACCTCTTATTTTTTGTTTTTCAAGAAAAATATTAAAATAAATTACCTAATAATTAAGAAAAATTGTAACCAACCCTAATTACTATAAATAAGACCCCCTTACATCAGATACACATTTAGGAACCCAAACTATAGAAAGAAAAAATAAAAAAAAAATCTCAGGAAAATAGAAAAAATCAAAACAAAAATAGAACAAGGACCGAGCTCAGATAATTCCCCAACCAAAAGTTGATTTGTTGTAACACCTCTCCACTACTACAAAGTACTACTAGCACCCTTGTCAGCTGACATACCCTCACCAACCAACAGTGGTTGAAGCACTAACGAACAAGTTGGTTAATTTTCTATCTTATTTTTCTTATAATTTCTAAAAATATTAAATTAAGTCAAAAAATCATGAGAAAAAAAATTATATCTAGGTTATTTTAGATATAATTTCATGTTGTAATTTTATTTTTGTAAAATTATGATTATTTTATGTACATTCTTAAGAAAATTATGATTCATTCAAATTTTTTACTTTCAAAATAGATATACTAAATGATGTAATTTCTAGCTCAAAATTTTTGTGTGGAACATATATGTATATGGCATATATTTGATTTCTATGGAGCCATATTTTTAATTTATGTACTTTTAATATTTATTTTATTTTTTACCCTAAAAATTGCTATAATTAGGGAAAAATTATGAAATAAATAGATTTTTATAAAATTAATTGATGAAATGGACGTCCATTGACTTTTGATATGTCATAATAATGTTAGGATATATTGAAAATAATTTTGTATAAAAAGGTTAATGTTTGGTTAACTAAATGTATTTTGAGGGTAAATATGTAAGTATAAGTATATAGGCAATAAGACCTATATCATGAAACCATCTATTGATTGACTTCCCCATATTTTTAGGAACCTATAGGAACTTTCAGGAAGTTATTTGGTGACTCAAGCTATTTATCATGAATTTTAGTAATAAAATAGCCTAATTTACTAATAGAGACATATTTTTAGTAATAATAGGCTAAAATGTGATGAATATTGAAATGAAACCTATACATGTACATACTAGTCAAATCTGGTGAAAATTAATTTTTAACTTATTTAGTGATAATTATATGATTGGGTTATGATATATACATATTAGGGTTAGATATTACTTATATTATTAAGCTATATTGACAAATTATATAAAATAAAGTCCATCTATATAAAATGAATATAATATAATAATTCTTATTATAGGAGCATATAGATATAATATAAAACTAGAAATACACTTTAGAAGTCATATCTTGAAATAAACCCGTAGTATATATCGTTAGGTTCGTATACACCTAATAATACTACTTTTACTAAAATCGGATAATCCTAAGTAACATAGCCTGTACATTTATAATATTATGGGAATTTACATATTACAATAACCTTATTGTAATTGAAACGTAAATTGACTGATTAAAGGTATGTTTCGATACGATTGAAATGATATAATAATAGTATAACTACATATATTATTGATACTTAATAACTTAACTTATATAATAAAACTATATTTCATTATAAAATATTAATATACCTTAGATATATATATTTATACATATAACTTTAGAAGGAAATAAGAGTAGATAGAACCCTCTAGGTTTCGTATATATATGATCTCCTAGTGAGTAGAGTGTCGAAGATACAAATATTTTACAGTGAGCGTCAGGACAAGTAAGTAGGATCAATGTTTCATAGCATTTTAAGGTATTATTTCTGAATATTTGGAGATTTGGTATGTGTTTGCTTGTGATTACAGTTAGCTACTATGCATGTACAGCGCTTGTGTTTGAGATTCGATTTGTTGTAATGGGAATTGAGCTTCGTGTTATGGTTGTTCTATGATTATTATACTTGAATTGTTTAAACTTGGTTAATCACCCTAAAAATGAACTAACTTAAACTCAGCTTAACATCCAACCTGATATGCATTGTAGCCCACTAAGCGTAACGACTAGAATTCTCGAGCCAAATACAGACTTCTTTCGATAAGGATAGTTGAAATGGTTATTTTCTCACCCCTAGCTGAACTAAGTGATAAAAGGGGAGATCGCGATAAGGTTAAGAGCCGTAGTTTGAAGGTGGTCACAGGAGGAAAGTGTTCTTCATTGCATAAGCCTTAGTTTGGTTTTGATTCACAAGTGTATGACGTCAAGCTCCTTAACCTAGATTAGAGCAGGCACAATTTCTTTAATCTTACGATAGACTGGATAACGTCATGCTATTGCATTTTCTTGTATACGTGTTGTATCTAACCAACTTGGTTGAAAACCCTGTTTGTGTTGTGCTAAATGCATATTTCTATCTTTACCTTACTTACTGAGCAAGTTGTTGTTTATTCCCTTATAGTTTGTTTGCAGGTTTCGAATGGATCATAGGTACCTACTTAAAACTAGAGTACTAGTAAACCAGGACAAGGAGTAAGGCGTAACAAGGAATGGCTGGTTATGGTTCTTAGTATTAACTTTCTCAACTTTTAAGGCAACTATATAAGACTCTTGAAGGGGGCTTAGTAGTTTTCAATATTCTAGTTTGTATGTGAAATAATAAGTACCTATGAGATTTACTACCGCTCTTTTATAAAGTCGAATTATAAGTTTATCTCTAATAAATTATTTTAGAGGATTACTCTACAAGTTTATATTAAACAAGTATTGAATTGGATATTTCCAAAGGATAGAGTTGAGTATGCTTGGTGTGAACTAAATCTATGATAGCAACTGTTATGACAGTTTCTATTTTAGGATAGTTCACACGGTAAGACTGTTATGAATTCACCTTTTCGTGGTATGACATACTTGTTCCATTTATAATTAGGCAAATCGATAATGTTTGAGTTTTTATCAAAGTAAATCGATAAAGTTTCCATATTTACTAAACTAAAATTAATAGCTACCTTACATTAATTAATTAGATATCTAACACCTTAAAAGAGTACGACTAAGAACCAATAGTCAAATTATGCAATGGTATAGTGGTTATATTATTCCATCAATTCATATCATAGGTAAGTTATTAATCGGCTATTAATTTAAGCCCTAATTAAATTAGAAGGCATCAATTCCTAATCCACATTAGTCATTATAGATACAATTAGAATACATGTACATATTACATTATACTAATCCATTTGATGTTCTTATATCGAAATGCAAACTCCATGAATAAAAGTAATAGGCCATTATAAATCAATATGAAAGGAAACAACTAAAACCACTGTTAAACAATCTAACTAAAATATTATTTCAAGCTCAAGAGAGACACCAAGTAAAATAACATCTAAAGCAAATAAAGTCTAGAAAAAGGGAAGAAACAATCTTTAAAAAGACGTTCCATGCCCAAATCCTTGCTTAAATGGAGTTATCCAAACATCTTCGGACTGAAATCCCTTATTATATATTAAAAGCTATACTAAAAACCACCCTAAAACTAACCGTCCTAGAAACAAAGTAAAATAAAAAAGGAAAAAAAAGAAGACCCGAAGGTCTGTGTTGCAGTAGACGAAGAAGAGAAAAAGTGTTGCAGTAGACGAAGAAGAGAAAAAGAAAACCAAAACCTAATGCTACTTGTACTGTCTGCTCGAACAAATTGTAGAGGAGAGTATATATTTGCATTGTTGGAGGTGCATAGGGCAAAAGGCATAGTAGGCTATTCCGATGTGGTTGGTCCATCATGAGCCAGCCCATATTTCTTTTTCTTCAGCGTGAAAATGCACTAACAACAATAGAGAAATGACCCTATGTGATGGGCTCATGATGAGCTCTTGTTCAAATATCCAGACATCTTCATTCTTTACAATTATAACATGGAGACAACTAGGGTCCACGTAAATTGCAATATCAAAATATGCTGAGGTCTTCAACTCTTCTCTCTAGATGAAAAAGAATTGGACAAATGCGACGTCTATTTGACTCCTCTGGGCGTTTAATTCAATCCGTAAGGTGAAAGAGCAATGATCCACTATATTGGGTATATGGTAAGCCCATTGTCCAATTTCATTTGTAAATGTTCTGGAGAAACGAAAATGCACATTTACTTCCTCCGTGGAAGTGCTTCTCAATGGAAAAATTAAAATATATGCTTAATGGTCTCTACATGATTTGTAATAAAATCCATCCATGTTCGAACTTGCAAGCTCGACTCCAAATTTTACTTCTTACGTATTTTCACACTTCAAATAAAATGTGTGTACATATTTTGACTCTATGTTTTTCGTATTACAAATATATAAAAATTGACAAATTAAAATGGCATGTATTTAGGATATAAATATAGAAGCATAATATAAGCCATTTAAATGCAAATTTTGATAATTTCTCAATATTTTATTGCACTAACCTATCGTGTATGTAATTTATTATTTTTACAACAATATCTCAATAGAAGCACTATAAATCACACAAATATTATAGGATTTAACAATTAAAAATTATGAAAAATATATACTCATCAATATACTTCTCGAAGATCTTTAATAGTGAATGCAAGATCTAAAGCCCCTTTCACCTCTATGATCTTATCAAGTGAATCCCCTAAAATCAAGATGTCATCCACAAAAACCAGTAAAGCACAACATCATTTTTTAAAGTACAAAGAGAGTAATTTGATTTAAATTGGACAAAATCCATAGAATGAATAAAACGTGTAACTTGTTGATTTTATTATTGTGAAGCATGTTTCAACCCATGAAGGGACTTCACAAGCTTGCACACTTGCTTCAGCGCTACATGAGAGTACCCATCCAACAAAATCATATGCATATATGTACATATATATATATCATCAATGAAACAATAAAGGAAGGCATTATTAACATGGAATTGATATACATGCCAATCTTTAGTATAAGCAATTGCCATTAATATGCGTCTTGAAGCGAGCTTAGCCATTAGAGAAAAACTATGGATATAATCAACTCCTCTTACTTGATTATATCCTTTGCTAACAAGCGAGCTTTGTAATGCTTAGTTGAATCACTAGGTTTGTATTTGATCTTAAAAACCCATTTAAAACCAATAGCATGTTTACTTGGAGGCAAAGTGGTGAGATCCCAAGTATTGGTGGATTCTAAAGTAAACAACTCCTTGTTCATTACCTCCACCTAATTGTCATCCTCTTTTGCTTCATGATAGTTTTGAGGCTCTCATATTGCTAAAGCTAATGAGACAACAAAATCACGAGTTAAACATCTAAAAGTATTATGGTGAAAAAGGGAACAATGTTGAGTAAGGAAGAGTAGGTCTGCAAACAACTTGTTACCAAAGCTCATTATACATTTTGCACATTATGAATGAAGTCTCTAAGCTAGCCTAGTGTTCTTCTATCTCTTTGTGACCTAGATAATGAACATGTGTCATCTAAAGTTGGTTCTATAGGTTATGTGTGTGAGCAATTAGTAGGTTGAGAGTATATTGATTCTTTATCACTAGATTGTGCAATAGGAGGACTAAGAACAAAAATTTCATTAGAAACTACTTTGTAAGAGGGAAAAAATTTGGAAGGTTTAGCCAAAGGAGGTGAAACAAAGGAATCTTGATGAAGTGAATGATAGAGAAAAATGTGTTTAGGGAAAAAGACATCTCAGCTAACAAAAAATTCATGAGAATCTAGTTTGTAGGTCCCGTGTAAGATATCAAAAGGGGGAGTAAATTAATACCTTTTGCAAAAATGAAACTTTTTTTATTTTTAAAACAATTCCCCTCTTAATAACTTAAATGGTGTGACAAGTAGTAGAAAATTGATTGTTTAACTTAGGCAAAAAAAATAACAACAAAGTAATAAAAGTTAAAAACAAAATAGAGTAGAGAGAAAAAAGATTAGGTGATCGATTTATAGAGTGTTGGCCTTTTGCTTACTACTCTCTTCTAGCTCTAATGCTGGGGACCTGGTCCTCTTCACTGGTATTGTTTTACTAGCCCATTCTTTTCACTAATAAAAAATCAATAAGAGGTTATAAGGATATTCAATTGCTTCTCTATCCTATCTCACTAGCTCTTCTTAAGCTAAAAATAGGACTTAGAACTCCCTAACCTCACACACACTTGAAAATAATGTCAATAA
Organism: Lumnitzera littorea; assembly: GCA_024138015.1. Classification (NCBI taxonomy): domain Eukaryota; kingdom Viridiplantae; phylum Streptophyta; class Magnoliopsida; order Myrtales; family Combretaceae; genus Lumnitzera; species Lumnitzera littorea. The sequence goes on from JAMXBB010000006.1 coordinate 65,365,860, forward strand.
TGTTTACAAAGAAAATAAGACAATATAATCAAATAACTCTTTACAACATTTGCACAAATGCAATAACATTGAAATAATAAAACTATTCTCGCTCAGTTTTTGACTAAGTTTATGACATAGTTTCTAATAGTCTGCATGAAGAGAATTTTTGAAATTCAACTCTATACTAAGTATATTAGTCTTTGTTTCATTAGCAGCTCGACTTATATTTTATTGATCCTCAATGTAATAGTAAAAATAATGGCCAGTTGATGTAGAAAATAGTGGAGATATTTCCTTTTATTGTTATCTTGACCATGCACTTTGTGACCAAGCACTTTATAACCAAGTGGTGGAAATCTCTCATGGGGTTGTTATATTTTAATTTTGAATTTGAATTTGAATAATAGATGGCATTGCTATAGTGATGATTTGCTTTGACTCTCTTTTGATTATGTGGAACTTTCAAAATTTGAAAATTAAACTTCAAATATTATAGATAAACATGAAAATATATGAACAAATCTTTGTATATCTAGCCCTTTAAGAATAGTCAAGCACTTAATTATAGTTTATCTGATATTTAGTGTGAGCAAATCTATTTTGTAATGCCTTAGAAGGGGGTCTAATAGTTTTGCCTAAAATTTTGATATCATATATGCACCCATGATGTAAAGACCGCCTTACAAATCAGAGGTTGCAAAGCTATAACTAGTAAGTTTCTAAGGGTACTTATTCAATTTATATATATTTGCTTAACTATATATATATCTACGAGTGATTCAACAATCCACAGTCACCAAAACTATAGAGAGTCGAAATCACCTACCAAACAATAAGAAAGGGAATCTATATCTTGACAATTGTAATGCCACTAAATACATTAAAAGTTTAATTCAGCTATACCACTTACTTTCCTAAACTTATATTTTACATGCTCAACTCGATGGAACACTCTACACTCGAATCCTAACCTAGCCCTAACTTTATAAGACTTGCAAAAGAAACTATTAGAGGGTAAGCTATATCTAGCTTAGTGAGTAACCTTCCTACCTAACCATCAAACAATAATAAACAAGTTATTTATCAAACACATGAATGCAAGTATAAGCATATGCAATGCTAATAGTATATACAGTCAGCCAGAAACTATATATAGCACGGTTTTAACTCTTACCATTGCCTAGGTTGAGAAGTATTTAGCTAAGTCCAGATCTAAGTATCCATATCTAATATGAAATCTCTTAATAATATAACTACCCTCAATAATAGACACGGATCAACCTCAAGTAGAAGAAGGCACTCCTTGGAACCGAGTAGTTCCTAAAGGTCGAGGTAAGAACATGCTGTATGAAATATGTCATGTGATAAACAATCACAATACATAATATCAATATGGATCCATCTAAGCATGATCTCTTACTCTACTGCATGGTGTTGATGCTCTTTAACTCTTGCTATAAGATGTAATGCATGCCCAGTTTAATTAGAGGCTGAATATTTATTAATTTCAAATTCGTAGGGTGAAGTATATTCTAGACACTCCAATGCTCCACGTTCTAATGCAGTAAACAAGGGTATTTGAAATATCTTAAGATATTTTGCAAGCATAGGTTAACTAAAATAGGCATACACAAGTTCCCATATACCACAATATGCTTAAGTTCAATTATCATATGCAATTTGATAGTGCACTAACTACAAGTACAAAACAAAGTAAAATAAGGTGTGATATACTCACTCAGCCTTAAAGTCAAGTATTCCTAGTAGTCCTCGGTAGTCTTGAACTTAGTATCTCAAATCACCTGAGTAAGGTAACTAAAGTAAATAAGATTTATCTTAAGCTTAATCTATTCGCTAACTTCGCTATAATTTCCCTATTTTTGCTAATTTTGTATTTTAGTCATAACTTTCTTGTTTTAAGGCAAAATTTCACATTCTTATGGTCTATTTTCATCATTTTTAAGTGTTCTTTCATTTGGTGAAGTCCTTTGAGGTGTTTGGACTTGTAAGAATTCAATTTAGGCTAAACAAGTTCATTGATCAATGGTATTGGTTTGACTACTGTAGAATTTGGGCCTAGTTTTGGGCTTTAGGCTTAATTTTGGGTGTTGGGCCTCACACTTAAGCTTTTGGGCCTTTATTTAGGTATCTTAAGTTTAAATTTCTGATCAAATTCCATAACTTTTAATTTGGGCCTTATTATCACTCTTGTGGGCCCAAATGGGCCATTTTTACTAGTTTAAGGTCTTTACTTACTAAGAGGCCTATAGGGGATGGCTTTAATGAGCTTTTGGACTTAATGGGCCTTTTATATTTTATTTTATAAGCCCTTTAATTTATGGTTTAGATCTAGTCACTAAGTTATTGGGCTTTATTCTTGATTCTTTAAAGGACTTTTGGGCTTATCTTGTATTTTAGGGCCTTAAGTCCAACTCTACTTATGATTTTAGGCTTAAGCTTACTAAAGGCCATAAGATAAGTCCATTTTCTATTAGGATTCAGATCTGGTTCTTTTCATTTATTAGGCTCCTAATCATATTTTTGAGGCTTTAATAACTAAGCTAATTAAGGCCTAATTTGCATTGTAGAATCCTAAACTTGATTCTAACTTATTCTAATGGGCTAAATATCCTAATGGGTCTACTAAGTAACCCATTTTACTAAGTGTTTTAGATTCGGTTCACTTCATTAATGGGGTTTCTAATACTATTTATAAGGCCCTAATCACTAGCTTAACTAGTTTAGGCCATTAACTCATCATTACCTTACTTAACTTGGTTAATTACATCATAAATTATACTTAACACTAAATAATCATGTTATTAAGGAAATAAATCAAAATTTGTAGATTTGAAACTTTCATGAAAGTAGCAACCAAGTAGGGTTCTTCTAGGCTTTCCTTTAACTTCTTCCATCTAATACTTATCCTAGTGTGTTTCCTTGTTTTAATCACATTTATACTTGCTTTAAGCTAATAACATCACCTAGCATGGTGAAAACAAGATATATACATATCAAGGAGGGGGCGGCATGGATGATACTTAAGGTTTCATGGAGTTTAATCAACATCTTTTCAAGTTATCTACATAAAACTATCTCTTACACCTCTAGAATACAAATAGTAAATTAGCTAAGTACATGAATAAATGTATAATTATAAGGCTCTAAAATGATGTGTACATGATTATACCATTTCTATATAGTATTTGTAATCTTAAACTCTGAAGATATCATAAGTATAACTTATGTAAACAAGAAAGTCAAGTCAAGTGAGTTTTACCATAGGCTGGCTTGTACGAGTTCTAACTTTTCCACTCAAAAACTAAGTAAAAAACTTACTCCTTTAAGGACAAATGTTTGTCGACAAGAAACTAAGGTGTGTTTGTGATCTTTTGGTGGTGACAACTTGTCATTTGGTAGTGCTTAGTGGAGGTAGGACCCAAAAGGCATTGATATGTGCAAGGGGAGATCCAATAGCTCCTTTTGTTTTCTTCCCTTTTTCCTTTGGTTTTTGTTAAGGTTTCTTGAGAGTGTTTCCTAGGGTTTTCTATGCATGAAGAATGGTGTAAAATGAGGGTTTTAGAGTTGTGAAATGGCCGATATTGAAGGTGGATTAAGTGGGACAAGAGGTGGCTATTTTGGGATAAGGGTACACGGTCCCCTCTTACTACTATTGTACCTTATTTGCTTTTTGCTAAATGAGGCAGGATTTTATCTCCTTAAGGACAAGTGTCCTTTAATTCCCAATTAATCCTTTTTTTTTTTGTTTTTAATTGGGTTTAACTTGCTACTAATTAAGATGTAATGAGAGTTGGTAGATGGATTAAAGGGTAATTAAGCTAATTAATCGCGATTATACTTAATCAAGTAATTTAGGCCTAATTAGGGTGTAACTAGGGTCTTACCGTATTTTATTGCTTTAATTAGGTTTATTGACCTATGTTACTTTGTTTGTTAGAGTCATTTATTATTTAAGATTGATTAGGGTTTCCAGACCGCATATGACGCTTATGATTTAGGGTTTCCAAGCGATTGGAGAAATTATTTGTAATCAACAAATAGTTTAGGGGTATACATAGGGTTTATTAGTTGAATCAGGGTTTTGGGCTTCTAATCAAGATTTTACTCAGTCTATTGATATTTTCCAATCATTTTAAGTTTTCTCGTGTATTAGGGTTTTACATGTACGATTAAGGTTTTATTCTCTTTAGGGTTTTCCGACTTTATTACTTAGGGTTTATGACTTATTATTTAGGGTTGAATCATTTAATTTATGATTTTTATTATTATATTATTTATTATTATATATTGAGCAATTCTAGGTATTACTTATTAACTCCTATATCTGACTTCGAGTTTGGATTCGAAAGTTCGTAGGGTTCATATTGTCTCCCTAAGTATAATGTTGGCATTACTAAGGAGATATTTTCATATAATTACTTTGGTTTCATATGACTAATCATTTTTTATTTGTACTTAATTATGATATAAAACTCGATTGGCGAATTAAGGCATAATTAAGTTTTTTAATCTTAATTACTTGTAAACTTGACATTAATTATGTATAGTTTAGGGCTTAATGTGCTAAATTAAGTTAATTAAGCCCTTTGGGTCATCTTGTCTAATTAGTTTAAAGAATTGAGACAATTATTGCTGTTCAGGTACATTTTAGAAGGTAGATTAAGGTTTTAGGGCAATTAAGTGATTTTTCTCCGATGAATGAATAGTTTTACTATTTAATTAGAGTACAATAGTTGGATTAGGGTTTACGACTTTAGATTAAGGTTTTACAATCATTTTAAAGGTTCACATGTATTAGGATTTTGGTAAGGATTTTAGTGTTTGAATGTTCATTTAATGGCTATAGTATTCATTTTAAGGTTTTGAATTCGTTGTTAGGGTTATCTATACCAATATTCATTTTTGGTTTAACTTATCCTATATCGGTTTTAGAGAGCTCTCATGGGCTTTAACTATAGTCTCTCTTCCATTGGTATTTGGGGTTAATTTCATTAGATTAGGTTGAGCTTGAGAGTTAACATTAGTTATTGGCATTTATTTGTAGGATTTGAGGGCTTTGAGTGTAAGGGTTAAACTAAGACTAAGACTGCCATTTAGGGTTTTTAGAGTTTGCATTAAGGTTTTTAAGTGTAGCCTTTCAAGTATAGGGTCATTTATCATGCTAATACTAAGGGTATTTTTCGGAAGAACTTATTAACTTACAACCCTATTTTAAGAAATTTGTGATGGTTTACATGTTCCCTTCTTTGATATCTTTATTTAAATTTTGAAATAAAACTTTCATAAAAAATTTGGTTGAATTTATCCAGAATATTCAACCTTATCTATAGCAAAATATCTTGAAGTTCTTAGATTCTTGTTAGCAAAATAAGTTGTAACCTTGTCTCAAAAATCTTACAAAAATCTATACTTAACCAACCTTACTAAGAATATCAAAATACTTTCTTTTAAAAAATATATTGCTTAAACCTTAATCAAATATTTTACAAATCTGATTCTTGAGCATTCTTTAAATTAATCTAGCTTAAAATCCCGATGAACTTAACCATCTTAGTGGAATGGAATTGAGTATATTTCCTTAATATACTTAATAAAGTGAAGCTAGGCCTTCTCGCAAATTTGTCTAACTTAATTTGTTCAAATTATTTAGAAAATAGCTTAGGAATAATAACTGATCTCAATTTTATACATAATCTGCATTATTATGTTCTATTACAGATATACCATTCTACACACATTCTAACATATATTCTAACCGGTACAATTTTGACCTTAATTCTCTTCCTTGAATTAATTTCATTCTAAAATTGACCTATACACTTATTGTTCTTGTTAAACATATTGTAACCTTTTTCTATTATGGTTTATTTTAGAATTAATCATTGTTATATCATGATAAGTAATATCTCAGGTTTTTCTAACTAGTTCAATAACCTTTGGATCCGATCTGAGCTCCTAAATTTAGGGTATCAAGCTATGTCAACTGTTTTAGTTTAAACTTCACAGTACGATTAGAAAAAATTAGACGAAGTAATGCAAGTAAAATCAATTTCTTAAAATAAGCTATATAAAAGGATCAATTTGAGAAAAACGTTAATTTATCAATAAAACCAATAAACTATCAAAAATAAAAAAATTGAGCTTTTTGATATAGCAAGATATTAGAGATAAGTTAATTAATTTATAAAAATAATAAATGAAGTGAATTGTATATACTATATATGTATTTATATGTGATATGCATTATATGTATTAAATATATACATATAATAATAATAATAAGGAAAATTAATATAAAATAATGGAAAATTAATAAAAAAAAATGAATGGATGAGTCATTAAATGATGTAATAGCCTAAGATTAATTAGAAAATATAAGTCATCATTGGAATAATGAGAGAATGACATATGGCTCATAGGAAAATGACAAAATGACATGTTATTTCACTTTTTTATATGCAAAAATCCTAAAGCCTATAAATAGGACTCCAAACCTCATTTATATTATTTTAGGAATCTAAAAACACAAGAACATAATTTTAGAAAATTTGGAAAAAATTAAAATAAAAATAGAACAAGAAATATGATCGAAATTGGTCTAATCTAGTTCAATAAGGTGGTGACCTTTTGGGGACCAATAGAGGGTGGCTGGAAGAGTTTTTCCGACAAGGTGTAGCGATGATAGGGTAATTGGATGTAGTCAATTTAGTTGAGCCTATTTTTCGTTTATAAGTTCATCAAATTTATAAAAATATCAAATATTATTAATTAATTATGAATTTTAGTTTGTTGAGGTTATTTTATGTTTAGAAAAATATAGGGTCCTTAAGAAAATACTCTGTTTGGGCAAAAATTAAACTAATTTTTACAAATGTTAGGTGGTGTTATTTCAAGCTCAATTTTTGTATATAATACAGTCAATATATTTATTTAATTATAATAACAATAATTTTTTAAAGTAAGTATGTTTACTATTTATTATATTTATTTTGGATAAAATTGCTAGTTTTACTGAATTATTGAAATAATTAGTTTTTGATGAAATTAAACAATGAGACCTACATGTTTTGACTTCTGAGATTTATAAAGATGTTAGGAATACTAAGTTTTTATCTCACAAGTAAATTTATTTATTTTCTTTAATTTTTCGTAATTTTGAGTTAAAAATGATATTTTAGTAAAAATAGATAATAGCTAATTTGGTGTAATTCATGATCAATAATTAAACTAAATATTTTTCTGAGTCTAGAGGATTTTTTGTGAAATTAATTAGCTCATATACTATTTATTATGTATTTTCTTAATAAAAACCTATATATTAGTTTAATATGCAATATAGTAATTAATACTAATAAAATGTTTGACAAATTCATGTAAAATGAACACTTTTGAGTATGTTAAGGGTTGTTGGTCAAGTTTGGAAGGTGGGATTTTTAGGACTTCTAGTTTAGAATTAAAGCATATTCGGGTCAATTACGAAATTATAATAACATATGATTGAGTCACTAGTGAGAAAGAGTATTTTTGGACTTTGACAATATTGATAGACTTGTTTCTTAAGATATATTAGTAGTACTTAAAATAAAAATTGTAACAATATAAAGTTTATAGAGATCAAATACGAAATAAGTGAAATACAGTCAAATAAAGTTTAAAGATACGGTAAGGAAAGTTTATGAGAATTTGGATTCCATTGATACTTGACTTAGAAATTGTGTGTAAACACCTACTTTTCTCCCTTTTACTTTTTAGAATAGTTTATAGGATCTTAAATTAGGAAATAACACAAAAAATAAGAAATTAAAGAAAACTTAAAAAATTGAGAAATTTAGAAAAAAAAAATTCAAAATTAAGAAAAAAGCACAAAAAATAAGGAATTAAAAAAAAAAGAAAAGTACCAAAAATAGGAAGTGTAGAAAGAAACCCTAAAAAATAAGGAGTTTAGAAAATAAATTTTAAAAATTTAGAAAATTGAAAAATTACAAAAAATTAGAAAAGTTAAAAAAAAAATAAAAGATTTTAGAAAATAACATTTTATTAGGGTAGATTTTTTATTTTTACATTAGATTAAGAAGTTGGGTCGTTGAACTTAGGTTTAGATTTAAATCTACTCCAGGCTGACTTGATTTAATTACAAATATGGATAAGATACAGGCCAACGGCCTAATGGTTAAACACATGGACTTGGATTGGGTATTAAGCTTGAGGTCTTGGGTTTGAATCATGGAGAAGACATATAAAGGTTTTTTATTTTTTATTACATCTAGGATAACCACGTGTCAAGATCTCATTGCACTACATACCTTAACACGTAGCAGCGTCGGGCTGGACAACCCATCTTGACGTGGCACTACGTAACATGCTACGTCAACTGCTACGTGTTACTACTGACATGTGGTATGCTTTGGTTGGTTGTCATTATTGATGTGGCACCATGGTAGCGCCACATTAGCCCCTTTTTCCTTCCCTTTCCTTCCTTTTTCTCTCCCTCTCTCGCCTTTTTCCTGCGGTTTCCTTCTTTTATCCCTGACTTTCTTGCATGAAACCTAGCTAGTCAACCCACTTTCTCATCATTTTCGACCCCCTTCAAGTAGCAATTTCTCCAAATTAATGGCGAAATTGCAAATTACGCATGGCCTAGTTTCCATTTTGCTCAAAATCCTGTCCTCATTCATGATTATGCACATATGAAATCAGATTGAAAAAGTTCAAAAAAGTTTCTTGAGTCAAAGCTCATCAATGACATTCAATTTAATTTTTAAATCTTGCCATGTTTAATTGATGCTAGATTAGTATAAATTGGATGTCCATAACCATAGACCAACTACCCACGAGCTTCAAAATCAACTCCTAAGCTCTCTCTCTTTCTCTCTTATGGCCTCTTTCTCTCTTTAACCCATACTCTCTCTCTTCGAATCGCTCTCTACCAAGCTCTTCACCACCAACTACCACCTTCACTAGCTTCCATACACCATTAGCTCCCTAACCCAACTCTTCTCAACCTCCGCCATGCCCTTTAGCAATGCTACTAAGCTTACTGCCACCTAACCCTAACCATCGAACCTCCTCTCCTCAAACCACTACCTTTAGCCGCTTTTACCTCAAATCGATCACACAACCAAACTCCTAGCCACCCTAAACCTTCAACTCGACCACTCATTCGCACCTAGCCATCACCCACGACCGCCACCCAAGACCACCACCAACCACCACTTTACACTGCCCTCCAAATCACCTTTAACCACTACGGCACTTTACCTACCCCCCTATCCTTAATAAGAAACACATGAAACACTCTTTACCCCTTCAATTTGGTTACTAAATCGAGTAGAATCAATCTCCGTAGCCATTGCTTCTTTTACTCCAATTGCAACTCGACTAGCTTGACCTAATCCAAGCTCCAACCTTACCCTCTGACCCGAGCTCTGACTTACTAACCGACCCGATCGACCCGTACCTCTTCCTAGTCTGAATCGAATCCAATTCGAGTTATTATTATTATTATTTATTTATTTGCTTAATTGTTCTATTTATTTATCCACGTAAATGTAATCAAATAAAAAAAAAAAGAAAGAAAAGAAAAAGAAGAAAAGAAAAGAAAAAAGGAAAGAAGGAAAAAAAGAAAGAGTAATTTTGTTTTATTTTACTTTTACTAGTTTAATAAAAATATATAAAATATAATAGGTAATAAATAAATAAATGATAAAATAAAACAAGTAGGATAGGGAATAAAATTATTTTATCACTTAGAAAAACTCATTTTTCAAAAGGTAAAATAAATTCAACCATTTTCCAAATTTAGATCATTTAGAATTTCTAAAAAATAAAATCCAATTTAAGACTCTTTATAGAAATTTTCTTTAATGAACCAAATTTGTGTAAAAAACGTAAACTCAATCATTTTCAAGAATTAAAAGCAACAACCTGCTAAAGTTTTCATTAAAAGAATTATATACGTCTGATCCCAAATAGTGAATACGTAAGTACCTATGAGGCGATGGTAAAAATAAAAAAAAAAATCTAATTTTTAATTTTTCTAGATTACTTAAGTTGTCCAATTAGAATAGTTAAATTGAGTTTCATCTTATAAAATAAAAAAGGTGATTTTTAAAGATTAAAGTTAATTTTGGAAAGTTAATGGTACTTGTAAGGGTTTAAAATTCCTAACCCTCGAATCTAGATTTTTTGGTTTCAAAAAACCATTTTATAAAATTGGTTTTAATTGTTAGACTAGTGGCTAAGTTATAACCATTTGAATTGGTTATAACTTAGCTATTTTACTCGACTTCGATCGGGTAGGACTTCAATGTTGTTTTCAAAACAAAAAGAAATGGTTTTCTTTAAACCCTAGTCGATGATTAATATTAAATGGGTAGGGTTTAATATTAGTTGGTTTAAAGAAGACCTATTTTATAAAAGAACCGAAAGGGTGAAAAACCAAGCTCAACAGCTTAGCGACTTCACTAGGCACTTCTCAAGAGATTTAACTATTCGACTTTCCAAAATTAAAATTAATCCCTAAAAATCACCTTAGTGTATTTTATTTATTTTCTCTGTTGTTTGTATCATAACTATACCAACATTTTTTATAGGTTTAGTTTTATGTATTTACTTATTTTGAGGGGAGGATTTATTTTACTATATCAAGAATGCATGATAGATACGGTCGGGTCATCTTAAGACCTTGGGACAGAGAGCCATTGTGTAAGTTTCGGGTATAGTGGGGCAACTACCATTTGGGGTTGATTAGACTACCCTACTTAAACTATGATGTGACCAAGGAATCATTTTTTTCACAACGCGTAAGGTCACAGAGTTTAAAGACTTTTAGAACCCACTCTTCTTGCATACATTTCATAGGGTTGACAAATAACTAACAAAGTGATAAAATTCGGAGTTTCTTTCCCTGTATTTTTCCTATAATTGATGTACATAGGAGGTCTTATATATTTTCTTTTCATGTAATTAGTCTTTCCTTTGTAATTTATGCTTTCTTTATAATATTTCACAAATGGCTAGCTTATTCAACACTAAGGTTTTCGCCAAGGAGATTCATGTCGACAAACCTATAAACCTAAAGCCCATACTCAATCAATAATTTCAAACCTTCAACCCAAGAGAATAATAGTTCATTATTAACAAGATTAGACCCATAGTCTCACTAGCCAAAGTGGAGGTTAACATCACACTAGTAAGGGCCTTAGTCCATTTCTGGGAGCCTAAAGAAGTGGCTTTTCAATTTGGACCACACCTAATTAGTCCAACTTTAGAAGAGAACATCTAATTGCTCCAATCTCCTCCTTTGGATGAAATATGCATCCTAAAACTGAGCTTCGATCCAGCCCACATTTTTTCAAAATTCCTAGAGATACGTAAGACTGAGATAAATGGGGCCTTAGATGATTACAACAAGCATGCCATTAAGATATGGGATCTAGTCTATTGGTTCCTGAATGAGCCCAACTCTAACAAATAAGCTCTATTTCTTGGAAATTGGAAGGAAAACCAAATCAAGGCCTATGTACTAGTAGTATTTGCTACTATCTTGTTTCTAAGTGAGTCTTTTCTTATATACTTTATGGTGATAGAGTTAGTGGCTTAATTCTAGGAAGGGAAGTCTTACATTCTTGCCTTACTTACTGAGCAAATAAGGAACCTTAATTTCCTTAAGAAAAGAGGCTGTGGAGATCTCAGGTTAAGCATGGCACTATTACTGGTGTGGTTCATTAGTCACATCAAATGATTTGGGTTGGACTTAATAAGGGGAGCATTTGCCAATAAGATTGATCTTGTTGATTCTTTCGTTGATAAGATCAAATTACCAGAAGATATCCTTACCTTTCTTTAGCTAGAGGTTCTATGAGATTTTTGAGTAGAAGACATACTGTGGACTGCTAAGTAAAGCAATTACATTAAGGTCATACTGATTTGCAAAAATTACCATGCTATACCATTGATCGAAATGAGTTAATGTATAGAATACTACCTAAACAACATGGTAAGACAATTTGGAGGGATCCAAGACATAGTCCACAGGCCTTCATTAGAGCCATTCACTCTTAATCTTGAAGAGCCTTACTCCACATAAAAGGTATCCAAGCTTCATAAGATCAAAGCTTGGTGAGGCACCCAGACCGTAAGCCTAAACATCGATCTAAGTGAGTTCATAGGAGAAGTAGACAAACACTGGGTTACTAAAGAGTATTTATACGATCAACTTCACAAGGCAAGTACAATGTAGTATCGGGCACCAAAAGTCCTTCAACCATCCCTTGTGTACCCTAGCTCTAAAATGGTGACTTATATAGACCAAATGAAAGCTTGTATGGAGGTCTTTTATGATGAAAAAGACAGATGGGAAAACCTATTTCAAGAGTCTAAGCAAAGGTCATACGCCTTAAAACACCAGCTGCAAATGGCCTAGAAGAAGATTCAAGAGTTTGAGGAAGTGACTAAGCAAGACCAAAAGAAGGAGAAAATGTCATTTGGTCCATAGAAAAAAAGAAAATTAATATAAACAAATTTGTCCCTTGTCCTTTCTCTTATACAATAAAACTCCACGAATTGAAAAATAATAAATAACTTGTTGTTCTGTTAATTATTCATCAATTCCCTCCTTTCCATCCATGTAGCTCATTTGCATTAAAATATCCATGTGCTAACTTGTTGAGAAGTGGTTTTATCCAGGTCACCAAGATAGCTCCCAAACGTCAAACTTTCCAAAGAAGCCTTATCAAAACCCATTCTTAAACTAAAATGGCCAACCAAGGAAATGACAACACCAACATCAACAATGACAATGTCAATCACGAAGTTATTGATCCCACTAAGCTAAGGTTCTAGTCTTTGGAACAAACAGTGAGGAAGATTGCAAATCAATTGAGCTTTCTTTTTGATAGCATAACTTTGCTTAGATCTATGGCTCCATCAAACGAAGAGAGTTCTAAGGCTAAATATGGAAAGAATGTTGAAGCCTTACCCCTTGAAGTGGAAGAAGCCCACCCCAAGGTCAATTAGGCCTTCGAATCTTTTGAAACAGAAGGGGTATTTCCAAAAGCCAAACCAACTTTTGAGCCGAACACTTATTCATTCTTGATTAACCTAAAGCCTAAAGCTGATCAAGACTGACTAAAAGAGTTGGAGAAGCAGCTAACTCAACAAATTATCGAAAAAATGAAAATGTTTGAGGGGTATGATGGATTCGAGCATACTGGCATAATAGATTTCTTTGCCTATGATTATGGTAGCTTCCTAAAAAAATTCAAAGTACCTAATTTTGACAAATACAATGGGATTGGATGCCCTAAGCTGCATACTTGGCTGTATGTAGGCAAAATGAGCATGTATGTATAGTATGACTAGCTTATGGTCTAAACCTTTCAAGATAACCTAGCTAACCCCACCTTAACTTAGTACGCCTAATTGGACTTTAATCAAGTGAACACATGAGAAAAGCTGGCTAGTGCATTCTATGAGCAATATAGATTCAACATCGAAGTGGTACTAACAATGATGGATTTGGTCGCCTAAGGAAGAGGCATACTAAATCTTTCAAAGAGTATGCCTAAAGGTGGAGGTCTTTCGCTGTAAGGGTATCTACCCCCGTGATTGAAAAAGAGTTAACTACAACTTTTATCAACACTTTCGAGATACCCTATTTTGCTCACCTAATCAAACAAGCCTCTTCTAACTTCATAGAGGTAGTAACAACAGGGTATCGAATTGAAAGTGTTATTTCCTCTAGCAAGCTATAAGAGACAACAGATAGAAGACCACCCTTTACTAAACCTACCACTTGCAAGCCTAGGGAAGCTACTGTCAACATGGTCAATTCGAATGCTAAGCCTAAGTCCTGAGTCTTTTTCAGGGCAAATCCCTCACCAACTCAACAACAGTATAGAAGCCAACCACAGGTTAGTAGAACCCCGAAGTAGTTCACTAGAATACCCGTTCTACTCAGTTAAGTACTTGAAAAGTTAAGGAGAGATAATCTACTCCATTTTGAGGCTCTTAGTAAAAGGTATAGGCTAAGGTTTTTTTATCCCAATGTAAGATGTCAGTATCATCTAAGGTAGGTAAGCCATTTAACTAACTCATGTTGGAGGTTGAAAAACAAAATCTAAGAATTAATTGATGAAGGTACAATATAACTGGATTTTGTGGTGGCTCCTACTCCAAATGTCAACAACAACCCCCTACTAAACCATAAGCCCATCATCAATATGATATTTGACCACTTAGAGCCTGCCATCAACATGATCGGCCCTGACCAAGAACCTAAGGTTTATAGATTCTACAAAGAAGAAGAGAAGCAAATTCCACAAACTAAAAGGTATACCTTCTATGTGCTTATAGCCCTCGAAAATTATAAAGTTGCCCCCCTCAACCACCAAGCAGTAAACTAGGGGCAGTCAAGCTTGCTTGTAGGGGAGATTACCTACTTTGATAGAATCTATGATCCGAGGGAAGACTTGAAAAAGAAGGTCATACTAGAAATGCTAAATACTGAACAAGTTGAACATGAAGAAGGATTAACTACCTTCACCAAGATGATCAAGTCTAACGAGTATAAAATAATGGATCAGCTCACTAAGACTCTAGCACAAATATCCCTCATGAGTCTATTAATGGCATCAGACCCACATTGAGAAACTTTGTTTAGAGCACTAAGGGAAGTCAAGGTCCTTCATGAAATATCGGTTGAAAGGATTGGCTCTATCACTAATTCCATCCTCATTATGGATCAAATTTCCTTCTCCGTCGAAGAGTTGGGCAAAGAAGGTAACCAGCACACAAAGCCTCTATTCATAATAGTGAGGATAAATAACATCATTAGAATAAGTGTCCTCATCAACAACGGGTCATCTCTAAATGTTTGTCCTCCGGCTACCCTGGATCTATTGGGCATTGATATAACTGCTACAAGCTAAGTTTGACAACAGTGAGAGCTTTTAAAGAATCTAAGAGAAAAATAATAGAGGAGATCGACTTACTAGTGGATTTAGACCACAAATGTTGAACATCCCAATCCAGGTTTTGGACATTCCAAGGACCTTCAATCTATTATTAGGAAGGCCTTGGATACATTCAGTAGGGGACATACTGTCAAGTCTTCATCAAAAAGTTAAGTTCATCTTCAACAGCCAGGTCATCATAATTTTGGGAGACCAACATTATGAAATCTACAAAGAGACGGCTATACCTTATATTGGTATGGAAGAGCAAGAAGACTTTGGACTCCAAATGTTTGATGAGGTATGCATGATCACTAATTAGTGGAAGGAAGAGAGGTTGAAATTCAAAGAAGGCCAGTTTGGGACCCATGGGCTAGGATACATTTTGACCTTGATGGAAAAGTTGCAAAGAATGTAAGCCCGAGGTAGAAAAGGTGATAGGTTATATCATACTCTAATGACCTTGCCTCCATTGTTAGAAACTTTCATCCAAGCCGAAGTCTAGAACTTAAAGCCTATCAAAGAGGACACCTCTAGTAGAAATAAAGGGGTTAGCCCCTTCGATAAGTCTCAGCACTTGAATAATTGGTTCTCCATCCCTATGAATAGCAATAAGTCTTCCCTAGGATAAAGGATGAATCACGATCTAGTATTTTATAGAATTTTGTAATAAATTACCTTTGTTCTTCAAATGATTGTACTTGAAAGAAAGTTCCTTTAAATCAAATCAATCTCTTTTCCCTTTACTCCTGCCTTACTTATACTCTTCTTTTTACATACTTTTCTTTTTTCTCTAGATCCATTTATCCGAATAAAGGCCATGGATACGTCGCGTAGATAGATGATCAAAATATTGATATCACCTTCGACCCTATTGGGTTAGTCATTAGAAGTGATGTCAATGACCATAATGACATGCAAGAAAGCTAGCAAAAATATGAAATGAGTAGAATTTCCATTGACAAGCCAACCGAGATAATTAATGTTGGGACCAATGACAAACTTAAGGCATTGAAGATTAGGGGAAATTTGAAAGAAGACGAAAAGGCAGAAATGTCCACATTACTATTCGACTACTAAGATGTATTCATATGGTCTTATGAAGATATGTCCGAATTAGATCCGTTGATCGTAGGCTATCGATTACAAGGGGATATCAAACTTAAGAAACAAAAGTTAAGAAGGTTTCAACCGGATATCCTATTGAAAATCAAGGAGGAAGTTAGAAAATTATTGGAGGTCGGCTTCATTGAGGTGTCTGAGTATCTAAAATGGATAGCCAACATAGTACTAGTTATGAAGAAGAATGGAAAAGTTAGAGTGTGCGTGGAGTTTTGAGACCTTAATCAAGCAACCCCTAAAGATAATTTTCTTTTGCCCATATAGATGTCTTGGTCGATAACACAACTAGAAACCATATTTTCTCTTTCATAGACGGATTTTCCGAGTATAACCAAATTTGAATGGCTGAAGAAGATAAAGCTAGGATAGCGTTCATCACAACTTGGGGCATGTTTTGCTACAAAGTGATGCCTTTCAGACTAAAAAATGCCGGGGTAACTTATCAAAGAGCCATGGTAGTAATCTTTCACGACATGATGCATAAAGAAGTTGAAGTATATGTTGATGATATGATTGCTAAGTCCAAAGAAGGAGAAAATCATGTGGAAAATTTGAGGAGATTGTTTGATAGGTTGAGAAAATTCCAACTAAAGCTTAACCCAAAGAAATGTACTTTTAGAGTGACTTCAGGGAAATTATTGGGATTAATAATCAGCCAAAGGGGCATCAAAGTGAACCCTGATAAAGTCAAAGCGATAGTTGACCTACCCCCACTACGCATACTTAAAGAAATCAGAGGTTTGTTGGGCCGTTTAAACTATATAGCCTGATTCATATCCTAACTGACAAACAAGTCCTTTGTTTAAGTTGTTAAAAAAGAATGCCAAGATCAACTGGGATGAAGAGTGTAAGCTGGCCTTTACAATAATCAAAGAATGCCTCGTAAACCCTCTAATTCTAGTAGCTCCAAAACCTAGGAAGCCTTTATTCTTATACTTGATAATATTACTAGAGTCCATGAAATGTATGCTTGGCTAAAAAGATGAGGAAGGGAACGAATAGGTTGTATATTACTTGAGCAAGAAATTCACTAAAGGGGAGTAGAAATATTCATAAATTGAAAGAACCTATTGTGCTTTAGTTTGGGTAATGCATCAACTTAGATAATACACACTCTACTACGAGGTTAAATTGTTAACTCAATACGATCCCCTAAAGTACTTGGCAGATAAACCAACCCTAATTGGTAGAATCTTAAAGTGCCAAATGCTACTATTAGAGTTTGACATTATGTACGTGAACCAAAATTCTATCAAGGGGCAAGCTCTAACAGATCAATTGGCAGAAAATCCCTTCGATAGCACTCCCCAAGAGGTATAAATCAATTTCCCTAACAAGGATGTCTTAGTCGTTAAGGGAAACTTTGATAATGGAGAAGATGATGAACCACCAAATTGGAAAATGTTCTTTGATGGTGTAACTAATGTATCTGAGTGTGGAATTGGGCCAATACTAATGTCCTCTAAAGGTAATCAATATCCCATGGGCATAAGGCTTGTTTTCCCATACACTAATAATATTGCTGAGTATGAAGCATACATCATGGGACTCAAGATGGCCCTAGAAAAAGACATTCAAGAATTAGAAGTGTATGGGGACTCTTTACTCATTATTAGCTAAGCTCGGGGAGAGTATAAAACTAAAGATCCTAAGCTAGTTCCTTATCACTAGCACTTGATTGAATTGATGGAAAATTTCAAAGAAATCACCTTTAATCATGTACCAAGGACTTAGAATCAATTTGCTGATGCCTTAGCCATGCTAGCATCTATGATCTAGATATCTGGTGGAGTCGAGATTCAGCCTCTTATTATTGAAATTGAAGACAAGCCTACTTTTTGCCTAACAATTGAAGGTATGAACGACCAAAAATCGTGGTATCATGATGTTAAGACACTCCTATAACAAAGCAAATACCCCAAAGAGGCCAAGAAAAAAAGATAGAAAGATGATTAGGAGATTGGCCACTCAATTCTTAATAAGCGAGTCCACTTTATACCGGCGCTCATTTGATGGTACACTCTTAAGGGGTGTAGATGACAAAGAGTCTAAGAAGTTAATGAAAGAAGTGCATGAAGGAGTATGTGGCTCTCACATCAGTGGATACATGTTGGCGAAGAAAATTATGAGGCTAAGGTATTATTAGTTAGCAATGGGAAGTGATTGCATCAAACATGTTAGGCATTGTCGCCTATGCAAAGTTTATGCAAATAAGATAAATGCCCTGCCTCAAGAACTATATGCCCTCTCAACACCATGGCCTTTATCAATGTAAGGCATAAATATCATCGGCCCGATTACTCCAAAAGCATCCAATGGGTATCACTTCATACTAGTCGCCATCGACTACATTAGCAAATAGGTTGAGGCTTCATCTTACTTGAACGTTACTAAAGGGGTTGTAGTTAAGTTCATTAAGAGAGACATCTTAGCCCGGTACGGGACACCGAAAATGATCATCACTAACAATGGCACCAATCTCAACAACAAACTTATGTCAGAATTATGCTAACAGTTCTAGATTATTCATAGGAACTCTACTCCTTATTGACCCCAAATGAATGGAGCTATTGAAGCAACTAACAAAAACCTGAAAAGAATCATTGAAAAAATGGCTGTCGCATATAAGGACTGGCATGAGTTGTTACCATTCACACTTATGGCTTATTAGACTTCCATTAGAATGTTGATTAGGGAAACATTGTACTCTTTGGTATATGGAATTGAAGCGATGTTACAAGTAGAGGTTGAAATCCAATCACTTAGGGTACTATCAGAAACTCAGTTGGACGAAGCCAATTGGGTAAAGAAATGTATCAAGTAGTTGAATTTGATTGACAAAAGAAGATTGATAGCCTTGTGTCATAATCAATGTTATCAACAAAGGATAGCTCGAGCCTTCAACAAAAGGGTATGACCTCGAAACTTCAAAGAAGGAGATTTGGTGTTGAGAAAAGCTCTCTCTAATACACAAGACTCTAGAGGGAAATTTGCTCCTAATTACGGAGGTCCTTATGTTGTGAAGCAAGTATTACTAGGAAGGGCTTTGATTTTGTCCCAAATGGATAGTTCAGATTTGAGAGATCCTATAAATGTTGATGCTATAAAATTGTACTATCCACAAGAAGTTAGTGAAAATTTTACTCAACGCGAAAACGCTAGTCATTCTGAATGTCATTGTGGTCTAATTTTCATTATCTATAAGCAAATTTGGTATCCTTGGCCATTGTTGTCATTGGAATAATCACCCTCTCCATAGAAAGGTCTAATTCCCTTTACTCCATCTAATCAAAACCATACGCTGAAAACACGAGAGAAGTTAAGAAATGAGATCTAGAACATTGGTAATTAATAAAACTCTTTAAAATACTTTATTACGAATTGATCCCCCTTGATGGAGAGTTTTATTGTTTATTTTTCAGGGGAATGTGAAATCTGAGAAAGCAATAACAGAAAATGCTTGTTAATTGAGAATAAGGCTTTTGGTTCATAAAAGTTCCAAAGAAACTAAAACAATGGGTGGCTTTTTGTATCGGGTTTAATTGCCATGATTTCTCTAAAAGAACAAACGAAGTCTCAAATGTTCTACGTCAAGAACATTTGAGTTGATAACAAGGGACTAAAACATGAGCTAGTTGTTTCTGATGGGGCTTTTCAAAAAGGTTCGATAGTTTAGGCAGTATCGACAAAGACCAAGTAAGTATTTCCATACAATGTTAGCATGCCAATTTTTGAATCTTGCACTTGCATTTAGAATAGTTTTTATTCCTAACAGTCTTTTTGAACTAGCCCATAAAGCATTCACTTTCTGCATTTAGTGTTTAGCTAGTCTTTGAAGACATGATCTTAACTCAATCTCTTTACTAAGTTTCTTTCCCTTCGTCACTTTCATCTTAACAAGCTTATAGGATCATTCCCCTTTATAGGATTTTCTCAAGTAAGCCTATAGGGCACTTCCACTCTGTTCACCAATTTTTTCTCAAGCAAGCCCATAGGGCATTTCTCCTCTATTCACCAATTTCATTGAAGCACTTCTTTGCACTAAGTTTAGGGTTACTAATCTTCGAGAGACACTCCTATCTAGATTAGTGAGCTTTGTAAGGTATGATCAAGTTTTAGATCGATCTTAGTTTAGGGTTGCTAGTCTTCGAGAGATGCTCTCGCCTAAGTTAGTAAGTCTTGTGAAGTACGACTAGGTTTTAAATTGATCCCAATTGGGGATTACTAGTCCCCAAGAGACACTCCCACCTAGGTTAGTGAGCCTAGTGAGGTACGACTAAGTTTTTGTTATTTGTTTAATTGTTTTATTTATTTGTCCATGTCAATTAATGAAATAAAAAAAAAAGAAAAAAAAGAAAGAAAAGAAAAGAAAAAAGGAAAAAAGAAAAGATAAAATATAATAAGTAATAATTAAATAAAGTGATAAAATAAAATAAGTAGGATAGGTAATAAAATTGTTTTATCACTTAGAAAAACTGATTTTCCAAAAAAAAAAAAAAATTCAAGTCTTTTCCAAATTAGGATCACTTAGAATTTTCAAAAAATAAAATCCAATTTAGGACCCTTTTTAAAAATTTTCTTAAATGAACCAAATTTAAGTAAAAAACATAAACTCAATCATTTTTAAGAATTAAAACTAATAACCCACTAAAGTTTTCATTAAAAAAACTACGTACGTTTAATCCTAAATAGCGGATACGTAGGCACCTACGGGGCGACAATAAAAATTAAAAAAAATATAATTTTTCCTTTTTCTAGATTACTTAAGTTGTTCAATTAGAATAGTTAAATTGAGTTTCGTCTTATAAAATAAAAAGGTGATGTTTAAAGATTAAAGTTAATTTTGGAAAGTCAATGGTACTCGTAAGGGTTTAAAATTCCTAAACCTTGGATCTAGATTCTCTGGTTTCAAAAAACCGTTTTATAAAATTGGTTTTAATCATTAGACTAGTGGCTTGGTTATAACTTAACTGTTTTTCCTGACTCCGATTGGTTGGTGACTCCAAAGTTGTTTTCAAAACAAAAAGAAACAATTTTCTTTAAACCTTAGTCGAGGATCAGTATTAAACAAGTACGGTTTAGTACTAGTTGATTTAAAGAAGGCTTATTTTATAAAAGAATCGGGAGGGTGAAAAAACCAAGCTTGACATTGTGTTTATGTTTTCGTAGGTGTGATAAATAAGAAAGGACCACGTTGCAAAGTTTAAGATTTTACACTATTACCAAGTCTAAGTCCATGCTTAGAGTAGATATAATGCTACTCATAGCACTACATACTGTTTGATACTATGTTGATTGAATATGGGTATATCTTGGGTGAACTAATATGATAATATAGTAGATGTTGATATGGTGATTTTGAATGACAGTAATTATATCTTGGTTAAACTGTTATGTTGCTATGTTGGATGTTGATATGGTGTTTACGAATGATTATACTAACTTGGAGAGTTGAGAGATTGCTAACTCAATCTCCTTAGTGTTCACCTAAGTATACCCTAAGTGAGATGCTAGATTTTCGCTAATGAGAGTTTAAAAGCTAGAATCAGATAACTAGGTTAAATAAAACTTAAAGATTGATTGTGTTGATTGATATCCTTGAGTTGTTATTGCATATCATGGCATGGTATGGTATGGTATGGCACGGTACAGCATGGTACGGCACAAAAAGGGACTTATGGGTCAAAATTTTTAGAATGAGGCTTCCAAGTGATTAGGGAAAAATCATGGCTCTATGAACTCAATTTTTGAAAGCATATAGAATTGCATTATCCAAACATCTTGACTATTTTGATAGTTGGATTTGGTAAACTGTGGTATGTAGTCTAAGTTGGTCTCGTTGCCTTTTTAACTTGGTGAACTACAGTGTATAGTCTAATTTTGTAAAACATAGTTGGGGTCCTACTCTTAGGCAGCTCTTTGTTACCCTTTTTGATATTAGTAGACTCTATAGTATGTAGTCCAATTTGGTAAGGGTCTTACTCCTAGGAAACTCCTTGTTTCCTATAAGTTCCTAGACATTATATCTAAATGCCCAGCTATGTCGACTAACCGGATGAAAATTAGAAGGGCATAAGATATCAGTACCAATGCAGGCTACATACATGAGTATACCATGCTGTATTGCTAACAATAAATGCCTAGTTGGGCAAATGCATGTTTGAAGTTGAACTTGCGGAATATAATTGAAATGTTTCGATTATGATATGCGATATTGTCTATATTATATTGTTTATTATCCATTCTCACTTAGCTTTAGTAGCTAAAAGGATAACACGTTTTATCCTTAGGCTAACACCATCATAAAGGGCCTAACACTAGGGGGAATGTATACTAAGAGTATGAGTTAGAGTCGATGACTTTTGTATAGAACCTATATTAAGTTAAGAATCTTACTATTGTGAAGATGCCAAAAGAAAAAGCTAGTTCATGTTTTGATGTCAATATTATGCAATACACATAAGTTGTAACTGAATATCTAGCTAAACTCCTATGTAGCAACCACTTTATCATGTAAATAAAGTTGTCCTTTGATGACTAAATAGGTTGAGTTAAGTTTTCAGCAAGTATTCCTATGTAATGGTGCATTTCGTGCTAAGCCAAGATGTGACATGATATATCTATACACTTCATAAACATATTAGTAATAACTTAACATATGCTTTGTTGTCATCAAAACCATCTTAGGAGACTTAACATTGATCATATAGTCTATAGCCTTTTTGACATGAGGAGTAACCTAAAAAAAAACACAACATCAACTTCTAGCATTAAGTTTCTTTTAGTTCTAGTAAGACAACTCCATAACAAAGGCATCTGAAAGTTTTGAGATTATCATAGGATGATTCTTTATTGTGTAAGAGTGAATAGGGTGATTTCCAATGCAAAATTTGCATAGGCATAATATTGATGAGATAGGTAGTCATTAAGATGCATTCCTCCTAAAATTTCTTAGGAAGATATGCATGTATTTGAGGGCATGAGTAGTGTCCATTAAATGTTTGTGTTTTCTTTCCACAATACTGTTTTGTTGCCATATAAAGACAATAGTTTTGTGATGTAACATTCCATTATTTGCGAAGAGACCTTGACAATCTTTAGAGAGAAATTCACTACGATTATCTAACCTTACCACTTTGACTATAGAATTAAAGTGAGTTTTAGTATATGAGAAGAAATTGGATAGAATAGTAAGTGTTTAGGGATTATGGACATTAGATAAGTTCAAGTATGTCTTGTTTTATCATCTACTATGATAAGAAAAAATCTTACGCAAGAAGTTGAACATGTATTATAAGGCCCCCATATATTTATATGAACTAAATCAAAAGGATGCAAAGAGCTAGATGTAAAAGGATATTGAAGAAATTTACTAATAAGGCAAGTATCACAAGCAAAAGTAGACAAATCCAAGTCTTTTTAATGTGGAAGATGATGAAGTTTAGACAACGAAGCATCTTAAGCTATTATGTAACAAGCTTAAGGACAATTTACTAGTTAAACACAATACATGTTCAGTACCATTAAACATTATGTTGGAAGCACACTAATTTTGGCTTAAGCTTTATGGCATAAAGTCTAAAATGCAATCCAGTTGATGAAACAATTCATTGAGACATCTAGTCCTAAAATAGACATTGGGAGAAGTCAAATATAGTAAGCAAGTTAGAGTTAGTAACTAACTTACTTATTGATAGAAGGTTGTAGGAGAAACTTGGTACTAATAGAACATTTGTTAGAACAATATCATCATTTAGAATAATATTGCCTATGTTCTAACAACTTTCATGTTTCCATCGAGTAATTTAATCTGAATTGGATTAGGAACTTGTTGTTTTTAGAATATAAGGTATGGATATGGAGTCATGTGGTCCTATTCCTTTGTATCAACAATCTAAGTAAACTCGTTATTACCATTTGTAGTGAAATAAGCAAAAGAAAACACATTATGATTGTGCCTTAAGCTAATTATTGGATATTTTCATTATTATGTCTTATGAATTAAGTGGCATTCATTATTATATTGTTTATATTTTTACTCTATAATAATATCCTTGAATAATCATATAGTTATTCTAAATGTCTCAAGATGTTCATTATTATGGGAACAATAATGAATTAAATCTAGTATGAGGTTTGATGATAATCATGTCATGTTTATTTGTATAGGGAAACAAATCAAACTCATAAGTACATATTAGAGAACTATGTACCAGACTGACCTACCATGAGGTCACTACATGGATTAATATCATATGTGATTCTCACTATAATGATGTCACTGCATCCTTAGATCTGAAATCACCATGGATTCCAATATGAGGAACATTATGATTTGATTCAATCAAACGTTATCTTTAACCAGATAATTATAAAGGTTGTGACTAGGCATAGTGTGAATCATGCAGAGAGAGATAAGTGATTAAGATGGGATTTTTCCATCTAATTATGAGATTGATATCTCTTGCCTCCTTGATAAGTGGGATTGAGAAATCCATGGTCTTGCTCAAATGAATTAATATTATGATCAATGTCATTTGTCATATCAGTTTACTTAGATATAGAGAAATGGTAAGGTTGAATAATATAAGGGTAACACCATCCATGCTTTATGTTCAATCTAGATATTGTGTGACAAAAGGATTATGACATAAGTTATGGATTAGGCAAAGTCGGATCATTGATCTATGCTTAATTTAGGTAGACAATGTTTTGCTGGAGGCTACTTATGTCTTGTAGGCTCAAAAGGAGTTTAGGGCTAATGCTAACACTAAGTGAACCTACAGGGGTGCATATAAAGAATGAACAAAATAAGCTATGGGTTTATTTTGATTAAGCTTAGTAGGAAGTATAGAAATATTTATTCTTCTTAATGATTTAGGAATGATAAATAATTATTTTTATTGTTTTTAGTGAAAAATAATAAATAATGTATTTAATATTATTAATATGCTTTAATGTCTCACCAATCTTATAATATCTTTTAAAAGATATTTTCGCTAGTTTATATATTGATATGGACAACTCTCTATTAGGATTACGCTAACATTATATCGTTAACACTAGACATGTAGAGAAACTTTATAGACTAAAAATAGAGAGTGACATGTGAGATATTGTTAGGGTTTCCTACATTCGATTTTGGTGCTAGCACATTGTAATCTATTCAATGTGTTTGTTTAAGTATGGATACCGTAAAGGGGGCTCGTGATGGATTGCCAAACTTTGACCATCTTATTCGTACTTATCTTCAAGGCCTACAGTCTCTCGCTATAAGAATTCTTTTTTATCAGCTTATTGAGGTTCAGTACTAGTACATGGAAGAGTCGTAAGCAAACTCTCGAAAGTCCCAACTCGGACACACTTTTCTCTGCACGAACCCCTGCCCAGTCATCAACATGACAAGTATTGAGGTTAAGTTATTGAGTACTGAAGCCAAGGCGTTAACATGCCGAGCTCTAATTATTTGGCTTATAGAATAGCAACATCCCTCTTTCATATTGGCAACTCCAAGTAACATCCATCAATAGCAACCACAACAACCCATGATTCCTTGATACGAACCCATTGATAGGCTACCACTTGTCCATTACTTTTTTGACATCTATACAATATTCACTTTTCGTCATTTGTCTTATTTATCATTTTCCTACATATTAGGAATCTCTTGCTTTATTGTATTTTATGTAATTTTCCTTATTTGTGTTGTTGCCCTAAAGAATTTACTATAAATAGTCCTTTTACTGTAGTCGCAAGGCAACATACGCATGTCTTGTTCTTGAATATACTTATTCTTATGAGATACCTTTCTTCGAGTACATCTCTTATATAATCTTATCTAGTCTTACCGAGTAGCTCGATATTAGTGGGGAGTAGACCTTAATACTAGCTTGTGAGTCATATCAAGCGAAGTATTAAGTTGTGTTGTATTCGTTGGTATGTCATATTCTCTAAGCAGCTTCATGAGAGCTATTATGTTTGCTGACCTTTCCATCATATTTTCTTTGATTTCTCAAAAGATCTACTTGGTTACTATTCACTACGTTAAGCCCTTGTGATTACTAAGCTCCTAAGTATATCATGTAGTCTATGTATCAGAGACTGAGGTTGCAACCAAGAGTTATGTTTTGAAGTAGTTGTTCTTATTATAATGTGTTTGTATGTTCTGCTTTACTCTGTTTTCGTGTGGGAAAATAGAGTAAGTTCTAAGTTGTCGTGAGAAGTTATATTGTTGAAGTTGTGTGAAGGTTTTTTGTTGAATAGATAACTTTTTGCAGTTTATATTAAGAAATGTTGAATCCTAGTGTTTAAAGAGAGATTAATGATGCCAAAAGTGATGCTTATGGTTATGGTTGTGTCACTCAATAGACCCCACGAACTATTGAAGAGTAAATACAAGACCTTGTTGCTATTGTGGCCAAATCTAGTTGTTATTGTGTAAAGGGCTGTAGAGATTAGGCCATAAGAGAGAGTTGTTATTAAGCGAAGTCGAGAATTGAGAGATAGGCCTAGAGGACAAAGTTGTGAAGGAGACTCGAGTTGGATGAATTTGAGGAGTATGAAGAGGAAGAAGAGCGATATGATGGAGTTGAGGAGCATGATTTTAGAGCTCTTAGAGGAGCTGAGCATCTCAAAGTTTAGATCTCAAGTTTTAATGGATTTGGTAATGTTGATGACTACTTGGACTAAAAGGAGAAGATTGAAAAGATATTCAACTTTTATGATTACAAAGATGCTTCTCACATTTGAGTGGCTACATTAAAATTTTCTAGGTATGCAGCAATGTAGTAGAAGAAGTTACAAAATGTGCGCTAGAGAGCCCAACATGAAGTTCGAACATAGAACAAGATGAAAAGAGTTTTGAGAAGTAGGTTCGTTCTCGAATACTAAGAGTAAGACACTTTTCAACATCTCCAAGACTTGAGATGAGGTAACAGATCAATGGACGAGTATGTCTGAGAATTCCATTGTCTCATGATCAGATGTGATGTTGATGAGCCTAAGACATGGACTATAGTACGATTCATTTCTAGACTAAGGATTGAAATTGGTAACATAATGGAGGCTTGGTACTCTAAATGAAACCATCCAAGTAGTATAGGGGGTTGAAACGTAGAAGCAGAATTAGATTAGCCAAGTCTTAAGTAGTTGACCTAGCTTATTGAGTAGAATTGGTATGCCGAGTAGACTAAGATATGACTAAGCTCAATTTAGATTTGAGATAGACTGCTGAGGTCAGATGCCAAGTAGGCCTGATGATGGCCAGGGCAAGATTAAGGCCGAAGAGCTTGAGATTAGGAAGGACTAAGGTTAAAGCTTAAGGAGGAAGACCTGAGAGATTAAGTACTTCAAGTGTCTTGGTTTTGGACATATAGCTAGTTAGTATCTGAACAAATGTGCCATGACCATCAAGGGAGAGAAGCCCCAATTTGAAGTGGAGAATGCTAGTGAAGGAGAAGATGAAGTAGGAGTTGATAAGTTGCTGGAAGAATTCTAAGAAGATTCTAATGTCGTGACCTCACTTGAAATGGGAGCCGAGTACTATATGGTCTTGTAAAGATCTCTCAATACCTTTAAGTTTGATGAGAATGAGTAGAGGAGAAACTTTTCCGCTCAAATTACCGAATGAACGGCAAACCTGTGCTTGGATCATCGATGAAAGAAGCTGTACCAACACAATAGCTTAAGGAGTAATGAAGGCCTTGAAATTGCCAACCTACCCTCACCCTATGTAGTACAAGATTCATTGGCTAAATAAAAAGGGAGGTCTACCTGTTGTTAAGTAAGTTAGAGTGCCAATTACTGTTGGTGATAGATACAAGGATGAGATGCTATGCATTGTCCTACCTATGTGTGCTTTACACATCTTACTTAACTAACCTTAGCTCCCAAAAGGACAAGAAGAAGGTTATACTAACCTTAATAAGCCCCAAGAAAGTGTAGCAGCCACAAGAGAAGATTACCTAATCACTATAGTGGAAATTCTTAGTGATTTCCTGAGCCTAATTTTCTAAAGACGTCAAGACAGAAGAGTGTGTACTCTTGTTAGTCAAGAAACTTCTAGAGTTAAGAGAGGTTTGAGCTTTACCTACCGAGGTGCAAGATTTACTATAGGAGTATGCTGACCTATTTCTTACAAAGATGCTAAGAAGTTTACCACTAATTAAAGTTATAGAGCATTGTATTAACCTTTAACCAAAAGTTGCTCCACCTAACTGACTTACTTATAGGCTTAACCTCAAGTAAGCTACCAAGTTGAAGAAACAAGTTGATGAGTTGATTAACCACAAATATGTCTAAGTGAGTATGAGACCTTGTTTCGCATCGGCTATTCTAGTGTCAAAGAAGGATGGCTCATTGAGAATGTGCATTAATAGCTAAATAATCAACAAAATCACTATTAAGTATCGATATTTGATCCCATGGTTAGATGATATGCTTAATGAGTTGCATGGTACCCGAGTCTTTTCGAAGATTGATCTAAAGAGTGGCTATCATTAAATATAAATGAGACTTAGAGATGAGTAGAAGACTACTTTCAAAACAAAAGATAGCCTATTCTAATGGATGGTGATGCCGTTTAGTCTAACAAATGCATTGAGTACCTTTATGCAACTCATGAACCATGTTTTGAGAACATGGATTGGTAAGTGTATTGTTGTATACTTTGATGATGTACCGGTATACAATGTCCACTTCATGTTCCATGTTTGTACTTAAGATCTGTGTTTGATATCCTTCATGGCAAGACATTATTTAGTAATTTGAAGAAGTGTATGTATTGCCTAAGTGAGGTATTCCTTAGATATGTTGTTTCTGGAGGAGGCATTAAAGTTGATGACAAGAAAGTCCAAACTATTCTCGAGTGGTCGGCGCCAACCAATGTTGCAAGAAGTTCCATGGTTTGGCTTCATTCTATCAAAGATTTACTTAGAACTTTAGTTCCATAGCTACAGTAATACCCTAGGATTTCGAACTAGTTCAATAACTCTAGGATCCAAGCCCCTAAATTTAGAGCGTCGGACTAAGTTATCTGTTTTATTTCAAACTTTATAGTAATGTTAGAAAAGTTAGACGAAGTAATTTAAATAAAGTCAATTTTTCAAAATAAGCTACAAAAAAATATTAATTTAAGAAAAACATCAATTTATTAATAAAGCTGATAATCGTAAAATTTGAACTTTTAGATATAGTAAGATATTTGAGAAAAGTTAATTAACTTTCAAAAATAATAAATAAAGTTGAATTATACATAATATACATGTGATATATATTATATGTATTAAATATGTACATATAATAATAATAAATTTTTAAAATTAGGTAAAATAATAGAAAATTAATAAAAAAATTGGATTGATGAGTAATCAAATGATGTGTCAAGCTAGTATTAATTGGAAATGATGAGTCAACACTAGGTTAATGAGGGGATAACACATGGTGCCTAGGAAAACGTGAATTTAACATGTGTAATTTCACCTTTTACATGCAAAAAGTCCTAAAACCTATAAATAGGGTTCTAAACATCATTTACAATATTTTAGGAATTTGTAAAAACACAAGAACATAATTTTAGAAAATTCGAAAAAATTAGAAGAAAAATAAAAATAGAAGAAATAGGTTCGAAATGGGTCTAGGGCGATTCATATACCAAACCAAAACTTGACTTGGTGGGGTTTGGAGGTCCAACAAAGGATGGTCGAAGAAATTCAGTTTAGGTAAACCAATTTTCCACCCGTAAATTGTTTAATTTACAAAAAATATCAAATGTTGTCAATTAATTATAAAACTTGATTTTCTAGAGTTATTTTATGTATAGATTAATGTAGTATTTTTATTTTAGTGAAATAATTATTGGAAATATAAGGTCCTTAAGAAATGGCTCTATTTGCACGAAAATTGAATCAAATTTAAGAAATATTAAATATTGTCCTTTCAAGTTGAGAATTTGTACGTAACATACTTAATATATGTATTTAATTATAGTAACAAGAATTTTTAAAAATAATTATGTTTACTTTTTATTGTAATTATTTTGTATAAAATTGGCAATTTCGTTATTTTATTGAATTAATTAGTTTTGAACAAAATCAAAGTATGAGCCCCATTTATTGTGATTTTTGGAAGTTTATAAGGAAGTTTAGGACACTTTATTTATAGCTTGTGATTAAATTCACTCATTTTTTTTATTTTTACTAATTTTGAGTTAAAACCATTATTTTCATAAAAATAGATAACAGCTAGTTTAGTGTAATTCATGACTAATAATTAGACTACATATTTTTGTGAGTCCATAAAATTTTTCATGAAATTAATTAGGCTTATATGCTATTTTTTATGTATTTTCATAATATAAACCTATATATTAGCCTAATATATGATATAGTAATTAGTACTAATATGATATTTGTTAAATATGCAAAGGATTCATATTTTTGAGCACAGACTAAATGCTAACTAGCTCATGAAATGAAGAATTTTGGGATTTTTAATTTAGATTTAGGGTTTATTTAGGTTAATTATAAAGTTATAATAACATACAATTGAATGGATAATACAAAAGAGTATTTTTGGACATTTGATAATATTGAAAGACTTAATTCTTAAGATATCTTAATAGTACTTGGAATAACGATTGTGACGATATAAAGTTTGCTAAAATCAGATAAGAAATTAGTAAGATATGGTCAAATGAAATTTAAAAACATGAGAATGAAAGCTTATAACAGTTTACATTTAACCCATACTTGACTTGGAAGTTATGTTTATATTTTCGTAGGTGTGATAAGTAAGGAAGGGCCACATGGTGGAGTTTAGGATTTTGTTTTATTATTGAGTCCAGGTAAGTGGATCTAACCTATGCTTAGAGTAGATATATTGCTACTCATAACACTGTATACTGTTTGATGCTGTGTTGATTAAATATGGGTATATCTTAGGTGAATTGATATGCTACTATAGTGGATGCCGATGTAGTGATTTTGAATGATAGTAATTGTATCTAGTTAAACTGTTATGCTTTTATGTTGGGTGATGATTTGTGCTTACAAATGATTGTGCTAGCTAAAGAAGTTGAGTGATTACTAACTCAATCTTCTAGGTGTTCACCTAAGTGAACTCTAAGTAAGATATTAGAATTCTACTATGAATAGTTTGAAAACTATAATCAAACAACTAGGTTGAATAAAACATAAAGATTGATTATGCTGATTGATATACTTGAGTTGTTATTGCATACCATGGCATGGCATTATACAAAAAGGGACCTATAGATTAGAACTTTTAGAATGAGGTTTCCGAGTGATCATGGAAAGAATATGGCTTTATGAACTCAGTGTTTAGAAACCTATAGATTAAATTGCCTGAACATTGTGACTATTTTGATAGTCAAATTTGGTAGACTATGGTATGTGGTCTAATTAAGTAGTTTTGCCACATTGATTTGTTAGACTACAATATTTAGTCTAATTTGGCAGTGTTGCTACTTTGATTTAGTGAACTATAGTGTGTAGTCTAATTTTGTAAAGTAAAGTTGGGGGTCCAACTCCCATGTAACTCCTTATCGCCCATAGGTTCCTGGACATTGTATTCAAATGCTCGACTATGTCGACTAACCGGTATAGATACTTAATTTTTGCTCCCTTTTTATTTTTTAAATTAGGTTATAGGGTCCTAAATTAGAAAAAGTTCAAAAAAATAGAAAATTAAAGAAATCCTAAAAAATGAAGAAATTTAGAGAAAAATACAAAAAAAAAGGAAATTTGAAAAGTCATAAAATAAAATAGGGTATTTAGAAAATAATAATTTTTTAGGTAGTTTAATTAGAATATAATTTTAATTTCAATTTCAATAGTTTTTAATAAAAGGCTGTTGGGTCTACGCTTAAATTTGAATATAGCCCAAGTTGACCTAGTCCATATATGCAATTAATTACACATATGAATAAGGAAAAACCAATAGCTCAATTGGATAAGCACTTGGACTTGACATTGCATATAACTTAAAGATCCTGGGTTCAATCCATGGAAGGTGCAAAATGTATCTTTTATTTTCTTTTCTCACTTTATTGCCATGTCATTGCCACATCACGGGCCATGTTGTCGCCACGTCATTTGCTAACTCACTTCTAAATGTGGTAGACACACTCTTACACACTTCGGCACATTCATACATGCGCAGCTATGTATTTGGCACCACATATTGTCCAGGTTCGTCCAATCCAAAATTGGAAGAAAATCATATTGCATTTAATTTTTTCCAACCTTAACACGACCATGACACCTGTAAATAGGGGTCTACACTTCATTTTCAAAACACAACAATAACTTCAAAACACTTTAGAAAAACAAAAATCAAAGTTTCCTCTCTCTAGCACAATTCCTCTCTCTCTAAGATAGCATCCCCTACAGTGTTTTTATGAAAACCACTACCATCGGATTTCTCAAGCCGACCAAGCCAACTCAAAGCTGATCCAAATCGAAGTGAGCCGACTCAAGCCGACCGAGCCAATCCAAGCTGAAGTGAGCCAACTCAAGTTGAAGTGAGCCAATTCGAGCCGTTAGAGCCGAGCTAGTTTTTCTTTTTTCTTTTTTATTTATTTATTCATTTGTTTATTTGTAAATGTTATAAATGAGAAAAAAAAAGAAAAAAGAATGAAAAAAAAAGAAAGAGAAGAAAAAAGAGAAAGAGAAAAAAAAAGAGAAAGAGAAAAAAAAGAGAAAAGAAGTAGTCTATTTATTTATAGAAATAGATAGAATGAGTATAAAAAAATAATAAAAATAAATAAATAGGTTAGTAAAAAAAAATCGTTTTGATACTTAGAAAAATTGAGTTTTCTAAAGATAAATGAAAATAAATAAATCAATTTTCAAATTAAAATCATTTAGAATTTCCAAAAATAAAATCCAACTTAGAACCCCTTATAATCTTTTCTCAAATCAGGGTAAAAATGTAAACCTGGCAATTTTTCCAAAGCTAAAATCAATTAACCCACTATATTTTTATTAAAAGAACTACGTATGTCTGATCCCGAATAACGGGTACGTAGGCACCCGTACGCAAGTATGGAGGCACCCGTACGCAAGTATGGGGCAACTTAAAATATGGAAAGTTTTATTTTTTTCCATTTTTAGATATTTATGTAAATTAATCAATTTAGTCGCATGTATCATAATTATATATTTTTTAGAAATTAAAAAGGGTATATTTGAGAAGCGAAGTTAAATTCAAAAAGTTAAAAGTGGTACCCGTTTAGGGTTTAATAAATTAGCCCTCGGATCTAGATATCTAATTTTAAAAAACCGTATTTATAACTTGATTTTTTAATCAACAAACTAATAGCTAAGTTATAACCAATCCACTCAATTGGTTATAACTTAACCCCTTTTCCCAACTTCAGTTGGATGGTGACTCCAAATCTTTTCAAGTTGGAAAAAATGATCTTCTTTAAACCCTTGTCGGGGGTCAATATTAAACGGGTAGGGTTTAGTATTGATCGGTTTAGAGAAGACCTAATTTTATAAAAAAGAACTAGAAGAGTGATAAACCAAGCTCGATAACTTAGCGACTCCACTAGGGACTGTCAAGAGGGTTAACCACTTAAAGACATTTTGAAATTAAAATCGCTCTTAAAATTACTCACATGGTTTATTTATTTATTTATTTCTTTATATATCGATTTGTTTATTTATTATTGGCTTCATGTATATATTTGTTTAGCATATTTTTTAAATAACATACATTGGGGCATGGGGTTTCATTTGTTGCATCAAAGATGCAGGGTAGATGCAGTCAAACTCAGGTCGTCTTAGGACCTTAGGAGGAGGGCCATTGTGTAAGTTCCGGGCATAGTGGGGCAACTACTGTTCGGGGCTGATTAGGCCACCTTACTTAAGCTCATGTGACCAATAAAAGTGTTTTCTAAAAACAAGTGAGGTTACAGAGCTTAAGGACCTTTTAGAACCTACCCTAATTGTATATACTTCATTCCAAACTTGAGTTAATACACTACCCTTAAGAAATTGGAGCCGTACTAATCGTTCAAGAATTTTTGCAAACAAGTTTTTGAAAATTACAGTAGGGTTGCAACTTAAGAAATAATATATTAACCCAAGTGACCCTAGCATCTGCATATTTTCATGTTTTTGCTTTTCTATCATTGCATTGATGATTGATCCTTGTCCATAAAATGTGTAGACTTATGATGGAAAACAACTAAGTGAATGATCAGCCAAGTAATAGGCTATTGGACGCCTCT
Organism: Lumnitzera littorea; assembly: GCA_024138015.1. NCBI lineage: Eukaryota > Viridiplantae > Streptophyta > Magnoliopsida > Myrtales > Combretaceae > Lumnitzera > Lumnitzera littorea. The sequence continues at coordinate 65,400,195 of JAMXBB010000006.1, forward strand.
AGGTTCCGCAAGCAGGTGCTAAGAGATGAAATCGCCTATTTGAAAGAAAAGCTCGAGTGTTCTGAAGCTTACAACCAAGCCTTAAGGTCCATTTTGACACAGGTCATTGGGAATATTTATGAGATGATAGAAGACCTTAAGGCCCATTTATGAGACTTAATGTAGGGTCTTTCCAGTTCAAGTCTAAGGAGCCTAAAATAAAAATTCTTGAATAAAGTTTAGGTTCTTTGCCTTTGTTTTTGGTATTCTCGTCTTCCTTTTTCAAAAATAATAAAGCTCTCTTTAGTTCATCATTCATCATTTTTTAAAATTCTCGTCTTTGTAAATAGTCTTCCATTTAGCTACCACTCAATCTCATTTAGAAGAATGTAAACAAAATCCATAGACTTGTAAATAGAAACTCAAAAAAAAATATAAGAAAAAAACCACCATCCTTATTTGTAAATTATTTTCTGAAAATAAAATTTACCTTTCTCTCTCTAAAAAAATGAAAAAAAAAACAAAAATAAATGAAAATAAAAGTTGCCAATAGCTATAAATGCTTATGGGCTTAATGAATCAGCACAAGCTTAGGCCTCTAGCCCACTCAAGTAACCAACCTAAATACTTGGTTTTCAAACCACACAAGGTCCCTTGACTTATTAAGGAAACCAAATACGAGCCCCTTAGCCCATATAAGCCAAACACGAGGCCCTTGGCCCATTCAAGCCAAATATGAGTCCTTTGGCCAATTTCACCCCAAATATGAGCCCCTTGAACAAACATGAGCCCTTTGGCCCACTCAAGCAGCTAGCCTAAACATTTGGCTTTCAACCCACACTAGACTTAGCCCATTATCACCATCTAATCCAAACACAAGCTACTTGGCTAACACCAACCATAAGCCCATTTAGGTAACCTACCCAAACACAGGCCAATTAGCTAAGCATTCAACCTAAACATCGGCTTACATAAACACAAGCCATTAGGCTAGCCAGCTAATCTAAACATGAGCCATAGCCCATTAAGGTTGTCGACTTGAGCACAATCCTTAACTCTTAAAAATAACTAAGCCAAGCCAAAACCCTTGATCTATTTAGAAAGGCAAGCTCAATCATGAATCGAACTAGAACACAAAATCAAATACTGGAGCATGATTTGAGAAATTGGGAGGCAAAACCTGATCTTAGGCAAATAAAAAAGTGGACTCCTCCTTAAGCAACCGATAACTCGCTTTTTGAAAAGTTTAGGATGAGAAGAGGTAAGCTCTATCATATACACTAACTCGAAACACTTTGAGAGTTGAGCGACATAATTGTGAGGATATTTTGGACTCATTCCTTAAAGAAGGTTCACTTTGAATGTGATATGTAGATTAAAGTGAAGTTAGGCATTCACTTCTAAATCTTAAACACAATCATCTGTTGCTCACCCCATTGGACCTATTTAGAGAATTTCTAAATTTAAACCCTATCAAGAATCACCCCGTAATGAGGCAATTCGGAGGTTAGGGTCATTGAGTAGATGACAGGGGTAAGATTGGTTTATGCTTGTTTAAATAACATTAATTTAAAAACAACTTTTATTTCTGATAAATTATTTTTCTTTGAAATGAAGAAGAGCCAATTTCCTTTTTCAAACACCTTAAGCCCAAACACTTGAAATCTATGGAATCAGGGCCTTGAATCATTAAAAAAAAAAAAAAAACTCAACAATAGAAATAATCACTCTTGGGGCCAAAAAGAGAGAATAGTAAGAGATGATGGGGTAAAGCAATTAAAATAAAATAAAAAAGGAAGAAGAAGAAGAAGAAGAAAAGAAGCCGAAGAATTGGGCCCGGAAATATAGGAAAAAAAGCCCTAAGAAATGTTTTACATCCCAATAAGGGCAACCAAACCAAATCAAAAGGGCTAAGAGTCGATGCCCAAACAGCCTCAGAAAACACAAGGCCTTAAATTACACTCCTAAGCCCAGACACCCAAATTTCTATATCTATACTGACACTTTGAAGCCTCTTCTACCTATACTAAATCACATAAGGCCTCCTTACCCACAATACCGCCCTTATACACGTAAAAGCTCTTGAAATCTTAAAAGATAATTTATCTTTAATAAAAATTGTTTTTGAAATAGGGGCAAGCATGCTTCTAATTTTTCCCCAAGGTTCTTGATTTGTACACCCAAGATTGACAAAAGTGTTTCTATCAAAACAAGCTCTTTCATTAATCTTTTTTGAAACCCTTAGACCAAAATCCTAAATTCATAAGGGTAAACCAAAAAAGACCTTACGGATTGGTCAAGGAGTATCACTTACAAAATGAACTCTAATTTTTGGAACTGAAGTCGAGAGTGTAATCTAGACCGAGAGTTAGTAAGGAAGACCTCTTTGACTAAACTAATTGTGAGTTACCTTCTCCTTAAGAAAGGAATGGCTTAAGATCACAAAAGCCCTAAGGATAGGGGCATTAAGAAATTCTACAAGATTACCAAAGATAGGGTTGGTTATAAGATTGTTCCTTAATAAAAGTTTATACCTGTTGACAAAACTTTCAAAAAAAAAAAGTAAAAATAAAAATAAAAAAAAAGAAGAGAGAGAAAGTAAAGGCTCATCACAAAATCTTTTATCCAAATTTATGTCGGCTTGAATACCCAAGTTTTTAATCTATGTCATCCATTTCCTTTCTAAGGTCGTCATTTTTCTAGTTTAAGTCATTCTTCCCTAATTGTGGTTTTTAACATCCTTCAAATTCTTTTTTCAAATCAAGGGGCTTATCCTTACTATTTTCCTTGTTCATAAATGGTTTTTCAACAATCTCTTTATAAATACTTTTCTAAGCAAAAGTGTCTTTTGAAACTAGTTGCTTGCCTTACATTAGTTCTTCAATCCTTCATCGTTTTTCTTAGGGTTCAAGCCAAGTCTTAGAGCACTGATCCCTCTTTTATTCTTTTTAGGGTTCCAGCTAGCCTTTAGGGCACTATCCCGTCTTTCTCTTAGGGTTCAAGCTAGCTCTTAAAGCTCTGATCCTTCTATTATTCTTTTCAAGGTTCCAGCTAGCCTTTAGGGCATTGTTTCATCTTTCTACGGTGTTAGCTGGCTCTTAGAGCACTAACCCTTCCTTTATTTCTTTTTAGGGCTCTAGTTAGCCTTTAGGCGATGTCCTATCTTTCTAGGGTATTTGCTAGCTCTTAGAGCTGACCCTTCTTTCATTCTTTTTAGGGCTCCAGTTAGCCTTTAGGGCATTGTCCCATCTTTTTAGGGTGTTAGCTAGCTCTTAGAGCTGACCATTCTTTATTCCTTTTAGGGTTCTAACTAGCCTTTAAGGTGCTATCCCATCTTTCTCTTCGGGTTCAAGTAAGCTCTTAGAGCTCTGATCCCTCTCTTATTTTTTTCAAGGTTCCCACTAGTCTTTAGGGTGCTGTCTCATCTTTCTCTTAGGGTTCAAGTAAGCTCTTAAAGCACTGATCCCATTCTTATTAAGGTTCTAGCTAGCCTTTAATGCATTGTTTCATCCTTTTTAGGGCATTAGCCAGCTTTAGGAGCTCTTTACTCACCTTGGTTAATCGGCTCATTAAGGCACAACCAAGTTTGCTCATCCTTCTTAGGGTATTAGCTAGCTCCGCCTTGGTTAGTCAGCTCATTAAGGCATGACTAAGTTTGCTCATCCTTCTTAGGGTATTAGCTAGCTCTATGATCACTTTGCCCGCCTTGGTTAGCCAGCTCATCAGGGCATGACCAAGTTCGCTCATTTTTTTTAAGGGTCTTAGCTAGCTTTAGGAGCGCTTTTCTCACCTTGGTTAGTTAGCTCATCAAGGCATAACCAAGTTTGCTCATTCTTTTTTAGGGTCTCAGCCAGCTCTAAGAGCGCTTTGCTCGCCTTGGTTAGTCAGCTCATCAAGGCACGACCAAGTTTGCTCATTCTTTTTTAGGGTCTTGGCCAACTCTAAGAGCACTTTCCCTACCTTGGTTAGTCAGCTCATCAGGGCACAACTAAGTTTCCTCATTCTTTTTAGGGCCTTAGTTAGCTCTAGAAGCGCTTTGCCTACCTTGGTTAATCAACTCATTAGGGCATGACCAAGTTTGCTCACTCTTTTTTAGGGTCTTAGCCAGCTTTAGGAGCTCTTTCCCCACCTTGGTTAGTCAGCTCATTAGGGCACAATCAAGTTCGCTTATTCTTTTTAGGGTCTTAGCTAGCTTTAGGAGCGTTGTACCTACCTTGGTTAGTCAGCTCATTAAGGCATGACCAAGTTCGCTTATTCCTTTTAGGGTTTTAGCTAGCTTTAGGAGCGCTTTGCCCACCTTGGTTAGTTAGCTCATCAAGGCACAACTAAGTTTGCTCATCCTTTTTTAAGGTCTTAGCTAGCTCTAGGGGCGATTTGCTCGCCTTTGTTAGTCAGCTCATCAAGGCACGACTAAGATCGCCCATCCTTTTTTAGGGTCTTAGCTAGCTCTAGGAGCGCTTTGCCCGCCTTGGTTAGTCAGCTTATTAGGGCACGACCAAGTTCGCTTATTCTTTTTAGAGTTTTAGCCAGCTTTAGGAGCGCTTTGCTCGCCTTGGTTAGTCAGCTCATCAGGGTACGACCAAGTTCACTTATTCTTTTCAGGGTCTTAGCCAGCTCTAGGAGCTCTTTGCCTACCTTGGTTAGTCAGCTCATCAGGGCATGACCAAGTTTGCTCATTCTTTTTTAGGGTCTTAGCCAGCTCTAGGAGCACTTTGCTTGCCTTGGTTAGTCAGCTCATCAGGGTACGACCAAGTTCGCTCATTCCTTTTTAGGGTCTTTGTCAGCTCTAGGAGCGTTTTGCTTGCCTACCTTGCTTAATCAGCTCATCTGGGCACAACCAAGATTGCTTACTCTTTTTAGGGTCTTAGCCAGCTCTAGGAGCGCTTTGCCCGCCTTAGTTAGTCAGCTCATTAGGGTACGACTAAGTTTGCTCATTCTTTTTAGGGTCTTAGCCAGCTCTAGGAGCGCTTTGCCCACCTTAGTTAGTCTGTTCATCTGGGCACGACTAAGTTTACTTATTCTTTTTAGGGTCTTAGCTAGCTTTATGAGCGCTTTGCCCGCCTTGGTTAGTAAGCTCATTAGGGCATAACCAAGTTTGCTCATTCTTTTTAGGGTCTTAGCCAGCTCTAGGAGCGCTTTGCCCACATTGGTTAGTCAGCTCATCAGGGCATGACCAAGTTTCCTCATTCTTTTTAAGGTCTTAGCTAGCTCTAGGAGTGTTTTGCCCACCTTAGTTAGTCAGCTCATCAGGGTACGACCAAGTTTGCTCATTCTTTTTAGGGTCTTAGCTAGCTCAAGGAGCGCTTAGCCCGTTTCACTTCACTTTGTCAGTTCATACAAACATTACCAAACTTTAATTCTTCTTTTCATCTTTTCGGCCATCTCTTAGAGCGCCACCCTTCTCTTCTCAAAATCCCTGATGGATTAGACTTAGGATAGTAAGCTAGCTGTAGCGCTTCTTAGCATAAAATCCACTCTTGGGGCAAAGATAGTGTCTGTTTTATCTTTATGGCAAAGTTTTGCTCAAACTTTACCACAAAGAGGGGTAGCTGTAGACACTTAATTTTTACCCCGCCCCCCCTCTTATTTTTCAAATTAGGTTATACGGTCTTAAATTAGAAAAAGTTCAAAAAAATAGAAAATTAAAGAAATCCTCAAGAAATGAAGAAATTTAGAGAAAAATACAAAAAAAAAAAGGAAATTTGAAAAGTCACAAAATAAAATAGGGTATTTAGAAAATAATAATTTTTTAGGTAGTTTAATTAGAATATAATTTTAATTTCAATTTCAATAGTTTTTAATAAAAGGCTGTTGGGTTTAGGTTTAGATTTGAATCTAACCTAAGCTGACCTAGTCTATATGTGCAATTAATTATAGATATGAATAAGGAAAAACCAATAGCTTAATTGGATAAGCACTTGGACTTGACATTGCATATGGCTTGGAGATCTTGGGTTCAATCCATGGAAGGTGCAAAATGTATCTTTTATTTTCTTTTCTTACTTTATCACCATGTCATCGCTACATCACGGGCCATGTCGTCGCCATGTCATTTGCTAACTCACTTCTAAGTGTGGTAGACACACTCCGACACACTTCAGCACATTCATACATGCGCAGCTATGTATTTGCCACCACATATTGTCTAGGTTCGTCTAATCCAAAATTGGAAGAAAATCATATTGTATTTAATTTTTTCCAACCTTAACACGACTATGATACCTATAAATAGGGGTCTACTCTTTATTTTCAAAACACAACAAAAACTTCGAAACACTTTAGAAAAACAAAAATCGAAGTTTCCTCTCTCTAGCACGGTTCCTCTCTCTCTAGGATTGCATCCCCTATGGTGTTTTTACGAAAACCACTACCATCGGATTTCTCAAGCCGACTAAGCCAACTCCAAGCCGATCCAAGCCGAAGTGAGCTAACTCAAGCCAACCAAACCGATCCAAGCTGAAGTGAGCCGACTTAAGTTGAAGTGAGCCGATCCAAGTTTAAGTGAGTCGATTTGAGCCGTTCGAGCTAATCTGAGCCGACCTAGTTTTTCTTTTTTATTTATTTATTCATTTTTTTATTTGTAAATGTTATAAATGAGAAAAAATGAAAAAAGAATGAAAAAGAAAAGAATGAGAAGAAAAAAGAAAAAGAAAAAAAAAAGAGAAAAGAAGTAGTTTATTTATTTATAGAAATAGATAGAATAAGTATAAAAAAATAATAAAAATAAATAAATAGGATGGTAAAAAAAAAAATCGTTTTGACACTTAGAAAAATTGAGTTTTCTAAAAATAAATGAAAATAAATAAATCAATTTTCAAATTAGAATCATTTAGAATTTCCAAAAATAAAATCCAACTTAGAACCCCTTATAATCTTTTCTTAAATCAACTCAAAATGGGTAAAAACGTAAACCCGGCAATTTTTCCAAAGTTAAAATCAATCAACTCGCTATATTTTTATTAAAAAAACTACGTATGTTTAATCCCGAATAACGGGTACGTAGGCACCCGCACGCAAGTATGGGGCGACTTAAAATATGGAAAGTTTTATTTTTTTCATTTTTAGATATTTATGTAAATTAATCAATTTAGTCGAATGTATCATAATTAGATTTTTTATAGAAATTAAAAAGGGTATAGTTGAAAAGAGAAGTTAAATTTGGAAAGTTAAAAGCGGTACCCATTTAGGGTTTAATAAATTAGCCCCTAGATCCAGAAATCTAGTTTTTAAAAAACCATATTTATAACTTGGTTTTTTAATCGATAGACCGATAGTTAAGTTATAACCAATTCACTCCATTGGTTATAACTTAACCTCTTTTCCCGACTTCAATTGGGTGGCGACTCCAAATCTTTTCAAGTTAGAAAAAATGATTTTCTTTAAACTCTAGTCGAGGGTCAATATTAAACAGGTAGGATTTAGTATTGATCGATTTAGAGAAGACCTAATTTTATAAAAAAGAACCAGGAGGGTGAAAAACTAGGGTCGACAACCGAAAGAAAATTGGAGGGGCATCGGATATCGGTACTAATGCATGCTACATACATGAGCATAGAATGCTGCATTATTAGTAATAAATGCCTAGTTGGGCAAATGTATATGTGAAGTTGAACCTATGGGTTATGATAGAAATGTTTTAGTTATGATATGCAATATTGTCTATATTATGTTGTTTGTTATGCACTCTCACTTAGTTTTAGTAGCTGAAGAGATAAAATGTTTTATCCTCATGTTAACTACATCATGAAGGGCCCAACACTAAGGGAGGATATATATACTGAGAGCATGAGTTGGAGTCAACGACTTTTGTGTAGAACCTGTACTAAGTCAAGAATCCTACTATTGTAAAGTTGACAAAAGAAAAAGCTAGTTTATGTTTTGATGTAAATATTATGTTGTATACATAAGATGTAATAGAATATCCAACTAAACTCCAATGTAGCAACCCCTTTATCATGTAAACAAATGTTGTCTTTTGATGAATGAGCATGTTGAGTTAAGTTTTCAATAGGTATTCCTATGTGATGGTGCATTTCGTGCTAAGCTAAGATGTGACAGCTACGCTATTGACCGAGCTAACTAAGAAAAACTTTGAATTTAAGTGGTCCGAGAAGAATTAGAAGGGTTTTGATGAGATCAAGTCCAGGTTGACTTCCGCCTTAGTACTCATCCTACTTGATTTGGAGAAAGTTTTTGAACTAGAATGTGATACATCTAGAGTTGGTATTAGAGTTATTCTTATGTAAGAGCGCCGACTAGTTACCTATTTTAAAGAGAAGCTTAGAAGAGCTACACTGAATTACTTAACATATGATAAGGAGTTCTATACCCTTGTCTGAGCACTTCAGAATTGGTAATACTTCTTATTGCTAAGAAAGTTCATCATCTATATAGATCATGAATCTCTTAAGCATCTCAAAGGGCAACAAAAACTTTCTTGACATCATGCTAAGTGAGTTAAGTTCTTAAAAACTTTATACTTTGTCATTCGAAATAAGAAGGAAAGTACCAATATTGTGGCCGACACACTCTTTCGTCCACATGTTCTTATTGCCACCTTATAAGCTAAGATACTTGCATTTGGCACCTTACTTGATCAATATGAGTATAACCCATATTTTGGGCCCTTAGTAGCTAAGTGCAACATTGGAAGAATTGTAGATGGGTTCTATATGACCCAAGGATTTCTAATGAAGGGTAGACAAATTTGTATGCTAAGTAGGTTTGTTAGGGAATTACTTACCTAAGAAGCCTATGCTAGAGGCTTAACCAGCTACTTTAGTGAGAAGAGAACAATTGTATTACTAAAAGAACATTTCTATTGGCCTAAGATAATGGAGGATGTGCACCGAATTCATGAATGAGACGAAGTGCATAGACATGCCAAGGGACAAAAGGAGCCGTATGGAAAGAATACACCTTTACCTATACCTAAACAAACATGGACTGGTTTGAGCATGGATTTCATGCTCGGCCTACTTCGAACATTGTAAAGACATGATTCTACGATGGTAGTGTCAATCAATTCAATAATATAAGCTACTTCATTCCTTGCCACAAAACCAATGAAGTTTTATTTGTTGCTAACCGCTTCTTATAGGAGATCGTATGGCTGCATAGAGTACCAAGGAGTATTATGTTTGACCATAATTTGAAGTTCACTAGCTTCTTCTAGAGAACCTTGTAGAAAAAGCTCGACATTAAGCTTATGTTCAGTACTTCTTATCACCTACAAACAGAAGTTGTGAATAGAACAATAGGCAACCTCCTCTAAGTTATTATTGGAAAGAATATACATGATTAGGATCTATGCCTTCCCATCATTGAATTTGCTTACAACTGCTTCACTCATAGCTTAATAGGAAGGTTACCTTTTAAGGTTGTTTATGGACTTAACCTAAACATACCCTTGGACATGGTTATTATCCTTATTACACAAGGGGAAACTCAATTAGGTTTGCAGTACATAAAGGAGTTCCGAAAGTTTCATCAAAAGTTTGTCGAGCAACTTGCCTAAATCGTAGCCCAATAGAAGGGATAGGGAAACCAAGGAAGGAAATGAGTCATTTATAACTTAAGAGACCTTATTTGGATCTACCTCAGTAATGAGTGTGTTGAGCCTTATTTCGATTTCTTCAGTTTAACCTATAGTAAGCTTAGCTTGCTTAATACAAATTACCCAATATTAAACTAAGGAAATATTTTTCTTAAAAAAAAATTTTAAAATTGGAGTCATCAATCAGTAAAATATAAAATTAGAATTTTTGTATGAGAAAACCCTAATTTAACTACTAGTTTGCGGATATTCTAAAAATTTGATTTTTAGAAAATTGAATAAGAAAAACCAGGTTCGGGGGATAACCTATTAAGATTAAATCACTATGTGAAAATTAAAAGAAATTGATGGGCTTTATTTATTTATTTTGTAATTTTTCTAAAAATATTAAAATATATCTAAATAGGAAAAAGTAAATAAAAATGATTTTTTTATAATTATTATGAATTTCTAAAAAGGGATTTTTTTTATTTTTTAATGGTTACCTTGAAGGTATCTACATACCTGCTAATTAGAATCAAATCGACTGTAGTTCTTTTTGTCTATAAAATTTTTAGTGAGTAGGTTATTTTTATTTTGAAAATCGAGCTAGATTTATATTTTTTATCAATTTATTATTTTCGTTAAAAACCAAAAAATTATAATTTTTCTAAATTAAACAAAAACAAAACCTTAATTGACTATCTTTTTAAAAAAACTCAATTTAGATTTGTTTATTTTTTCAAAAAACCTTATATGTCAAATATATATTTTTATTAAAAAAAAAACATGATTTTTCAAGAAAGACCTAATTTAACAAAAATTGGAAAATAAATAATAATACAAAAACCTATACTTAAATACAAAAATTTAATTAATAATAAAAAAAAATAATGAAAAAAAAACTAGAAAATTACCTTGCGTTAGACCGTTGATGTTGGGCAATGATGGACGTATGATGGCAAGCACTAAGTCTAAGTAGGTGATGGAGTGGACAACGTAGACGAGCACAGGTGACACTAGGCATACGACTAGGAGTTGCTCAAGCGAAGCGTGGGAGTGCACTAAGCAAGCATAGGCGAGCGAAGGGCGATACTGGGCAATCACGCGGGTAACATTGGGCAAGATTGGGTGATGGAGTAGGCATATGATGGCGATGTTGGTAGTTGTGTGCAGTAGTGTTGGTAGTGTTGTATGGTAGTGTATGGTACGTATGGTAGACCGTAAAGGGATGTGGGGAGCGCATGAAGGTGGCACGTGAAGGGATGTAAGGGCATGTGTGGTATTCGAGGTGTATTTGTTTTTTAGTGCATGTTATAAGAAGAAAAACCCTCATCTGAATTACTGACTAACGTATTATTTATAAGTTCTAAAATTGAATCTTTCGTATTGAAGATACAAAAGATTTGTTTGTGATTTAACTTAGATTCACCCTAGCTACTAGAAACCCTAGTTAGTTTGGGCTTTTCTTTTAAGGCTCGACTTAATCCAATTTAGCCCAATTAATTTAATAAATCTTGATTTTGAGCCCTTAAATTGGTTAAACCCAAAACTAATTGATTCAACCCATCTCAATGACTGATGCAACAACTTAACTTAATCCAACTTGATACGACTTAACTCTTGACTCAGCTTCTTATGACCTAACTTGACTTTCTTTTTTTCTATTTTTTCATTTTTTATTTTTATTTTTATTTTTATTCATTAACTTAGCTCAATTAACAAAAAATAAAAATTGGCAAAAATAAGGTGTCTATAACTATTCCTCTTTATAGTAAAGTTCGATTAGAACTTTGCTACAAAGGCAAAAAAGATACCTATTTTTGCTAAACCCTACTTTGAACTGATTAACTAAGCTATATTTTATTTTCATGAAGGATATCAACTTAAAAGGTTGATGTAAAGAATAAATTGCCCATCTTGAAAGGATAGGACAAATGAATGCTTGTCTCAAAAGGATAGAGCAAAAGGTCAGGGGGCCTATCTTGGAAGGATAGGGCTTAATGGTGTCCATCTTGGAAGGATAGAGCAAAAATTTTAAGGGGGCCTATCTTGGAATGATAGGGTTTAATGGTGTTTGTCTTAGAAGGATAGAGCAAAATTTTCAAGGGGGGCCTATCTTTGAAGGATAAGGCTTAATGGTGTTCATTTTAGAAGGATAAAGCAAAAATTTTGAAGGGGGCTTATCTTGGAAGGATAAAGCTTAATAGTGTCTATCTTGGAAGGATAGAGCAAAAATTTCAAGAGGGCCTATCTTAGAAGGATAGGGAAAAAACCATTGGAGGTAAAATTAACTTGTTTTGACGGATAATCTGAAGAGGATAGATCTCTCCAAGATTCCTTTTGGGTTGTGATCTGAAGAGGATAGATCTCTTCGAGATTGATTTTTAAAACTAGTTTAATTCCTTAAAAGAATTCTTTTCAAAGACTTTTTTTTTAAATTATTTTTTCTAAGACTAAAGGATTTCTCAAATAACAACTGATTGGCATGCTTGCACTAACTTCCGATATTCACTCATTCAATTGGTAAAATTTCATCAAAAGATTATGATTGCTTCTTCTCTCTTTTTTTCTCTTTTCTTCTTTTCCTTTCCCTTTTTTTTTTTCTTTTTTTGAAGTTTCTCAATCTTTCAAGTCTTGTAACTGTACTATGCTCATGCATTGAATTTGCTTTTCTCAATACTAAGTTTCAATTTCTACTCTCCATGACTTCTGAACGATAAATCTCTTTTTAAATTATTAAGAACATTTGATTTCAATTTATCTAGTGATTCAGACTCATTGGTAAGTGTTTGGTATTTAAGTGTATGTTACTAAGAAACAGGGTTTATTTGTGGAGTGTTTGTTGGTTAATGACCATCCGAATTCGAAAACATTCATAAATATCAACTTTACTTGTAAACAATAAAAGATTAACTACAAACTATTCAGGAAAAATTGGAATCCTTATTAAATCTCCGTTTTCATGGATAGTATAACTTGTTCACTAGTCCTCTTAATTCTGGGCCATCCATCTCTATCGACACTAATGCACCTCCTAATAATACCTTCTTCACCACATAAGGGCCTTCATAATTTAGGGAAAACTTGCCCCTAGGGTCTTTTGCGTTCGATAATACTTTCTTCAACACTAAGTCTCCTTCTTTGAAGTACCTTAAGCGTACTTTCTTGGAAAAAGCTTGGATCATTCGCTGTTGGTAGCATTGACCATGACATATTGCTGCAAGTCTTCACTCATCTAAGAGATTCAAATGCTTTATTCTCTTCTCTACCTACTTTGCTTCATTAAGCTGAGTTTCTGCTAATACTCAAAATGAAGGTACTTTTACTTCTACTAGTAGTACCACTTCAGTTCTGTACACCAATGAATATGGGGTTACACCAATAGAAGTTTTGATTGAGATCCTATAGGACATGATAGTAAAGGGAAGCACCTCATGCCAATCTTTATATATGATCGCCATCTTCTCAATGATTCTTTTGATGTTCTTATTAGTGGCTTCAACGGCTCCATTCATCTAAGGCCGATATGGAGTTGAATTTTTGTGATTGATCTTGAATTGGTAGTACACTTCATCCATCAACTTGTTATTCAAATCCGTCTTGTTGTCTATAATAATAGACTCAGGTGCACCATATCTTGCAATAATATCTCTTTTCAAGAATTTTACCACTACTCCTTTGGTCACCATAGTATACGATGCTGCTTCTACCCACTTAGTAAAATAGTCGATCATGACTAAAATGAATCTATGCCTGTTTGAAGCCGTTAACGAAATTAGACCGATCATGTCGACTCCCCACATTGAGAAAGGCTAAGGAGCTGACAACATGTCCAATTCTTAGGGAAGAGCATTGATTTTATTAGCATACACTTAACATAAGTGATAGTGCTTCACGTGCTTGATATAATTCGATTCCATTGTCATCCAAAAATACCCCATTCTCATGATTTTTCTGGCTAGCATGTACCCATTCATGTGAGGACCACAAACTCCTTCATGCACTTCTTTTATCAATTTCTCGGCTTCTTCTTCATCTATACACCTTAGTAGTATTGCATCTAGTGACCTCTTGTATAACGTGGCCCCACTTAATAAGAAATGAGTAACCAACCTTCTTAAAATCTTTCTATCTTTTCTATCAACATCTTTAGGAAATTCTCCCATTTGAAGTAACTTCTTGATATCATGATACCAAGGTTCTTTTGTTCCCTTCCCTTCAACTGTAAGGCAAAAAGTTGGTTTTTCTTCCACTTAAATCTTAAAGGGCTAAATTTCTATTCCGTTTATGACTTTCACCATTGATGCTAATGTAGCCAATGCGTCAGCAAACTGATTTTGGATCCTTAGAGTGTAAGTCAATGAAATCTCTTAGAATTTTTCAATTAGCTCGCTTAAATGTTTGTGATAAGGTATTAATTTCTCGTCCTTCATCTTATATTCCCCTAAGATCTGGAGAATTATAAGGGAAGAATCTTCGTATACTTCCAATTCTTGTATTCCTATGTCTAGCACCATTTTAAGCCCCAAAATGCAGGCTTCATATTCTATGATGTTGTTGGTATATGGGAACGTTAATCTTGCTGCTACAGGAAAATGGTTATCCTCAGGTGACACTAATACTGCTCCTATCCCACATCTAAACACATTAGCTGCTTCATTAAAATACATTTTCCATCCTAACTTTTCACCACTCAATTCCTTTGTTACCATCACATTTTCATCAAGAAATTGTGCTTCTGAACCCTTGTTTTTATCTTCTAATGGGTATTTTGTTAATTAATTAGCCACTGCCTACCCTTTGACTAAACTCTAACTTACGTACTTGATATCAAACTCAAAGAGTAGCATCTTCTACTTCAATATTCTCCTAATCAATGCTAGCTTTTCCGCTAAATACCTCAACGGGTCATGTTTTATCAACAACTCTATTGAGTAATAGAGAGTGTATTGCCTAAGTCTATGCATTACCCATATTAAGGCGCAACACGTTCTTTCCACTTTTGAGTACTTTTGCTCGCCTTCTATGAATTTCTTACTCAAATAGTATATAAGATGCTCTTTTCTTCCCTTTTCATCTTTTTGCCTCAACATACACCCCATCAATTTGGGGAGAGTTGTTAAATAAAGGATCAATGGCTATCCCAATTTGGAAGTGACTAATACAGGAGGATTCATGAGATATTCTTTGATTTTAGAAAATACATGCTCACATTCTTCATCCGACTCTATCATAGCATTCTTCCTTAATAGCTTAAACAACAGCTTGTATCTATTAGTTAGCTGTAATACAAACTGAGCAATGTAATTTAATCTCCTTAGTAATCCTTTAACTTCTTTGACAATCTTAGGCACAGGCATGCTCACGATTGCCTTAGCTTTATCTAGGTCTACTTCGATTCCTCTCTTACTAACTACGAAACCCAACAATTTGCCTGAAGTCACTCCAAAAGCGCATTTTTCAAGATTCAACTTCAATTAAAACTTCCTCAATCACTTAAATAGTTTACGTAAAATATCCACGTGGTTTTCATTCTCTTTGGATTTGGTGATCATATCATCTACATAAACTTCGATTTCTTGATGCATCATGTCATGGAATAAGACAACCATAGCATGCTGGTAAGTTGCCCTAGCATTTTTCAACCCAAATAGAATCATGCAATAACAAAATGTTCCACAAGTGGTAATAAACGTTGTTTTAATTTTACCTTCTTCCACCATTTTAATTTGATTATACCCAAGAAACCCTCCATAAACGAGAAAAGATGATTCCCAGTTGTGTTATCTACTAATATGTCCATATGCAGCAAAGGAAAATTATCTTTTGGTGTCGCTTGACTTCTTCTTTAATTTTGAGGAATAGATTTGGCCTAAATTGTCTATGCTTTTGTCTTTTTGGTTTAATTTCTTTCCTGGTTGGCAACTTATGAACCATAATAGATGAGTCTAAATTGAGCATATCTTCATAAGACTGAGCGAATATGTTCAAGTATTCAGATAACAATTGTGACAACTCTTGCTTCTGATTGTTCATTAAATCACCACCAATTTTCAAATTTCATGTATTTTCCTCTATTCCCAAATTTATCACATCCATTAGTTCGTCAATAATCACTCTACCCTGTTCATGTTGATGCCAATTCTCCTAAATTTCGTTTGTAGTCTTAATATCATCTCCGACATCTGACCCAGTAGGGTCGAAAGCGATATTGGTACTTCCATCATTTACATGTGTGAGATATCCATTACATTCATTGTTTTTATTGGATCTAAGGAGTAAAGGAAAAAGAAAAGGACAACAAATAAATAACAAGGAAAAATTGATAGAAAGAAACGAATTTTATTGAATGAATTAATTCAAATTATCTAATAGAAAAGACCTAACTAATCGGACTAATTATCGAAATCGAATGTTCCTAAATAATCTAATTTTGCGTCTCTAAAGAGACCTATTCATGGGAACGGAAAACCAATTGCACAAAAAAACTGGTACGTTGACATCTTCTCTCCCATTCGAACCAATGTTGCATTGTTGAGTCAGGGCCTTAGATAAATTGGCTACTTCAGGTTCTTGAACGTCAGTTAGTGCTAGGAATGTCTAACGGATGTTCGAAAAATCCATGTGAGCATGGTATAGCTAATCCCCTCTTATGTTCTTAGTTTTAGTCTTCATTTCTTGAGTCTCTTCGTCAGTGGGCTAATACCCAAGGTCGAATGTTCTAATCTATTGCTTAGGTTGCTTCAAACGATGCCATGCCCCCTATCTTGCTTCTTCGATCATACCTACTTCGTTGAAAATTTGTAACCCTAGCTCTTCTAATTCTTCATCCCTAACATAGGGAATAGTCGTTTCTTTGTAAATCTCATAGTCCTGTTCCCTAAGAATAGTAATCAACTGTCCATCAACTATGAACTTCACTTTCTAATGTAAGCAAGATGGAATTGCCCTTGCTGAATGGATCCACAATCTTCTTAGTAGAAGATTGAAAGTTCATAGGATGTCAAGAACTTAGAAGGGGATAGTAAACACTTGTAAGCCAATTTTGACCTACAACCCAATTTCACCAATTATCTCTCATTTCGATCCATCAAAAGCCCTTATTGAAATCAAGTTGGGCTTTATTTCAGTAGTCTCTACATCAAGTAGATTTAGCATCGTTAATGGATAGACGTTCAATGATGACTCATTCTCTATCACAACTCGGGCAACTACTTTCCCTATACACTTAACCACTATGAAGAGGGGCTTTATATGCCGGTCTCCTTCTTTACCTAGCTCGTCTGGTGAAAATGAGATATGATCCACTACAAATATTGAGTTTACCACTAACCCTAGTTTTTTAGTAGAAATCCCTTCAGGTACCTTAACCTCCTTCAGAATTTTAATCAGTGCCTCTCAATGAGTATCTGATCATAACAGTAAGCCCATTAAAGAAATCTGGGCTGGTACCTTCACAAGCTGATCCATTATCTTGTATTCACTGGCCTTCACTATCTTCTTGGTAACATTTTGATCTTTATCTTCCATATCTTCAAAAAAAAATTTGAGAAGCCTCTTCCACAATGGATTTCCTCTTAGCTTCTTCATGCTGATCATAAACTTGTCCTAAGCGAGTAAGCTCACTAACCATGGGTAATGAGGCCTTAGTCGTTCGATTCATCGCTTAGTAATCTAAAGGTGCTGCTTTATAATTCTCTAGGGCTATTAGGATATTGGAAGTGATCTTCTTAGGCTTTACCAATTCTTCAACTTTCTTAGTCTTTCTATCATATTCAAAAATCAATGGCTTAAGCCCGTCTCTAATCATTCCAACCATCTCAATTGCCTTCTTGGCTTTTGCAATGAGTCTATCCTCTTCCTCAAATTCTTGACCCTATCTAATGGGCAGGGCATCAACATATATGATGGGTAAATCGGTGTAATCCACCAAACACTCAAACTTCCCTGTAGGTTCTCCTAGGGTGTCAACTGTCGGATCTTCAGCTTCATATCTCTTTCTAAGCTCCCTCTGAGTACTTCTCTTTTGCGGTTTTGGAATTGTCATAGCCATGATATCAACTTTCTTTATCTTTCCTTCCTTAAGTAGTTGATATATCATTAGTTTGGTTCGGTTCAGGTCTTATCCCAGAGATTCATATCCTGCAAGTACCTAGCCTTCCTCAGATTCTACGCTATCTCCTCAATAGTGATGGGGAGACTATCTAGGTCAATTTCTAGTTCAAAAGTTTTAGCAACGATCATATTGATCGAATGCCCATGATTTAGCAAAGAGTTGTTAGCCACGTTGGGAGTGGGAGTCTGGATAAAATCTAATTGAAGCAATTTGGCATTAATAAGATCTTTAATTTTATGTTTGAGTCTCTAACATTGTTCCATAGAATGCCCCATTTGCCCCAGATGATAATCACACCGAAGCTCTAGGTTATAATCACTCGATCTTTGCCCTTCTCTTGGTATTTCAAATGTTAAGAGATTTTGCTTCCTTAATCGTGTGAGAACTTGACTTAGAGGATTGGGAATATGTGTGAACTGTCTTCTTTATGGGCAGTTATTCTAATTTGGACTTGGTGGGGGATTAGATCCTCTAGTCATAGCTACTAGGGCTGTAGGTCTAATAAGATTACCGGTATCGACAACGTTGATAGTGGTTTCCTTAGCTTTGTTGGAAAATCTTAAGAGAGGTGTCTTCTTTTCAGCTGTTTAAGGATTAAGGAGCCTCCCATTAGCAATGGGTTCCTCAATTCGAGTTCCTAAGGCTACAATTTCTACAAAATTAGAAGTAGGGTGCCTAACCAAGTGTTGGTAATATGGGCTTCCTCAATTAAGGGTGAGTCACCCTAGCTGCTATGCCCCTCCATCTTTGGGCATATTCTTTAAAATTCTCATTGGTCTTCTTTCTTAGATTGTTCAGATCCTACATGGATGGGGCCACTTTAATGTTGAATTTATACCAATTATAGAAAGCCCCTACTAACTTATCTTAATTATCAATTTCATTCAGCTCTAACTGGGCGTACCAAGTTAAAGTGAGCCTAGTTAAGCTGCCATGAAAAGTCTGGACCATCACCTTGTCATACTTCGTGTATTTCCCCATTTTCCTGATGTACAACCTAGTGTGGAGTTTCGGTCAACCAGTCCCATTATATTTCTTAAATTCCAACACCTTAAATCTTTCTGGGAAGTCATTGTCTTCATAGGTCGGCAAACTAATCATTCCCATTTGCTCAAACCCATTCACCATTTCTAGGGTTTTCATCTTCTCGATTAACTTCTGCATGACCTTTCTTTCCATTTTGCGGTATTTCTCTTCGATCTCCTTCCTCTGTACCTCAGCATTAGGGGCTGATTCTTCATCTTCCAGTTCAGGGGGAGGAGTTGTTTTTGCATTCCGACTTAGGTTAGCTTGAGATCCTTGTCTATTGTTAAGGATCCCAATAGCCTGAGTGAGAGCTTAAATCAATTTGGCCATCTTGTTCATGTTTTCTTCCAAGGTCACTACTCTTAGATTGGGTTCGAGTTGATTGACATTTCCAGTACCCTGAGTCAACATCCTTACCTTAGAACAGTAAATATCAGGCTTCTAAATGAGTCTATTCACTTAGACGCTATCTTCAAAATCTTACACAAAATCCCAAGTTTTAGACTTTTTAGTGAATTAAAGATTTTTTTTTTCTGTTTTTGTGATGTTTGTTATTCTCCTGTTTACTCCTTTTGTGTTTTTTATTTCTTTTTTATTTCTTCTTTTTTTAAAAGTCAAATAAACAAACAAATAAGTAATAATAATGAGCAAGAGACTGTGCAATTAATGAAAATTTTATTTATTAAAGTTGCAAATTTATTAATCATAAGATCCAACTTATACAATGGACTAAGTGAAAGGAAAAGAAAAACTCCTAACTAATTTTCAAAAAAAAAAACTTAAATCTTATATTTATAAGAGTCGACAGATTTGGCTGGGACGAGCTTCATCAACTTCCTTCATAAGTTTCTGTATAGTAACATCCCTTGCTCGAATCTTGTTTCTCAAGAATTGATTTTCCTCTAGCAGTCTCTCATTTTCCAACCTTAACTCTTTAACAATCCTCTTACTTTCATGGAACTAGGCTTTAACTTTAGCCCATATGGTATCTTGGTAGGCCTGCTCAGTACGTGAAAGGCATGCTGGATCTAGCTCATATCTAAATACATCTGGAGCTTCATACCGTATCTTTCTAATCTTCTCGAATTGATCATAAATGAATTGCTTGGTGGCTCGGTTTTCTCCAACTTTACCCCTCAAAGTTCCCACATTGACTATCTTCTTGATGTCTCTTCATTCCCACAACTTCACGAGTTCTGCTAGTCGTTGGATTAGAGTAGCCGTAGATAGACAAAGATCTTGATAATTCACTATGACAACGTCCAAGGAGTCTCTATAGGCTATCTCTTGTAGTGAGCCCAGTTATTTGGTGACATAAGTCGAGAAATATTTGGTATAGCCCATATTACCAATAAAGGGAACTCCTACATAATCGGTGCACCCCAAGACGGCTTGAGTGCAATGGTTCCATCTAATTTTCCACATAAAGTTTGCTGGTAACTAACACCTATCCCTTAAACTGAGCTTCATCTAATACCTTGAGGTGGCAAGCAAAGTCATCAATCAAGTCTATATTCTTTGTCAAGGGCTCTCTAAGAAGATTCCCTTCATACCCTTGTATGTAACTAAGAAACCATACAGTAAGGATTGTAGGGTTAGCCATGAAATAACTGTACCCCTGCTTCTTTAGGTAGGTAAGTGTCCTGAACTGTTCTGCCAATAGCGCCGGTTTATAAGATTTATCGGCAAGGAATTGAATCACTAGCATGGCAACCCTATAGTGGACCTGACCATATTTGAAGGGAAATAGCACTGTTCCAAACACTACTATAATAAAGGCATTAACCCTTTTTTCGGCCTACGATTCATATCCTCTATAGAAGATCTAATGATATTTCTAGTAGGCATTTGGGCTTGAAAACCACTCCACCAATCTTAGGATACTAAGACATTTTTAGCCCTCTGAAGATAAGAATGGGGCCAAGGCTGACTTCTTGACCCTTAACAACGTCATAAAGATTTTCTTAGGCTAGACTCTAAGATTAAGGATAGCTATGCCTGCTTTAAGGGGTGAAGCACTAAGTAACTGCGAGTATTCTTCCATGGTGGGTGTCAATATATGTAGGCCAAAATTGAAAGCTGTAGATTTTAGATCCCAGTAATGGATAAGAGCCTAGGTTAGAGGCCAATGGAGCTAGACTTGCATGAAGGATATGACTGACCCAATCTTCTTACAGACGTGATTTTGCTTGGCGAGTGGAAGTTGGCTCAACCAATTTTTCAAGATGGCTTCGATGAAGGAGTACTTATCCAACTAAACTTCATAGATAGGCTCTGGGCAAATGGGCTCTAGACTGATACTACCTTGACTCTCCATATCTATATTATAAAATATATAAATGAAATAAAGATATAACCACTATTTCAACAACGACCTTAAATTTAGAATAAAGTTGGATCTAATGTTAACAATTTCATAGCTTTTTCATAGATTTTCGTAGAAATTGCACAGCCTTTCACTGACTAAGGGGCAATAAAAAAAATGAGACACGCATAACACTAGAAATAAAATATTCACAGAAAAAAAAACATAATCAAATATATAAAAATGCAAAATGTTACACATGCATACAATGCAATAGGAGCGGTAATTTATAAATTATAGGAATTATGATAAATCTACAATCAAAGAGCGCCTCTATATATAAGTATATTCAAAATATGATTTAATAAAAATGAAACTCATGTATACTTATATATAAGGGTTAAAAAAAATTTAAATTAAAAATGGACGATGAATTGACTACAAATTAAATTAAACTTTTCTATAATTTAAAAAAAATAAAAGATGCAAGGGGGTGAGGTCTATAGGTCCCAAGCTTTGCAGCTTCAAGGCTTTTTGAAGAGAAGCTTGGTGGGCTATATCAAAACTTGAGTAGGCTCACCTATCATTGCTAACCGAGGGTAATGACTCTAATGACTTGAGGGTTACACAATGGTGGCCCATCTTAAGTTCTTAAGGTGGCCCAAGTTCGACTACATCTAAACAAACGAATGACTATAAAAAAAAAAAATTCTTCCTAATCCCCTTAGAAGGCCCATTAGGCCAGGCTTTATTCTTAGGTCTGCAGTACTAAAAAAACAATTAGTACTCTATAATACAATAAAAAATAATAATAAAAAAGCCCATCAATTAAGTTCTTAATTTTTATATGGCTAGCCTACAAGTGGTCTCTAGTGGAGTCGTCAATTCTATCAAGCCTTGTTTCGATTTCCTTAATTTAACTTATATTAAGCTCAGCCTGCCTAATACAAATTACTCAACATTAAACTAAGGAAATATTTTTCTTAAAAAAAATTTTTAAATTGGAGTCGCCAACCAATAAAAAATAAAATTAGGATTTTCGAGTAGGAAAACCCTAATTTGACCACTAGTTTGCGAATATTCTAAAAATTTGATTTTTAGAAAATTGAACTAGAAAAACCGAGTTCGAAAGCTAACCTATTAAGACTAAATTACCATGTGAAAATTAAAAGAAATTGATGGGCTTTATTTTTTGTTTTGTAATTTTTATAAAAATATAAAAATATACCTAAATAGACAAAATGATTTTTTTATTATTATTACGAATTTCTAACAAGGGAAAAAATCTTATTTTTTAACGGTTGTCGAGAAAGTGTTTATATACCTACTAATCGGGATCAAACCAATCGTAGTCTTTTTTTCTTATAAAACTTTTAGCGAGTGGATCATTTCTATTTTGAAAATTGAGCCAAATTTACATTTTTTATCAATTTATTATTTTTTATAAAAAAAATTTAAAAAATGTAATTTTTCTAAATTAAACAAAAAAAAAAACCCTAACTAACTATCTTTTTAAAAAAACTCAATTTAGATTTTTTTATTCTTTCAAAAACTCCTATATGTCAAAATATATTTTTATTAAAAAAACACAATTTTTCAAGAAAGCCCTAATTTAAAAAAAAATTGCAAAATAAATAATAATAAAAAAACCTGTACTTAAACACAAAAAATTAAGTAATAATAAAAATAAAGAAAATTAATAAAAATTACTAAAAATAAAAAATAAAAAAATGAAAAAAAATGGAAAATTACCTAGTGTTAGACTGCTGGTGTTAGGCAATGCTGGGCGTATGATGGCAAGCACTAGGCATGACTAGGCGATGGAGTGGATGACATGGACGAGACATGGGTAAGACTAAGCGTGCACTAGGTGAGCACGAGTGAGTATGGTCATGCATTAGGTGAGCACGGGTAAGAGAAGGGCAATACTGGACGTGACTCGAGCGACACTAAGAGATCACGTAGGCGATGTTAGGCGAAACTGGGCAATAGGGTGGGCGTATGATGGTGATGCTAGTGGTTGTGTATGGTAGTGTTAGTGGTTATGTACGGTGGTGCTAGTGGTTATGTGCGGTAGTGTTGGTGGTGTTATGTGGTAGTGTGTGGTGTGTGGCGGGATGTGGGGGCATGTGTGGTATTCAGGGTGTGTTTGTTTTTGAGTGCTTGTGATAAGAAGAAAACCCTACTTCTGAATTATTAACTAACACGTTATTTATAAGTTCTAAAATTAAATCTTTTGTATCGTTGCGATTTAACCTAGATTCACTCTAGCTTTTAGAAACCCTAGTTAGTTTGGGCTTTTCTTTTAAGGCCCAACCCAATCCAATTTAGCTCAATTAATTTAATAAACCCTGATTTTGAGCTCTTAAATTGGTCTGACCCAAAACTAATTGATTCAGCCCATCTCAATAACTAATCCAACAACTCAACTTAATCTAACTCGATACGACTTGACTCTTGACTCAACTTCCTATGACCTAACTTGATTTTCTTTTTTTCTATTTTTTCATTTTTATTTTTTATTTTTATTTTTATTTTTTTATTCATTGACCTGGCTCAATTGACAAAAAATAAAAATTGGCAAAAATGAGGTGTCTACAAAGTGTTGTCTAGGGAAGAGGCCGAATAAGTTGTCTCCTAAGTTGAATGGACCTTTTAAGATCTTTCAGTGTGTCAATGACAATGCCTATGAGCTTAAGCTATTGAATGATACGGAGTATCTTCTACTTTTAATGTCATTGACTTGATGCCTTACATGTTTAGAGAAAAAGAAGATCAAAATTTGAGGGCAAATCTTTAACATCTCTAGGGAACTAATGGATTGCTGATCTTTAGCCCCCTCATTCATGCCCATCTCCGAGGCCTACAATCTTTCACTAAAAGAATTTTCTCTTGTCAGCTTACCGAGTATGAGTACTAGTATACAGAAGAGCAGTAGGTGAACTCTCTAAAGTCCCAACTCAGATACACTCTTCTCTACACAGACCCTTGCCTAGTTACTATGACAAGTACTAAAGCCGAGGCATCAACATGTTGAGCTCTAATTATTTAACCTATAGAACAATAGCATCCCTCTTTCATCCTGAGAACTTCAAGTAACATTCGTTAGCAGCAACCATAATGTCCATATAGCTCACCCATTATGCCCTAAGATTTCTTAATACGAACTTATAAATAAGCTATTACCTATCCTTTACTTTTCTGATATCTGTACTATATTCTCCTTTCATCATTTGTCTTATTTACCCATTTTGTCAATATTAAGAATCACTTTCTTTATTGTCTTTTATGTAATTTTCCTTATTTATATTGCTTCCTTAAAGGACATACTACAAATAGTCCTTTTATTATAGATGTAAGGCAACATACACCTTTCTTATTATTGAATATACTTGTTTTTGCAAGATACCTTTCTTTGAGTACATTTCTTATACACTCTTATCTAATCTTGTTGAGTAACTTGAGATCAGTGGTAAGTAGACCTTAGTACTAGCTTGTGAGTCATATTGAGTAAAGTAATAAGTTATGTTGTATTGTATTCATTGGTATGCCATATTCTCTAAGCAGTTAGATGGGAGCTACTGTGTTTGCTGACCTTTCCATCCTATTTTTTCAATATCTCAAAGAACCTGCTTAGTTACTATTCCCTATGGTAAGCTCTAGTGAATATTGAGCTCTTAGGCACATCAGCTCATGAGATCATAGCTCCTACGAATCTGCATCACCGACGTAACCTAGATTCACATAAGGTAAAAGATCTAAACTCATATCAATTTAATTTACCACATGGATCCATCAGTGTTTTAGGGATTTAGATTTGTTTAGAAAAAAATTTTCCACTGCAGAAAGATTTTTTCAGATCCCTAAATCCTAACAATACCAACATATGAAAGCATTGAAGTATGTTGTGCATTATCAACATGACTTTCCTTCAACATAGGAATAACTTGTTGACAAATTCTAGAAACCAATTGTGATTCTTCAGAATAATTTTGCAAATTAATTTTCTAAACATCTTCACAAAGAGGTATATCAATAATACAAGCACTTGAATCAACATAAGCAATAGTTTTAGAGTTTCTCGTCTTTATTTTTCCTATATCAGTCTAAAGAGCCATGTATCCAGAAGCATCTCTCCACTGTATATTTGGATTTTTTACAATGTACATATTGTAATTTTCCAAAAGTCCTTCCTCTCTTATCTCTTCTTTCTTCATTAACCAATTTCTTCTAATTTTCCGCATAAAAAGTTGCAAAATCGTCACTAAGATTTGAACTACTAATCACCTATTTTTGCTTCTCCACCTAATATACTAAATAATAAGCTTTGTTCATTGTGGTGAAAGGATCTATAGCAAGGATTTGGTTTCTAGTGCTTTTCAAGGAGCCATATAAGCCCATAAGAAATTCCAAAAATTTCTCATACAAACCACAATCACAACTACCTATGTGAGACTCTAGTTGCTTATGTATCCTAGTTGTTCAACGAACCAATATAAGCTAAGGCATATAGAATGATTTAGGGCCTTTGGATAATTTTTTCCAAATTGAGCCAAATTTTAACATGAGGTTGTAAAAGTTAGATGAAGATTCTTATTAAGGTTAATTTCCCAAAATAAAGTATGTATAATATTTAATTTTAATAAAATATACTTTTATCGGGTACATTTGATAATTATAAAAAACATTAACTTTAAGCTCCAAAACACAACGAAACCTTAGAAATAAATTATTTAACTTATAAAAATAATTTTGAGAGTCAAATAATATTATAGTTTGATTATATAATTATGTTATACATGTTGTATATACCTAATATGTAAATATATTATAAATATATCAAATAATTAGCTAGAAATTACATAAAATTAATAAAAATTATAAAAAAAATGATAAACACACTTGGAAAAATTTGTAAATAGGCATGACATGTGTCCATAGCATTAAAAAACTCCATGCTGTGTTGTAAAGTAGGAATTAATTACAAGATAAAGGAAATACGCATGAGAAAATTGAAAATTGACACTTATAATTTGCTTTTTCCCTTCCCAACCAACCCGATCTACTATAAAGTAAATAAAGCATCCTCTTACATCATTTCAACAAACCAAAAACACAAGAATACTCTTTAGAAAATCTAGAACACAAATTATGCAAAAATTAGGAAAAATATAGCAAAAAATAGAGGAATTCGAGTTCCTATATGTCATGCCTTGAAAAAGTGAAGTCGCAACAATCTCGTTGCGTAAGCTTTTCTAAGATAGAAATTGTCTTAACCTAATTCATACCAAGCATACTCGACTCTAACCCTTAGAAGCATTCAATTCTAATTTGATGCTTGTTTAATATAAACCTATAGAGTAATTTTCTGAAATAATTTATTAAAGATAAACTTGTAATTTAACTTTATAAAAGAGTGGTAGTAAATCCCATAAGTACCTACTACTTCATATATAGACTATAATATTGGAAACTACTAAGCCCCCTTCAAGAGTCTTGTGTAGTCTCCTTAAAAGTTAAGAAAGTCAACACTAATGAAATATAGTTTTATTATATAAGTTAAGTTAAGCTATTAAATATCAATAATATATGTGATTATACTATTAATATATCATTTCGATCGTATCGAAATATACCTTTAATCAATCAATTTATGTTTAAATTATGATAAGGTCATTGTAATATGTAAATTCTAGTAATATTATAAAGGTATAGGTTATATTACTTAGGATTGTGTCCAATTTTAATAAAAATAGTACCATTGGGTTCATACGAATCTAATGATACATACTAGGGGTTTTATTTCAAGAGATGATATCTAAAGTGTATTTTTGGTTTTATATTATATCTATACACTTTTACAATAAGTATTATTATATTATACTCATTTTATATAAATGGACTATATTTTATATAATTTGTTAATAGAGTTTAATAATATAGATAATATCAAACCCTAATATGTGTATATCATGACCCGATCATATAATTATCATTAAGTAGGTTAAAAATTAATTTTCACTAGATCTAAATAATATGTCCATTTGATATTTATCACATTTTAGTTTATTATTACTAAAAACATATCATGGTTAGTAAATTAGGCTATTTTACTACTAAAATTCATGATAAATAGATCGGGTCACCAAATAATTCTTTGAAATTTTCTATAAGTTTCTAAAAATATGGGGAATTCAATCATTATATGGTTTCATGCTATCGGGTTTATCGCCTATATACTTATAATTATATTTTTACCCCTAAGTTGCATTTAATTAACCAAATATTATCCTTTTTATAAAAAATTATTTTCAATATATCCTAACATTATTATGAATTACCAGCAGTCAGTGGACATCCATTTCATCAATTAATTTTATAAAAATCTATTTATTTCATAATTTCTCCCTAATTCTTAAAAATATAGTAAATATTAAAAGTACATAAATTAAAATTTTGGCTACATAGAAATCAAATATATATTACGTGTATTTTATACAAAAATTTTGAGCTAAAAACTACATCATTTAGTATATTTATTTTGAAAGTAAAAAATTGGATAAATAGTAACTTTCTTAAGCATGTTCATAAAATAATCATAATTTTACAAAAATAAAATTACTACATGAAATTATATTGAAAATGACCTAGTTATAATTTTTTTACTTAATTTAATATTTTTAGAAATTATAAGAAAAATAAGGTAGAAAATTGATTAACCTATTCGTTGATACTCTAGTCACTATTGGCCGATGGGGATATGTCGATCAGCAATGCCGCTGGTGGTGCTCTATGGTGGTCAAGGGGTGTCACAGTAGATTAACTTTTGGTTAGGGAACTATCTTAGCCCAGTCCTTACTCTATTTTTGTTCTCATTTTTTCTTTCTATAGTTTGGGTTCTTAAATGTATATCTGATGTAAGGGAGTCTTATTTATAATAATTAGGGTTGGTTACAATTTTTCTTAACTATTAAGTAATTTATTTTAATATTTTTCTTGAAAAACAAAAAGTAGGAGGTGGCAAATTATTGATGATTCACTTTTAAGTCATCCATTCTAGCTATTGTTGAACTGTTATATGGATTCCAACAATTCCCAAGTCACTTGGATAAGTTTTTATTTAATTTTAGTGTACTTTTAATGAAATTTGAATAATTAAAGTATATTTAATTATTGTATTAATATACATGTATATATACAATATATATGTAATACATGTAATGGGTAACTATATGCAGATAATCATGTTTCTAGCATATCATTTATTTTTAAGATATTCTTCCTATTTAATTTTGTGAATTTAACGCTTATTATACATAATTATATAATTTCAAATTCATTTATTGGTATATTTATTATATATACCAACTATACTAATAAAAATACGTGTATACTCATATAGTATATTGTGATATATTATTTTCTTTTATTAGCTAATTAACTTATCTCTAAGTCTTTGTCGTATTTCGAGCTT
Source organism: Lumnitzera littorea (assembly GCA_024138015.1). Lineage (NCBI taxonomy): Eukaryota > Viridiplantae > Streptophyta > Magnoliopsida > Myrtales > Combretaceae > Lumnitzera > Lumnitzera littorea. The sequence goes on from JAMXBB010000006.1 coordinate 65,428,633, forward strand.
GGTTTTAGGGGTTTCAGTCATTTTTACACTATATTGAATAATCATATTTTTAAGGCTAAAATTGGGGTTTTTTTTTATCATTATTTTTGAAATCTAACTTCATTAAGTCACTTTGAATAACTTTTCTATCATAATCGCAAAATTTGCGCTCAATTAGACAAGTTTTTCTTAAAAGCCCTAAGTTTGGGTATGGTTGCCACAAATGTACTTTTAATGGCTTATATAAGGTGAATCCTCACTATTTTGATTGTATACTTGATATCTTATTATATTATTGACTTCCAAATGTATGAAAATTCCTCAATTAGGGTTATCATATTTCTCATAAGTTTCTAGCCTAATCGGTTTACTTTCCTAAATGTCCTAGATCAACTATTGACCCTAATCATACAAGGACAAGGCTTTATCCTAATACTCCAATATTCATAGCTTTATTGTTGATTTATGGGATATCACATTCCAACTCCCTTACAAATAGTTTCATCCTTGAAACTAATACATATCAAATCTTTTCATGGAAAAAGTTATATAGATTCATAAATTTGTTATCAATCTTATATTTATGGTTTGTAAGGGTTGCTATTTTGTTGACATCATGAACATATCTTTAGAGTCTCTAGCTAGCATTCTTATGTTGGGTACTTATTATGATATTAGATAGTTTATACCTATAAGGGGTTTGATCTATAATAATTCATAGTTTTAGTAGAATACTTTTAAGTTGCATTAAAATTTTACTTTTCAATTAACATGATAAGGTTACTATTTTTAAGGTTACTTCCAGCATCAGTCTCCTAGTATCTCTTTCCTCATTGTTGAAGCATTATAAGGTTAACCCTAATGCTTACTAGGAGAGTGCTTAGTTAGTGGAGAAATATTAATAAGTCAAAGAGTAAGTTTCTTGCTTTACTAGTTCTATAAGTAATATGAATAGCATCTCACATTCAGGTTATAAACTATTTCCTAATATTGCATCAATCAGTCTTATGAGTTAACTCTAGCTAACTCATAAATAATGACTATCATAGGTTCGTAGTATGCACCTTTATCAACAATATATACTTGCTTTAGAATGTAACACATAATTTTACTTATATATTTTCATGATACAAAATATAAAGATGTTATACATTTTCATGATACAAAACATAAAGATACTAGAAACCTCATAACAAGAGCTAGTTAACACCTATATATAATATAATTAATATATGTAGCATACTATACTTAGGAAACAATAACTCACAATTGAAGTTACAATATTGCACTCATGTGAATATTTTTGTGACTACACATTTCAAATTTAATGGTTAAGTGTTAACTTCCAAAACATACATGAATTTTACATTATGTACATAATAATTTCCATAATTAAGCAACATACATTTTGCCTTCTATAATTACGAAATATGCTTACACAAATCTAGTTTATTAGCAAGCAATCCTTATTTTATTTACAAGTATCTTATAGCCAAGTTCTAATTCTTATAACATCACCTAGTCCTATATACATCATACTTATTCAGCATCTATCCATCATTATACAATTTAACTTTACAATCTTGAATCAATAGTATTCATGGTGGATAAGAAGATATAAATTTCAAACTTTTCATTATGAAATATTAAATTAACATTCTTATGTTACTCTCTTAATGCTAAATATACTATGATTTCCTAAATTTACTAACAAAATTTTTTAACCATAGATGTAAACCCTATATTTAGCAGGCCTATGATTTAACTAAGAGTACTTTTCGAACGTTCCTAAGGATCAACAAAACTAAGAACTTAAGTTTACCTTTAGAAACGAATTAAATTTTTCCAATTCAAAAACTAATTATCGATAAAACCTGAGCTTGAAGAACTGCGAGCTCTAAAATCACTTAAGACCCTAAACCCAAAAACAATTAGGGACTAATTTAATTTGAATAATTTCATTCAACTTTGAAAAATTTCACAATTTTATAAGAATCGAATTATAAATTACAAAACAATGCATGATGAAAATCCTAAAATAATTTCTTATAAGACTATGCCCTTATCTTCATGTCTAAGCCTTACATATAAATAAGTAGACCAACCCATCACCTTAGATGACTTATCAATTGAAAGTTGGAATCATTTATCAATTGATAACTCATCAAAATCTAGTGATAAGACACTTTCCTTTTCACCCCTTCACTTATACTACATATTGACAAATTTTCACAAGATTTCACATGCTTAGCTTCACTAAATGAGACAAACAATTCTATGACTTCAAAGGACACTCCATAGCCGATTTGAACAAGCAAGAAAGGGGGGCCATGCTCTTGTCTTTAATTCATCAATCACTTTCTCTTATACACCACTATTTACTTCTTAATGCTTACATCATCAACAGTTGCAATTGTTGATTTTTGTATAAGCTACAAGACAACAATTTCAAGACTTCTTAAACACATATTCACTCCCATTCCCAGCTAGCTACTCTTTCCCTCATTCCTCCCACTTTCAATTTCATTTTCACTTCCTTTTTCTCTTATTGGAAACCAACCTAAAAAGTGGGAACACTTAAGCCCTACAAAATCAACTTTGCCACCATTTTCCAAGCTTCACTCATGGCACTTTCATTTTCTTTTCTTGTGTCTTTCTCTTCCAACATCTAAGCTCCTTTATAAACCTTAGAACCTTCCACAAACCCCACTTAAAGGATCAAACAACTCGGGTTTCCAAAAGGGTGCAAAAGAAGGAAGTAAGGTTAAGAGCTTAAGTGGAACTTTTGTGCACAACCACCATACGTTGCTTTAAGGACGAGTAAGTGTTTCTTGTGTTAGTAGGTTAGTGTTCATGTTAGGAGACTTTGATTTCTTGGAGATATTAGTATGATTATAAGTTGTTATAACATCAAAGACCATCCTAAGAAATAAACTCATGAAACCTTTCCATAAAGTTGAAATATGAGCATGTAAAGTTGGTGTTTTATAAATATAATTGTTTAACATTTTGAATGGAAAATTTTAAGTTGAGAAAACCTTGAAACAAGAACTTGAATGAAAGATGAACATGCTGGATGTGAGGATTCAAAGATCATTTGGAAGTTGATTTTATTTCCATTAAGCTAAACATGCTCAAATCTAGACTTAGGTTAAGGAAAAATCCATCACATGAAGTTTTATAAGGAAACTAACTTTGTATGAGATGAGCTTTCATATGGAAATTGTAATAAGTATGAGATCTTCTATTTTTTTTGTAAAGCACGAGCTAAAGAATCATCCCACGGAAGAAAAGTCAAGTTAAGATTTGAATACAAGTAGTTTAAGTTCATGATCTAATACCTAAACTTAAGGAAATGATGAAACAACTTGGAAACCGTCATATATAAACCGACCCGATCTAGAACATTCTTAAAAGACACTTAAAAATATGATAAAAGTAAGTAAACAAAGTAAAAATACCAACCAAAGCAAGTATGATAAGTATATTAAGCTTAAAACTTCCAAAACAGGCCTCAAATGTCAAGTTGAACCACCCTTAAATTTCTGACCAGTAACTTGACACATCCATAAGAGTTGTTTTAAGACTTTCAAGAAGCCCACAAAATACTCTCTAAGCCTAAGAAAGTGATCATCTTTGAGTTGAACAAAAAACAAGCCCATTTGACAACTTAAGCCTACTAAAGAGCCCATAAAGTGGTTGTTAGCCTTAGGAGTATAAATCAAAGTTATAAATCTGGCCTCAAGGAGTATTTTGAGCTTAAGATAAAATCTTAAGACCAAGCCCAAAGGATTTCTCAAGTTACCAAAAAGCCCATTTACCAAATAAGGCTTAAAAGTACTCTAAAACATGAAGATCGCTACTATTCTGACCCATGGACAGATTTGCATACCTTATTTCAAAAATCTAACCTCACCATCTTAAAATGCACTAAAAAATGATGAAGATTGACTATAAGATCGTAAAAATCAGATTTAAAACGAAAAAGTTATATGCGATTGAACTTTTCAGTGAAAACCCGGAAAAGATACGAAAACTAGTCAGGAGTATAACTTAAGGGATTTTAGCTTAGTACCCTAAGTTTATATCAATTCCTTATAGTATTATGATTTCGATGATCAGGAGACACTACGTATAGAGACAATTTTCCCCTAGATTACTTTGACTGATCACATGGCGGAGTGAGTAAATTCCCAATTACTCTTTACTTGATTTTGCTTATAAAATAGATGCACCTAAACTTATATATATAAATTTGGATGCTCGTGGGGTATGGGAAATGCATATGTATGAATTTGTGGATGAATGTGATGACTTGTTAATTATATAATAATAGGAATTGTTTGTGATAATTTATACATATGATTGTATGGAATGAAATTGTTTAATCACCTTAAAAATGGAGTTAATCACTTATACGATTAAGAAATTAAATGGATCATACATTCCCCATAATTGCATTTGGATAACATCAACTGCAACTTTACGCAGAAGATGGGAAGGGATTCATAGGAGGATGGATCTCCTACAGGATTGGGCACTAGCTATGTCATCATTTTTATTGAGTTTCTATCCTAAGCTGATAGGCTTAGTAAGCACTAGGAGACACCAACCGTCAATGAGGGGTCGAGTCTTATGGCTTCAACTTAAGGCATGTGTTTGTGGATTGTGAAGGCTACCACACCACTAAACTTAGGATTTTAAAAATATGATTTGTTATTCAGTAAAGAAAGTATATACATATACATATATATATACAATTTTGTTTTGGCTTAAGCATAACAGTGCAAATGAAATAAAACCTAAGGTCTAGAACTCGGATTTTGGTTTGAGTCGGTTAATTATCTCCAAACCCTGACTATAGGAGGCATAATTTTGAGTCATATGCAGTTCCTAAGCTACTAAATGCATTGTTTGGCATACTAATGGTTCATGCATTCACATGATTGTGCATTTAATAAATTTCTACCATGTGATATTGATGAGAGTATTTATCTTACTAAGCTTAAGCTTACACCTCGATAGATTTCTTTTGATGCAGGAAAATCTCTTCACTAGTCCGGGCCAAGGCATGCTTGTAGTAAGTCTTGTATAGGAACGGGTTGGAGCGATTAGAGAGCGAAGAGGATATTTTGTAATAGATTTGTAGATAACTAGTTATTTTTACATTTTTGTTTATAACATAGATTAAAATTTCTAATGCAGTTCCCTTATGAATTGCATTTGTTTGTAATATTCTTTTGGTGTAGGTCTTATGAGTCCACACAATTAGTTAATTTATACCATAGAAGTAATCTTAGTTAAATTGCTTTATATTACTTATCTATGGGCTTAGTAGTAATGTATAGTGGAAGGAGTCTTGTATATCGTATGAAAGGCTTGCTATCAGCAAGGAGGTTGATAGTAGACCTTTGTATGGTATACAACGACCTACTACGACAATAATATTGTTGGTTTGTGATAATAGAATCCACAAAAGGTGATTCTTTAAATTAAAATTACATTTACAATAGATATTTGTAGTTCATTTTTATCAAATTTGGTATAATTCACTTAACTTCTCAATATTTTTACAAAACAAGTATATATATGTAATAACACAATTATTTAATAGATACATATATTCAAGGTAATTGTTTTACCTCTTATTCTAGTATTCAGTATCTCTGTGTTTGTTATAGGATTACTTCAATACGATTATATGTTCTTAGGGTATAGTATCTATCAATCATTTATTAAGTTACATTTCATAAATGAGGTGAATAGGTTCAAATGAAATGAAGAGTATAGGGTTACATTTTCAGTGTTACTATTTATTTTTTAATTACTCATACGTACATCATGTCATCTACATAAAGATATATATCATCGTGTATAGGAGAACATGGATATATTGTTTATAGGTAACACATACATATTTTAAGTCAATCAATAGTTATATAAGACCAATCTCATATTTCTTTTAGTTATTTACTAAAGTTCATAAAGTTAAATGTATAGAACATAACTTTATCTATGATTTTATGACATTCTATAGTTATGTACTAATTAAGGGAGTTATCTAAATCGATGCATCTTAACTACTATTACATCCCAGCATAGTACAGGATGTACCATCACACAGGAATATCTGTTTATACTCAACAAAAGTTCTATTTATAACAAAAGAATACTATATCGGAGTTCAGCTTAACACTTGTCTATATGAAATATTACATTTATCAAACTTAAACAAACCTAAAATGCAATACTTTCTTTTTTCATATGTACAAATCTTTTATAGAAATAAGAACAAAATACGACTAGACTTCTTCAAAAGTAACTAACTTGGTCTTAAGCGCCCTCAAAAGACTTTTCTCCCCAGCTAATGTTACTTGTCAATTCTCTTGATAGCTTGAGGATACATAAGTATCCCATAAGCTCTTTGTAAGCTAAGTAAGGGTGGATAAAACAAAATACGTAATAAGTACAATACATATTCACCTAGATTAATACCATAAGATATTCAATTTCATAATCCAAGTTACCAATACAAACTGTTTATGTAAGAAGTTAGTGCCATGGTCATGCACGTGACATGCATCGGTACTGATATCCTATACTTTTTCAATTCTTCATTTGGTTAGTTGACAAACCTAGGCATCTAGATACTACGTCCAGGAACCTAAAGCAATAAAGAGCTGCCTAAGAGTAGGACCCCTAACAAAAACCACCTACTGTCGTTTAAGAATCCAATACGTAGTCGATCACACATCGTAGCTAGAATAAGTTGACCAATACAGTTCTATATGCTCAAAAGTTAACTCAACAATTTTGAAGTTTTTAGAAACTTGACCCATAGGTCTTTTCATGTTATGCCATGAATGTAGCGAATAGTATAATAGCTTAGTATCAAGCACGAATCTCAAGTTCCACATTATTAACAATTCAACTATCTCAACTTTATATTACATTCCTTCACATAAGGTTCACTTAAGCAAATACCCTAAAGAACAATTCAGTTTCCAAGTTTTCCAAACAGAATTACATATCGATGAATCAATCATACATAAGGACACATTTCACTTTTTCAACACACATTCAATAGAATCAAGTATCCAATCAATGCAGTATATCATTACAATTCATAACATAACTGACTCTAAGTCAAGTAGACAAAGGTTTATTCGTACAAAAACATAAATATCCACTTACCCAAGCTTGATAGTGGTGTAAAATCCTAAGCTTCATAATATGGTTCTTCTTTACCTATCACACCTAAGAAAATACACATAGACCCTAAGTCAACTATGGGTCGATACTATTTCCTTATACATTTTCACTATTGCGTTTCTAAGCTTATTTCAATTGTATCTTGTTCATTTCTTATTTGATTTTAATAAACTTTATATCGTTGCGATCGTTATTCTGAGCACTATTAAGATATCTTAAAAATCATAACTAATCAATATTATCAAATGTCCAAGAAACCCTTTTGTATTATCGATTCGATCATATGTTATTATAACTTTGTAATTAACTGAAATAAACCCTAAATCTAAATTAAAAATCCTAAAATTCCTCATTCCCCAAGCTGGCCAGCTTTTATTATGTACTCAAAAATACTAATCCTTTATATATTTAACAAATATCACATTAGTAGTAATTACTATCATATATTAAGCTAATATATTGGTTTATATTATGAAAACACATAATAAATAGTATACGAGCTCGATTGATTCCATAAAAAATCCTATAAACTCATGAAAACATGTATTTTAATTATTGACCATGAATTATATTAAACTAGCTATTATATATTTTTATGAAATTAGTGAAATTTAAGAAAACAAGTGAATTTAATCACAAGATAAAATTTAAGTGTCCCAAACATCATTATGAACATCCAGAAATCATAATACATAAGGCTTATAATATGATTTTGTTAAAAATTAATTAATTCACTAATATAGCAAAATTGCCAATTTTATCCAATATAATTATAATAAATAGTAAACACGATTATTTTCAAAAATTCTTATTACTACAATTAAATACATATATTAAGTGTGTCACGTAAAAATTTTCAATTTGAAAGGACATTATTTAAAATTTCTAAAATTTAATTCGATTTTCGTCCAAATAGAGCCATTTCTTAAGGACCTTATATTTTTAATAATTATTTCACTAAAAAAATTATGACACTAAAAGAAAAATTATGACATTAATGTAAACATCAAATAACTTTAGAAAACTAAGTTTCATAATTAAATAAAATCATTTGATATTATTAAAAAAATTACAAAGTTTAGGTCGAAAGTTTGGTTCACTTGAATCGACTGCTTCCGGCCACCTTCTAGCCACCCTCAACCACTCAACCTTGTCAAAACACCTCCTGGTGCTTTCCTCAACCCCATATGACCACCACAATTGGATAGCAATAGCCTATTCAAACTTTCAAAATGTTGTTTTTGAAGTGTACATGCTCTATTTATATTTTCCAAATGGATTAGGATTTATAAAAATTTAACATGTGGCTTACATATGTAATTTTTTTTTAAATTTTCAAGGCATGAGGTGTCATTTCCACATTTTCTTAGCTTTGACTCATAATTCAAATTATTCTTAGGCTACCATATAAGTATGATGACTCATCCTTTCATTTTTTTATTAATTTTCCATTTTTATTAATTTATCTTATTTAAATAATAATTTCATATATGTGTATTGAATACAAATAATGCATGTTCTATGTTAATACATGTATAATTCAACTTCATTTATTATTTTAATAAGTTAAATAACTTATCTCTAATATTTGATTAAATCTAAATGCTCGAATTTCATGTTTTCGATATTTATTGACTTTAGCAATAAATTGACGTTTTCTTAAATTAATATTTTTATATAGCTTATTTTGATAAATTAACTTTACTTGAATTACTTTATCTAATTTTTCTAACCTTATTGTAAAGTTTGAATTTAAACAAATAACATAGCTCAATGCCCTAAATTTTGGGACTCAGATCCTAGGGTAATCGTATGGGCTCGAAATCCTAGGGTATTACAACTACTCAGTTCCATCTTACTATTATATCTTTTAACTTTATAGAATTAAACATTTACATGCTAAAATGAAAAGAGTAACGATTCAAAACTTATGAAATAATATAATTTAATACTCATATGTTCCAATATTTATCAAGCATCCTATAATTCATTTAACTTCAAATCCTACAAAAATATTCAAATATGCATATAGTCATGCAATTATGCTATCAATATATATGACATTCAGTTTAACCAACATAGAGTCTCACTCTAATTGATGCTTATTCTGATTACACTTTCATAGTAAAAAAAATATATGTTGATAAGATCATAGATATATCTTAGGTTAGGGAAATTTCATAGTATCACCAAAGGATACGATCATGTTAATGTTGAGATATATTATGTTAAGAAGTAATCTTTAATTCAATCAATAATACTGCCGTATTCCAACTTTGTTTAAGGTCAAAACAATGGTTTAATATCATTATTGAGTTTAAACATACCAATTTTTCTATCTGTTAGTAAGAGTCTATGATCCCCTATATTGTATCATGTTTGCCATTTTATTGTTTCGAGCTATCACTTTAAGATTAACCTTATCACCTTCCATAGTTTGATCTCTTAAGTTTATCTTACAATTCTCTACTTTATATTTTGAATCTTGCTTTACAATATCTTTTATAAATAGGTTTCGCCTAATTCACTCCTTTAAATTCTACCAACTATTCATCTTTAAACTAAATTACTATCTTATTCACTACTTTATTACACCCCAAATCAGCACTAAAGTTTCTCTTGGGGGCCCTCCCCTTAGCAACTATCCAACTCTTCAAAATTTCCTACTCATAATTCCTTTCAATCTATTATGTAATATCCTAAGTATAGTAAGAGGTTTACTATCAAGTTTGAACTCATTAAATCCTAATGGTATATCTTAATACTTATAAGAAATAAGTGCTGTGGTAATTAGTCAATTGATTTAAAGAACTCTTTCGTGAAATATAAGAGATAAGTACAAAAGGTTTTGAATTTTAAATTAGGTTTACCATAACTTTTCTATATTATTCTAATATTACCTGATTATTTACTTCTAGTAGTAACCTTAAAGGATAGTATTCAATATCTTACAAGTAATTCTTTATCGTTTTACTTAGAAGTTGATCAAGAGATTAAGGGTGCTTTCCTATAGTTGTTAGAGTTAATTAAATAAAAGTTAATTAATTCTAAAGTCAATATTACTTATTATAACACTAACATCACCATAAGTAAACAAATATTATGGTTATATATTTACCTATAAATTAAATCCCCTTTTACTACTTACATTCAATGTTTTCTAACTTGTCTAATTCATTTAATTTATGATTTTTTTAAAGCACATTCTTAAGAATTACACTTCATAGTGAATTCTTAAAAATAATGCTCTAATACCACTTCAAAACTGTTATGCCCCAAAAAGGTGAAGTTGTAATAGTCTTACCATATAAGCCATCTTAAGATAGGAAATGTTCTTATAGTTACTATCCTAAACCTAATTTATACTAGGCATACTTGACTCTATCCCTTTGAAGTGTCTAATTTGATACTTGTATAATATAAACTTGTAGTAATCCTTTGAAATAATTAGTTAAAGATAAACTTATAATTTGACTTTATAAAAGAGTAATAGAAATCCCATAGGTACTTGTTATTTCTTATACAGATTAGAGTATTTAAAACTATTAAGCCTCCTTCAAGAGTCCTGTGTAGTTTTCTTAAAAGTCAAGAAAGTCAATACTAAGGACCATAACCAGCCATTCCTTGTTATGCTTCACTCTCTATCCCAAGTTGCTAGTGCTTTGGTTTTGGGTAGGTATTTATAATCCATTCGGAACCTATAAAACAAACTATAGAGGAATGAGGGACAAATTGCCCTATAAGTGGGGTGGAGACTAAAGTATGTATTCAATACAACACAAGCAAGGTTTACAACTAAGTTGGTTAGATATAATACGTATATAAGCAATTCCATCGCATGACGTTATTCGGTCTATCATGAGATTAGGGAAATTACACCCGCTCTAATCTAGGTTGAGGAACTTGATGTCATGTACTCTCAAATCAAAATGAAACTAAGGGCTTGTACAGTAAAGAACACCCTCTTCCCGTGACTACTTTCGAACCATGGCCCCCAATCTTTCTGTGACCTACTCTTCTGTTACTTAGTTCAACTAAGGGTGAGGAAATGACCATTTTAACTATTCTCATCAAAGGAAGTTCGTATTTGGTTTGAAAATTCTAGTCGTTACCCTTAATGGGTTGTGATGCATATCAGGTTAAGTGTAAGACCGAGTATAAGTTAGTTCATTTTTAGGATAATCAACCAAGCCTAAATAATTTAAGCATAATATTCATAGAATAACCATAACATGAGACTCAACTTCCATTACAAAAAATAAAATCTTAAACACAAGCACTACACATGTGTAGTAGCTAACTACAATCATAAACAAATATATACTAAATTCCTAAGATATTCTGAAATAATACTCAAAATGCTATGAAGCATCGATCCTACTTACTTATCCTAACACTCATTATGGAATATTTGTATTTGCGATGCTCTACTTACTAGGAGATCCTACATATGTGAAACCAAGATTTAGTTTTCACAAAGGTTACAAAAACGTTAAGGTTTTATTTACTTTAATTTCTTTAGAAGTTATATGTATATATAAATGTATATATCTAAGGTTTATTACTATTTTATAATGAAATATAGTTTTATTATATAAGTTAAGTTAAGTTATTAAGTATTAATAATATATGTGGTTATACTATTAATAAATTATTTTGATCGTATCAAAACGTACTTTTAATCAGTCAAGTTACGTTTCAATTATGATAAGGTTATCATAGTACATAAATTATCGTAATATTATAAAGGCATAGGTTATATTACTTAGGATTATTTGATTTTAATAAAAGTAGTACCATAGGGTTTGTACAAACCTAACAATACATACTATAAGTTCTATTTCAAGAAATGATTTCTAAAATGTATTTCTAGTTTTATATTATATCTCTATGTTCCTATGATAAGTATTATTATATTATATTCATTTTATATAAATGGACTATATTTTATATAATTTGTTAATATAGCTTAATAATATAGGTAATATCTAACCTTAATATATGTATATTATGACCCAATCATATAATTGTCACTAAATAGGTTAAAAATTAATTTTCACCAGATCTGACCAGTATGTACATGTGTAGGTTTCATTTTGATATTCATCATATTTTTGCCTATTATTACTAAAAACATGTCATGGTTAGTAAATTAGGATATCTTACTACTAAAATTCACGATAAATAGTTCAAGTTACCAAATAATTCTCTGAAACTTTCTATAGGTTCCTAAAAATATGGTGAATTCAATTATTATATGGTTTCATCCTATTGAGTTTATTGCTTATATACTTATAATTATATTTTTACTCTTAAGTTGCATTTAATTAACCAAACATTATCCTTTTTATGCAAAATTATTTTCAATATATCCTAAAATTATTATGAATTACTAGAAGTCAGTGGACATCTATTTCATTAGTTAATTTTATAAAAATATATTTATTTCATAATTTCTCCCTAATTCTAGCCATTTTTAGGGTAAAACATACAATAAATATTAAAATTACATAAATTAAAAATCTAGCTATGTAGAAATCAAATTTATATTATGTATATTTTATACAAAAATTTTGAACTAGAAACTGCATCATTTAGTATATTTATTTTGAAAGTTTAAATTCAGATGAATAATGACTTTCTTATGCATATACATAAAGTAATCATAATTTTATAAAAATAAAATTAAAAATGAAATTATATCTAAAATAACCTAGATGTAATTTATTTCATAATTTTTTTACTTTAGTTAATATTTTTAGAAATTATAAGAAAAATGTGTAAAAAATTGATCGATTTGTTCATCAATGCTCCGGCTACTATTGGCTATTGGGGGTATGTCCACTGGCAAGGGCATTGGTGGTGCTTTGTGGTGGTGGAGGGTTGTCACAACAAATCAACTTTTGGTTTGGGAACTATCTTAGTTTAGTGCTTGCTCTGTTTTTGTTCTGATTTTTTCTATTTTCCTTCAATTATTTTTTATTTTTCATTTCTATAGTTTGGGTTCCTAAATGAGTATTTGATGTAGGGGGAGTCTTATTTATTGTAATTAGGGTCAGTTACAATTTTTCTTAATTATGAATTAATTTATTTTAATATTTTTCTTGAAAAACAAAAAGTAGGAGGTTCCAAATTGTTGATAATTCACTTTTGAGTCATCCATTCCAACTATTGTTAAAGTGCTACATGGATTTTAGCAATTCCCCAATCAATTAGATAAGTGTTGATTTAATTTTAGTGTAATTTTAATGAAATTTGAATAATTTAAGGATAGTTAATTATGGTATTAATATACGTGTATATATACATGTAATGAGCTACTATATGCATATAATCATGTTTCTAGCATATCTTTTATTTTTAAGATATTTTTCCTATTTAATTTTGTGAATTTAATACTTATTATGCATAATTATATAATTTCAAGCTAATTTACGAGTATATTTATTATATATATATAAGGTATACTTATAAAATTACGTGTATTCTCATATGGTATATTATGCTATATTTATTTTCTTTTGCTTTCTAATTAACTTATCTTTAAGCCTTCATTGTATTTTGAGCTCAATTTTAAGGGTTTTGATCATTTTTATGCTATGTTGAATAATCACGTTTTTAAGACTAAAATTAGGATTAATTATTATTATTTTTTAAATCTAACTTCACTAGGTCACTTCAATTAACTTTTCTATCCTAATCATAAAATTTGGACTTAATTTGATAAGTTTTCCTTAGAGGCCCTACCTTTGGGTACGGTTATTATAAATGAGATTTTAATGACTTATATAAAGTGAATCCTCATTATTTTGATTTTATTCTTGATATCTTGTTATATTAATAACTTCTAAATGTATGGAAATTCCTCAATTAGGGTTATCATATTTTTTGCAGGTTTCTAGCCTAATCGGTTTACTTTTTCAAATATTTTAGATCAACTATTGACCTTAATCGTATAAAGACATAGCTTTATCTTAATACTTAGATGTTCGTGTCTTTATTATTGATTTATGGCATATCATATTATTTTAATTGATAACCTAACAATGTGAGCTTTGGAACTTAAGCTTTTTGGGTGTAGCTAAGCTCTACCTATGAGCTTGGGTAGCTAATGGGTGGTCAAACTGTCATATACCAGTAGGATGTAATTTTCTATTCGATTTTGTTTAATTTTCTAAAAATAGCAAATTAGCTTAGAAAATTATGAAATTTTGTTTTCCTATGTTGCTTTACATTTAATTTCATGTAGTAATTTTATTTTGTTGAAATAACATAGATTTAGGGTACTTGCTTAACAAAATGCCTGTTTTAATGAATTTTATGTAATTTTTCAAAATATTAAATGATGTTGTTTTAGGTTGAAAAATTTTATGTAATACTCCTATAATTTATACTAAATTGTTGTAGCAAAAATTTTTTAAACATATTATATTTAGGATTTATTGTGAATTATCTAGTATTTGTTGGCAATTTTGTTGATTAAGTTAAATTAAAGGGTTTTGAAGTAATTTGTATACAAAATTAACTTGGTACAATTTTTGTAGGTTATTATTATCAAACTGTGCATCATACTTTAATCTTGGTGAAAACTATATATTATCTACCTATTTTTAGCTATTTACTAATAAAATAGAGCTAAAATGTATATTATGGAGTATATTATATAATGTGTTATTTTATCATTTCACATGGTCAGAATATAATCCCTACTGTTTTCTAAGTGTAATGTCTTCTTCATGGTTTCAATGGAGTATAAATATTAACTATTGCATATTTTCTGACAATTTGTACCTACATTGTCAAATATAATAATAATGGATGAATTTGTATAATTAGTGTCAAAGAAAAGGGGAACTTTAGTTATTGATGCATTTGAAACGTACTTTGCTAAGGTTAGTTTGGTTTGTTTAAAAAGTGAACATATTATAAGCGTAGTATTTTAAGTGAATCAAAACCAAACGTAGAAGCAAAATCAAGACCTAAATCAGAAGCGAAATAAAAAACAACCTAAGCAAGCTAACAATCAGTATATATAGATGACCAATAATTGACTTTAGAAGTACTTACTCTTGCTAGGTGAAGTCATGGAGGAGGAAGCTCATGCTAATGAGTAAACTGGAAAAGTACTTCTCGCCAAGTAAGTGGATTTGTGTGTATAGGAAATAGATTTTAAGTCTATTTAGTAGATAGTGAGTGTTCTTACATGTGTTTGTGATGGTTTTTTTAATGTTTCTTAGATTTGTTGAGTATGGTACATGGTGATGCGGTGCTTTGTGTGTATAATGTTGGAAAGGTGCTATTTGATGTACTCTAAATCTAATTGTGAGTGAAACTTATCGAGATTTATGCTTAAAATAATAAGTGTTTAGATTAAAGGCTAATTTAGAGGCAAGGTTTCGTGCACATAGTTTTGCATTAACCAAAACTACAACCAAGCTTTATAGCTTTGCTAGGCTAAAATATTTGCTAGGTTCCTAGGTATATTCTCTAGATGCCTAAATTTGAAGTTAACTAAATCAGATGAGTTGCTAAGTTGACTAGGATTTAGATACTAATGCATGTCACATGCATTAGCATAGTATATGAACTACATTCTTTTATTTGCTATTTGGTTATTGACTTATTGTGATATTTGGATGCTTATGCTATGAGCTTTATTGTATTGCTACTTATTATCCACTTTCACTTAACTCAACAATAGCTGTGGGGATAAGTTCCTCTTATCCTTAAGTGAAGAAGCAAATTTCTCTACTCAAAGGATATTGAAAATAACTCGGAGATGGTCAATATGATTTGCCAAGTCAACACTATATATAAGGGTATCGCCAAAGTAGACCACAATACAAACATGGTTCATTAATCACATAATACTACTTGGGGCATTTGATAGCCCAAAAGGCATCACCATCCATTCATAAGATTTATGTCGAGTTTTGAAGGTAGTCTTCTACTAATCACTTTGCCTCATACGAATTTGGTAGTAGCTTAACTTTAGGTCAATTTTGTTGAATACTCTAGTAGTACTTAGTTCATCTCGCATTGGGATAGGGTACCTGTACTTGATTGTAATCTTGTTTATGACTTTACTATCTATACACATACTCTAAGTACCATCCTTCTTCAACACAAGTAATATAGGCATAGCATAAGTGATGAGACTTTCTCTTACATAACCTTTTTTTAGTAGCTCGTTCACTCATCTTTGGAGTTTAGCAGCTTACTTAGGGCTCATTTGAAAAGTTGATTCATTTAATAAAGCAACACTAAGTATTAAGTCAATGCAGTGTTTAATGCCTCGAAAAGGGGGTAATCCCTTAAGCAATTGCTTAGGAAATAGCTTGGCATATTCCTCCAATAGCTCTTAGATCTCCTCAGGTAGTTCATCTTGATCCTTCAATTTTAACAATCACCTAACCAATAGGAAGGTTGGCACATTAGACTTAATAGCTTGTCGAAGCTCTAATCAACTTAGAATTAGTGCCTTCTTGGATCTTCGAGCCAACTTAGCTTGTAGCTTGCTTACTTGACTTGAGGTCATGGGGTTCAAGGTGATTTTCTTCCCATCTTTCTCAAACACATACATGCTCATGAAACTATCATGAATGACCCTTCGTTCAAATAATCATGGTTGGCCTAACAATACATGTGAAGTATACATAGGTAGTACATCATAGAGAATTTCATTAGAACAATTCTCGATTGAGATCAATAGAGGTACTTACTATGTGATGTGCACGGCTCCTTTCTCATTTAGCCAATGCAACTTACATGGTCTCAAATGTGAGATGGTTGGTAGTTGGAGCTTCTTGACTAGCTTGGCAAATGCTACATTAGAATAAGTCCCACTATCTACTATGAGTGCGCATACTTACCTACTCACCTTGTAGGTGATGTAAAACAAGTTCTTGCATTGTTCTTCCTCAACTGATGGTTCAATGCTCATTACTTGTTTGATGACTAAGGTTAGCTTGTCCAAATCCTCGACAAACATGTCTTCCTTAACTAGCTCATCATTAACCTTAACTTCTTTTTCTAATTCTCACTTCTCCTCAAGTTCCTTATCCATGTTGTCTACTTCAATCATTGGGGCATCTCCTTTGATGATCATAGTTCTTTTATTTGAACATTAAGCAACCTTGTGCCTAAACCCTTGATACTTAAAGCACTTAATATGGCTTGTCTTTCATCTAAACCCTTATCCTTTCTCAAATGTTCTTGGTGGCACTTCACCATCACTTGCTCAGCTCCTCTATTTAGCTTTGATGTTTGTCTTCATGTTCAACTCAATACTATACTGGGCTTGGTGATTACTTTAAGCAGGTCGGCTCGAATTATTCCTCCTCTATCTTTCCACATGCTAAGCTATCCTTATTGCCTCATCTACTATTGTTAGGGTATTTTGGGGTTATCGGTTATTATGGACAACACCACTGTTATTAATAGTCAGATTTCATCATTTGAATTCACTTGGCCATTCGACTAACAAAAAACTAAGTAACTTTATTCTCAGCATACGCCGACTAAGGTAGTTTTATATCTAGTTTGAACTTATTAAAAGTAGCATGAACGGTTATCATTTGGCATGGTTCTATTACATAACTACCTACCATTCATATATTTTAGGCATGTGCTTAATTGTGAGGTCTCCACATATCTCATGATTAATTATAAACCATTGTCTTAAACACCTGACATTCACCTATAAATATAGAGAAAAGTATTGTAAGAACTCTCTCATAGTCCATAACCATTCAATTATCTTCTCTTAAACACATTTATTGACTTAGGCATTGGAATGGTTACACTGAAATAACCTTAGTATAGTTTAGTTTTTTGTGTTTTGCAAGAGTAAGATTTCATCCTAAAATCACTTAACAACAACTATTATCATCTTTAATACTAGCATTTACACTCAAATCAATCATCCTTTACTTAACACTAATGCTTCTCACAAAACAACATACTTACGATTTCTAGACACTTAACTTACTAATTTATAGAAAATACGCAGGTATTACTTTCTATTTCTTCATAACATCAAATAGAGTATAATAGGGTACTTATACAATGGGAAACCAAAAGGTCTACTACTTAGTCAAATACTTACAGCTAATTCTTACACAACCATTACACACTATGATAATCAATATGACTCACAGAAGAACAATAACAAGCTCAAATGCAACTTACCTAAACAAACCTCTACACTAATACCAAGATGATATGGCCACTCTAAGGTAGACGAGATCGGCCATATCAAGGATGGGTCCATGCTTGCTACAAACCTAAAATGGCAATGGGAACGCTCGAAAAGAGGAATATATAAGAAAAACCTATGATCAACTCTAAGGATGTGACACACTAAGGAACTATCAAGGACACACGAATCAATTTGATATGATGCATGAGTTGGACTAGTGAGAGTACTCGCCACCTAACCTTACTTAAGGGTTGGGATAAGAGTAATAAAAGTAAATAAGCAAACAAGCAAACAAAAGGGATATTTATAAGCAAGTAAGGAAAACTTAGAATATTCTATAATAATGTTGAAGATGTTGTGGCTACAATGTACAAAAGGGGCATTTATACTCAATATTTTAGGGAAACTTGCCTAAAGTGGAAAAGACCAAAAGGGGTGATGTTCTAAATAAGTAAGGTACAAGGAATGTAAAAGGGTATAAATGAAAATTCAAGAAACCCCCCAGTTTGTACAATAGATTTCATCACATGGTGGCTAGTGGTCATCGGTAGTGCTTCTGACATGGTAAACAAAACTATATGACCAATCGGGTTATTGCCAAGTAGAGGTGCTAAGCTAGGTTGAAGACACTTTTGAGGTGAATTCAATTTAAAAATGCTTTAGACAGCTCGGGTTTAGGTTAGCCGAGCTAGTGATTGGTTAGGTAGAGTTGTTGCTTAAGTGCTCCTTAGGTCAGTAGTTGGAGACAATCAATAGGTATGGGAAGGTTTAGCTCGGATAAGGCAATAGGTCAATAGATTGGAGCTACTAGGACTCATCAAGAATAAGTCAGTATAAGAGAATCCGTTTGGCCAAACTCTCAAACCTTTGAGCTTGGGCTTAGGTTAGATGTCCTGTGGTCCAATTCCCATCATAAAATAAAATGGTGATGTTCTAATGGCCAGATGTTGTTTCAAGGGAAGTTTTAGTGATGCAATTCCCTAAGTGATCTCAACAATCAAGGCAAGGAAGTTGATGTGTAAGGGTAATATAGGTTACATAGCCTTAGTACTGGATACCTAAGCTAAGGAAACAAAAATAGAAGATATACCTATAGTACGAGAATTTCCTGAAATTTTCCATAAGGACTTACGTAGATTGCCACCCAATAGAGAAACATAATTCACTATTGACCCTTTTCCAAGGACTTCACCTATTTCTAAAACCCCCTATCGTATGGCACTAATCGAGTTAGTAGAATTAAAGAAACAAATCTAAGAATTGTTGGATAAAGGATTTATTAGACCTGGTATATCGCCATGGGTTGCACCAATACTCATTGTTAAGAAGAAAGATAAAAGTTTGAGGATATGTATTGATTATCAAGAGTTGAATAAAGTGACAATTAAAAATAAGTATTCATTCCCTTGGATCAATGATTTATTTGACCAATGGAAGGGAGCTTCTATGTTTTCAAAGACATACTTGCAAGTGGGATATCATTAGCTAAATATTAGGGAGGTAGATATACCTAAGATAGCTTTTAGCACAAGATATGGGCATTATAAGTTCTTAGTGATGTCATTTGGTCTAACGAATGCTCTGGCTACTTTCATGGATATGATGAATCATGCATTCAGGAAGTAATTAGATGAGTTTATGGTAATGTCCATAAATGATATTTTGATATATTCAAAGATAAGGAGGAACACGTGAAGCATCTAAGAAAGGTACTTCAGACCTTGAAGGAAAACCAATTGTATGATTAAATGAAGAAGTGTGAGTTTTGATTAATTGGATTTCTTAGAATATTGTACCAGGTGCTAAAGTAGCCATTGATCCTACAAAGGTAAAGGTGGTAACAGGTTAGGTAAGGTTGACGACAATAATGGAGGTGAAGATTTTCTTGAGGATGACAAGCTACTATTAGTGATTTGTATAGGATTTCTCAAAGATTGCTATGCATTAACGCAATTAACGTGCAAAGGAGTTCGATTTGAGTGGAATGATATGTGTGAATGAAGTTTCTTCTATCTTATGAAACAATTAGTCATTGCACTTGGCCTAACACTTATTGATGAATCAAGGGAGTACTCAATCTATTGTGATGCCTCAAAGAATGGGTTAGGATGCATATTGATGCAAAACAATAAAGTGATCACATATGCATTGAGACAACTTAGACCTCGTGAGTGAAATTACCTCACCCATGACTTAAAGTTGGTAGTAGTGATATTGGCTTTAACGATTTGGAGGCATTACTTACATAGTTAGAGATGTAAAGTGTATACAACCATAAAAGTCTTAAGTACATCTTTACATAAAAGGAATCAAATCTAAGGCTGAGATGGTTAAAGTTGTTGAAGGATTATGATCTTTTAATCTACTATTACCCGAGAAAGGCAAACGTTGTTGTGGATGCCTTAAGTCAGAAGAAGTTTAGTAGCCGCACCATGCTAATTACGGATAAGCAAGAGTTAATTGAAGAAATGGAAAGGATGGATTTAGAAATTTTAGACAAAGGAAGTAAATCCATGATAGCGAGTTTAGAAGTACAACCTATGCTCTTGAAATGTATAAAAGAAGGGTAGAAGTCTGAAGAAATACCATGACTTTTGGATTGATGATAAGGAAATGTTGAGATTTAAGGGAAGAATATGTGTTCTAAAGGATGCGGAAGTTAAGGAAGTGATTTTAAAAGAAGCTCATGATCCGAAATACTCTTTGCATCTTGGAAATAATAAAATGTATAAGGATTTAAAGTAGAGGTTTTAGCAGATAGGAATAAAAGGAGATGTAGCACAGTATATCTTAAAGTGTGCAACTTGTCAAAGAGTGAAAGCGGAACACTAAAGGCTAAGTGGGTTATTACAATCTTTACTAATACTCGAATGGAAATGAAAGTAGGTAACAATGGACTTTATAAGTAGTTTACTTAGAATAAGGAAGCAACATAATACGATATGTGATACTAGATAAGTGTACCTATCAATTATAGTAAGTGGATAGAAGTTCGAATGTCGATCCCTTAGAAACTACGAATAATGGCATTTGCTAAATCTCCATTATCTAATCGATAAATTGGAATTCAAGAGATTTAAAGAACCCAAACTAAATTCTAACAACAATCAAGATTTAATTAAGAAACTAAATAAGAACATGATCAATTTGTAAATTAACTCAAGATTCGGTAACGTACCTAGATTGTTATTTCCCTTAGACCTAAACATGTGATTTTTAATGAAAGATAATCTAATTCTATTTTTATTCTCTCTTAATAGAGAGAATTCTCTATTCATGTTAATAACTTTCTCAAGTCTATTAACCCTAATATTAGAATCACCTATTGGAATCTCTTTTCAATAGCATGACCTAAGATTGCATTATTAATCAAGATTCCAAAACGACTTTGCAAATTATCTCTAATCTTGCAAGAACTATGCCTAGATCTAACCATAAAAGAAATCTCTTGATTCTTTTATATGATATCAAACTTTAGATTATTATCTATGGAAATAACAATATAAGCATTAAACACACATAATTGAATTAAGAGAAAAGTAAATAATCCATTAGATCTAATAAAGTTAGCATCACATGAATAGTTCTAGGTTCCATAAGACCTAGACATAAGGGATCTACTCTTTGCGCATGATTAAAGAACAATCTTATGTAAAATCTAAAAGAAAGGTAGAAAAATAGATCATGGATCAAAGTAAAAGTTTGAATCTTAATATCTTGAATTTCCTTGCTCTCTTCATTGTTAAAGGGAAGTTAAGTTTGTGATAGGTAAGACCTTGCTGAATTAAGAAAAGAGTAGGGAAGGTGGATTATGAATTAGAACTACCAGAAGAAATGGTAGGTATTCATAATGTTTTTCATATTTCGACTCTAAGAAAGTTAGTAAGGGATTTCGTAACTATATTAGATATACCACCTATAGAGTTGAAAAAGAACTTAACATATGTAGAGCATCCAATAAAGATTTTGAATACTAAGAGACAATGATTGAGGAATTGAGATATTGAATATGTTAATGTATTATGGAGTCAATACATCACAAATGAAGCAACTTGGGTATCTATAGATCGCATGAGGCCTCAATACCCTAAGTTGTTTACTTAAGGTTAGTAATCTGTTCATGATATAGTAGGATAAAATTTTAAATAAACAAATTGTCTTATTATGTGAATAAGTTTTGATGATGAAACTTTTTGTAAGGGGGTTAGAATGTGAGACCTTACTTGCTTACACACCCTTAGTTGTTCAACAAATCGATACAAGTTAAGACCTTCGGACAATTTTGTTTGAATTAAGCCAAATTCTAACATGAGGTTATAAAAGTTAAATAAAGAATCTTAATATGGTCAATTTCTCAAAATAAAGTATGTATAATATTTAATTTCAATAAAATGTACTTTTATCGAATATGTTCAGTAAATATTGGAAACTTGACATTTGAGCTCCAAAACTCCACGAAACCTTAGAGATAAATTATTTAACTTAGAAAAATAATTTTGGAAGCCAAATAATATTGTGACATGATTATATAATTTTGTTATACACATTGTATAGGCAATACATAAATATATTATAAATATATCAAATAATTAGCTAAAAGTTGCATAAAAGTAATAAAAATTATAAAAAAACTGACAAACACACTTGGAAAAATTTGGAAATATTCATGGCATGTGTTCCTAACACTAGGAATCTCCATGGTGAGTTGTAAAGTAGAAATTAATCACAAGATAAAAGAAACATACATGGGGAAATTAAAAATTAGCACTTGTAATTTGCTTTTTCCCATCACAACTGACCCAGTTCACTATAAAGTAAATAAAGTACCCTCTTACATCATTTTAGAAAACCAACAACATAACAATACTTCTAGAAAGCTTAGAAAAGAAATTATACAAAAATTAGGAAAAATAGAGCCAAAAATAGGGGAATTCAAGTTCCTATATCAATTGACAACCTGGCAATGTGAGCTTTAGAACTTAAGCTTTAGTGGTGCAGATAAGCTCTATTGATAAGCTTAGGTGGCTGGAGAGTAGTTAGATTACTACATGCCAATGGTGAGCAATTTTCCATTTGATTTTGTTTAATTTTCTAAAAATAGAAAATTAGTTTAGAAAATTATGAAATTTAGTTTGCCAAGGTTATTTTATATGTGATTTCATATAGTAATCTTATTTTGTTGAAATAACACCAATTTAGGGTCCTTCCTTTAGAAAATACCCCGTTCCAATGAATTTTTATGTAATTTTTTATATTGTTTCAAGCTAAAAAATTTTATGTTACACTCCTATAATTTGTACTAAATTGTGGTATTAAGAATTTTCAAAAAAATATTATGTTTACTATTTATTATGAATTATCTAGTGTTTGCTAGCAATTTTGCTAATTAAGTTAAATTAAAGTGTTTTGAAATAATTTGTATGCAAAATTAACTTTATAAAATTTATGGGGTTTAGTATTATCAAAATATATGTCATACTTTAATCTTGGTGAAAATTATAAGTTATCTACCTATTTTTAGCTATTTATTGATAAAATGTGTATTATAGAGTATATTATATAATGTACTATTTTAGTGTTTCACATGACCAGAATATAATTGCTACTATTTTCTAAGTATAATGTATTTTTCATAGTTTTAATGGAGTATAAATATTAACTATTGCATATTTTCTCACCAATTATACTTATTTTATCAAATATAATAATAATGGGTGAATTGGTATAATTAGTGTCAAAGAAAGGGGGAACTTTAGTTACTGACTCATTTGAAACTTACTTTACTGGGGTTAGTTTAGTTTGGTAAAAAAGCAAACATATTTTAAGTAAGTATAGTATTTTAGGTGAATCAAAACCAAATGTAGAAGCAAAATCATGACCTAAATCAAAAGTGAAATCTGAGACTAAATTAGAAACAACCTAAGCAAACTATCAACTGATAAGTGAATATATATATAGATATACACATGACCTATAGTTCACCTTAGAAGTACTTACTCTTATTAGGTGAAATTATAGAGTAGGAACCTTACGCTAATGAGTAAGTTAGAAAAGTACTTCTAGCCAGGTAAGTGAATTTGTATGTATAGGAAATAGATTCACTTCTATTTAGTAACTAGTTAGTATTCTTGTATGTATTTGCAATGATTGTCTAAATGTTGCTTGGATTTGCTGAGTATGGTACTCAGTGATGTGGTGTTTGTGTGTATAATGCTAGAAAGGAGTTATGTGATGTACTCTAAATCTTGTGAGTAAAACTTATGGAGATTTATGCTAATTTATGCTAAAAATAATGAGTGTTTGGATTAGAAGCTAGTTTGGAGACAAATTTAGAGGTGGAAATAAAGACACGATGAAATTTGATATGCTTTGTTGTTATACTTGGTGTTATTGAAAATTGGTTGGTACATTCATAGCATAGCACGAAAAAGACATACAAGTCAGTTTTCTGAAACTTATGAATTTGTTAGGATAAGTTCACAAAGCTAGCTTTTCATGCATATAGTTTTGTATTAACAAAAAATGCAACCACGTTCCATAGCTTTGCCTTTGCTAAGCTATAATATTTGCTAAGTTCCCAGATATACTCTTTAAGTATTCGGATTTAAAGTTGACCAAACTAAATGAATTACTTAGCTAGTTAGGATATTGGTACCAATGCATATCACATGCATTAGCAGGGTATACGAACTACATTATTTTATTTGCTATTTGGTTATTGACTTATTATGATAGTTGTATGCATGTGCTATGAGCTTTATTGTATTATTGCTTGTTATCCACTCTTACTTAGCTTCACAGTAGCTGAAAGGATAAGTTTCTCTTATCCTCAGGTGAAGAAGTAGATTTTTAAGGCATCACCATCATCAGTATGGACTTTAAGAGCACTAGATAGAGTTAGCTATTTTAGATAGAGAAAGTGTTGTTGAACAAGTATAAAGGAAATCTAGAAGTTTAAATAAAGTTAAAGCTTAGAGCTTTTGGAACTTGTAAATGATGCATATATTTGTCACTAAAAGGCTAAAGCTAGACTCTTATTCAAGCATTGAATATATATATCAAGGAGTGCTTTTTGTATAATTGAGTTTGTTATAACAGGTTTACCTATGTAATAGAACATGTTGTGCTATGCTGAGATATGACAATCTATGGCTCCACAACTATAAGTTGAAATACCAGACAAATCATGTAATTCATCCTAGACCCTCTTAAGCTTGTTAAAGTACTTTGTTATAGTATAATTATTTTGTTTAAAACTTACAACTTCATGTTGTAATTGATACAACAAAGGACTATTCAAAAGATCACACCTTTCATATAGATCTTCCCATAATTCCATAGAAGATTTCACATAAATGAAACCTTTGGAAATCTCTTTAGTTGTTGAATTTAAAAGATAGTAATGAACCATGAAATCATAGTGAATCCATCATTGTTCACTAATTGAATCATCAATTGGTTTACTACATGATCCATCTAGCCTTAGTGCCTAAAGCAAGTTTTATTTATTGACCCTAATCAAGAAAATTTGTACCATTAAGGATGACGTTTATGATAACTGTTCTAGGATTATTATATCTACATAGGGTAGAACATTGCAACATGCATCATCACTTGTATGCAGATTGATACTAAAGGATTACTCATGGATTCAATTCTCGAGTGCAAATCATTGAATTTGATTGAAAATAGACCCTAAGCTTGCTTTGATACCATTTTGAATAATTGCACTTAGCTAGGAATTAAGAAAAACTTACTAATGCAACAAGTCTTCAATGAAGGAGAAAAAGAGCTATGAACGCAGTTTGAGTAATGAAATGTGCATAGTATATTCTACTAATCTAATTAACTATATGTAAGTTGAATATATATATACAACAAGTTCTCACTTATAAAATGCACACATGTACTATACATTTGGAAAACAATGCTATAGTATGAGAGTAAAGTATGTACAAAATAAATAAAAGTGCCTTCACTTTAACAAATTTACATTAGGGTTAGTTATGGATTTAGGGACATACACATAAAAGCTTATTTGGCTAGAAATATATGAGAGAGATGTTGAAGAGCATTGCATCAAGGCTTTAATCTTCTACACAATATGAAAAGGATCTCTAACTTGGCTCGAAGAATTGTTTAGTAGCTAATGAGAAAAGAGTGAATGAACTGCAATCTTAACATTATTAATATTAAATTGAATGCATGACTCTAAACAAACCTTAACTATACATAGCTCTACTACTTTGATGCTCAGATTTGAGGAAGGATTTTCATATGTGAAACCCAAGTATCCATTACTCTCTCTAAGCATATCACCCATGGCTATCTTAACATCAGAAGACATATCTGAATTGAGTTTATATATACCCTTTGAGGTTCATGCTTAGCATATGCTTCGTACAACTTCTTCAAATCTAAATTAACATGCAAGCACCATTAGAATTGATTATCTAAGCATCTAATTTGAGATGAATTTGAAGGAAAGCTTCTGACCACATAAACTACAATGTAGTCTTGTTGAAAATATGAGAAATATTAAATTTTTCTTAATGTTTGTAGATAACTTGACAAGTTGCAAATTCCAAAGAATTATAACTAAAGTAGTCAATTTAAATAGATCTTTAAACTTGAATTTTAGTAGACTACCAACTAGAAATATGAAAAAAGTTGTGAAATGAGTGTACTCTTGGAAAAATGAAAAGTTGTAAAAGTAGTTGGCAAATATCCCTTATAATTGAACTATGAAAGAAGTAGTAATTACTGTCAAGCTTAAAACTTAATTTCCTACTTTTCTTTAACTTGACATTAATCAACATAAGCCCAATTAACTAAAGTCTCTTGATTGGGTTAAGAAATGGCTGATATTTTGAGAACTTTTTCAAAAAGGAGTTGCCACCTAACCTAAGTAAAGAAAAGAATGAAACTATGGTCCATTGGGCAAATGGGTCTTAATTTCAATTTTTTTAGAAAAGAAACCACATATTTACTAGGTTCGAGGGTTATTTTATTAAAACATAAAGATTTCCTTAAAAAAATCCATGAAATATTTAATAGGCTAAAATCCTCCTCCTCTTTCTCTCTTTTTTTAAAATAGAAAATGGGCTTTCAAAATAGAAGGGCTTTTTTATAAAAAGATTTGGAAAAATACTTAAAAGAGGGTAAAAGAATTTTTTTTTTATTTATTTAGGCTACTCGAAGTGCCTACGTACCTATGAAGTAAGATCAAGTATATATAGTTCTAAATTGATGAAAACTTTAGTTTTTTTGGTTTATCTTTTTTAAAAAACTTGTTTTCCTCCTTGGTTCCCTTTTGAAAAATCTTAGAAAGCTCCTAAACTTCGAAAAAAACTAATTTATTTTTATTTTATTAAAAATAATTTTTCTTTATGTAGGAAAAACTTTATTAACTTTATTAATAAATAAAATAAAAACCCTTTTATTTTGGAAAGAACCAATTATTCATAAAACAATATGTGATAAGCTATAACATGCAAAGAGAACTCATAATAAGAAAAATGATTCACTAAAAAAATTCCTATAAGTATATCATACAGTGAAGTTTATTTAATTAACTCATGTAAGTTAAAACTTGCAAACATAATAAAAAATTATTAACATGCTAAGTTACTAATTAACTAACAAGAGCATTATTTTTATTTTTTGATTAATTTTTTTTTTAATAATGCCATCATGCAAAAACAAGCTTATTTAATTTAACATGCTTATTCAATTAACATGGCAAAAAACACTAATTTATTTATTAACTAAGATCTAAGCATGTGAATTATTTTATTAAACCCTAATTATGCCAATTATTTACTTATTAAAGCCTAAACACATAAATTATTCATTTATTAAAGCCTAACCATGCAAACATGCCAACTATTTTATTTAAAGCTAAGCATATCAACTGAAAAAATCAATAAACATGATATAATGTATATTATAATTAACTATTATGCAACAACTAAATATCACACGAAAACACATTATTCAAGTAAAATATTGATAATACCAAATCAAAACAACTTTTTTATTTTTATGGATTTTTCATTTTTTTTTTAATTTCTTGCAAGCGAACAATACATGTAAATAAGGACTTAAAGAGCTTATACGTAGCAAGTGACTAGTTCAATTGGTTTCCGACTAGTTTTGGAGGCAAGGCCAATAGCTATGAACTCCCAAGACGTTGTTTAAGATCTTTACCTTGATTTCTAGAAATCCAGTCAACACAACTCCTAATTTCCTTAGAAACTTTGGGTTTGACATGAATAAACACTATAATCACCTTTCTATCTTCAAATTCAAATTACTCCCACTCAACATGAGATTGAGCAAAATAACTAGCTAGGCTTTGATCTATAAAGATCAAAGAATCTTTCACTACTTTTGTCCCTCATTGATTTGCTCTAAAATGAGAGAAAGAGTGGATATTGAAATTTTAAACTTTATAGAGAGAAAGTTAGCAATCCTTACAATAAGGATTTTTGCAATGCTTAGGAGTGATTTAAATGGGTGGGGAGGACCTCTATTCATTGTCATGTTGAAATTCATCCCAAAGAAACTCCTAATTTAGAGAAATATTGAATCTTTTGCAATAATGGCAAGTTCTTGTGTGATTTTTGGTTTTCTCAATTTTTAGCAAAAATTGAATCTCCTTTTACATGAATTTTTTAAAAAATAAGGGTGTAGAGAGATTCTAGATGATATTCTTGCACGTTTTCATTAATTATCTTGTGAAATAATACAAGAGTATTCTTTAATTTTACTAAAACAAACTCAGGTGCAAAATGTGCATATTTTTTGTTACTCAAATTTAATTTTATTATTCTCCAAATTTTCATAAATAAAAATTCAAAAATTGGACAACCCAAATAAAACGATTTTTTCATTTTCTATTTATTATTTTTTCATGACTTTTTGGGTTCAAAAAGTGGGTGAGTACGGCATGACAAAAGTTGCCATTTTTATTTTTTAAGCTTTTACTGTGGATGTAAGGAAAAGGGAGAGAAAGAAAGAGTTAACCTTAGTTAACTTAATCATTATGTGTGCTAGGATATAGGCTTTACTTGTACTCTATCTTGTGGGTATAGGTTTTGAAACTTTGCTACCTATACCTTACCTTATAGTACCTTTGAACCACCTTATACCCTATACCCTGTACCGTATACCTTGTAAATTGTACAAGGTATAGAGTATCTTATATAATCTATAGATTTTTTTCTTATTTAGAAATTTTAATATAGCTACTTTTGTGAGACATAAAACAAACTTAACTCTCTTTTTTCAAAAGCAATTGCTCAATTTAGCAAATCTTTCAAATAACATTAATAAATTGAGTACATTGTGGTTTATTTCTAAATAACTTTTTTTTTCCTTCAGTGGTTTTTTAACCATTATTACGAATGAATTTTTATGGAAATATTATACAAAACATTTTTTCCTTTGCATAGATAAAATATTCGTTTTGTAATAATCACATTGAGTAGATATTTAAGGGAATAAGCACACCACTTTAAAAAATGAAAGCAGTAAATATTGAACTTAATGCGAGATCTATAAAGTTTATTAAAATGTGAATAAAAGATTCACAAGATTATATATTTTATTAATCATAGATGTAATGATAATATAGAATCAAATAATTAGCCATGGTAAATGAAGACATAGCATGGAAAACAGAACAAACTACAAATTCAAACTAAAATATTTTTCTTTTTTAAGATACATGCAATAGTAAAATAATCTCCCTATACTTTAAAAAATTAGATTTCACTTTAGCAATAATACCAAATCTTTTGTCAAATGTAAAATAAAGAAATTATTCCATTACAGAAAACAAGTTCTACTAGTAGATGGATTTAGTAAAGGACAAAGGAATAAGAAGAAAACGATGATGGAGTAAAGACTATAGATGAAATATAGAGGGGAAGGGACTAACAAGAATTTAGTTTAGGGTTTTAGAGAGGCTAGGTTTTATATTAATTTTATTTAATTACTATTATAGGGTGGAGACCTTAGAACCTGTATCTTGTATGCTTCAAAGTATAAACGTACAAGTTCTAAGGTAAGTATAGGGTACTTTAACTTTTTACTCATACTATACCTTATGAGATCGGGTTCTAGAAAATTGCTACTCGGTACCTACCTTATGACCTTAATTACTTATTTAAAACTTACCTAGTCAAGTATGATTCGACTGGGTAATCTATATGACAAGATTACTCGCTCACCTCTAATGTGTGTGTTGTGTGGCTAACACATGTAGGTATAAGAAACATGTCATAGGGCACCCAATATATAGGTACCATGTGACACGTGTTGCCTTGAAAAGTTGACATGTATCATCTTTATTTTTTCGTCCTCTTTTGTTCTTTTGTTTTTCTTTCTTTTTTTCTTTTCCTTCTCCCTTTTTTTTTTTACTTTTTCTTCGTACTTTTTTTTCCCATTTCCCTTTTCTCAATCTTCTTTTTTCATTTCCCCTCCTTTTTTTGAAAAACACCCTAAATATGAAATATTTAATTATTTGACTTTCAAGAGATCATATAAATTCGTTAAGAAAATGTGGAGTCTAATAAATATATATTCAAAATATTTTTAAAATTTATCCAATTTAGCCAAATTTAGAGCTCGGTTTCTATTCTATTTGATTTTTATTCAAAATTTAAAATGGCCACACTCATTTTAAATTTGACTAAAACATGGTTTGAGGCTACAATATTCTTAAAATATGAATTTTAAGATTATTTCAAAATGAATTAGCCAAACTTAGGCTAGAAAAATTGATTTTTAATAAATATCCATTTTTACTTAAAATTCCTAATCTAATCAAATCACATATGTTTATTTTGATTGTAGAAGTTATTTTTAACCTCAAAAAGTATTTATACTCAAAATTGACCTAAATGGACCACCATAACACATTTTTTTTTCTTTATGATTTCTCAATTTTTATTATTTAGATTTTATAGGTTTTCTTCTTTTTTTTTTCTTGGTTTTTTCTCTCTTTTTTTTTTCAATTTTTTTCCCATATTTCTTTCTTTTCACATTTAAATATTTTTCATTTTTTTAACCTCAAAAAGTATTTCTACTTCAAATTGACTTAAATAGGCCATCACGACACATTTTTGTTTTATGACTTTTCAATTTTTATTATTTGGATTTTCAAGGTTTTGCTTTTTTTTTTTTTGGCTTTTTTCTTATTTTTTGTTGATTTATTTATTTATTAACTTTTATTTATTTTCTTGATTTTTTAAATTTTTTGGTATTTTTTTTATTCTTTTCATTTTTAAAAAACATTTTAATTTTTTTTATTTTTCATATTTTTTACCTTTTCTAAAAAGTAGGGGATTCTAAACTAAAGATAAACTTAAGGATGACAAAAATGGGTTGTATATAGTTGCCATCCCTTTAAGGTGAGGTTTAGTGAAAATTTAACCATAAAGACAAATAAGACATTATTTTTTCCATTATGGGTAGAAAATTTTTTGAAATAAGTTACTGAGGTATCATTTAAAATGTAGATACAACTTCTTAATGGGCTACCTAAGGGTGGGCATCATTGGCATGTTTTTTATTGAGAGGGATAGAAAAATTTTTTTTACGAACTACTTATGAGCTATCAATACAAAAGGGTTAGAAAGAGCTTCTTGTAGTTTATCTTAACAAGACCTTTTGATGAGTTATTAATTTGAAAAGACAATAGCAATAAGGCTATCTATAGATAGGGCTCCTACGAGGGCTATCTATAGATAGGGCTCCTACGAGGTCTATCCTAACAAGATCCTTTGACAAGATGTCCTATCTTAAAGAAATGATAGCACTCAGGCTATCTAAGAGTTAGAAAGAGTTCCTTATGGTTTATCTTAGTGAGATCCTTTGATGAGATATTCTTTCCTAAAGAGTGATAGCACTAAGGTTATTTGAGGATAGGGTTCCCATATGGTTTATCCTAAGAAAACCCTTTGATGAGCTATCTTATTCTAAAAAAGTGATAGCACTAAAGTTATCTAAGAGGTAGAAGGAACTCCTTATGATCTATCGTAGTGAGACCCTTCAACGAGATATTCTTTCTTAAATAGTTATAGCATTAAGGCTATATGAAGATAGGGCTCTTATGCAGTTTATCATAATGAAACCCTTTGATGAGATATTTTATCCTAAGGAAATGTTAGCATTAAAGCTATCTAAGAGGTGGAAAGAGCTCCTTGCAGTCTACATTAGCAAAACCCTTTAACGAGATATTCTTTGCTAAAAGGTAGATAATGCTTTGATGGGCCAATAATTCGTACCTTCGTTAAAAGGATAGATTGTACCCTGAAGTGTTAGCAATCCAAATATTCATTAAAAGATGGCTAACGTCCAAATAGGCTAGCAATCTAAAACTTCTTTCAAAGATAGATAGCACCCTAATGGGCCAATGGTCCATATTTTTCAAAAAGGGTGGATGACACTTATTGAGTAAGCAATCTTGAAATTTTTTAAAGGGTAGATAGTGCTCTATCAAGTTATTGGTTTTGAAAAGGGTGGACAATGCTCTATCAAGCCAGTAGTCTTGAAATTTTTTAAAAGGGCGAACAACGCACTATGAGCTAGTGGTCCTAAAATTTTTAAAAGGGTGGGCATCATTCTATCGAGTTGGTAGTCCTGAAATTTTTGAAAAGGGTAGATGGCACTCTATCGAGCTGCTAGTCCTGAAATTTTCAAAGTTAGATAATGATCTATTAAGTTGACAGTTGTGAAATTTTTCAAAGGGGTAAATAATGCTCTATTGAGTCGGCGGTTCTAAAATTTTCCAAGGTGGATAGTGCTCTACTAAGCTGGTGGTCCTAAAATTTTTTAAAAGGGTTGATTTTAAGAAATTTGGATATCTAGAATGGGCTTGAACTTATTTAGCTTGATTGAGACATCTTAAGAGGTGCTGTCTTAGATGGATAGAAAAAGAGTATTAGACAAACACCTAATCTAAATGAGTTTTCTTCATAGTTGTTTTCGATAGACAAAAGGCAAAGAGATTATTCAAAAGGAGGAGTTTTATAGATTAATGTCTTTGATGGAGTTCCCTTATTTACTTACTAAGGAGTGAACCCTTGAACTTGGGATGAATAGAATTGACCTTTGGTGTTTGTTAGAGGGAGAAGATTTTTGAAGCTAGGATCCAACTTGTATAGATGGACTAATCACCATTTTAGACTAAGGGGTTGTGCACTACCTCGGATTGATGGGTTTTGAGTCAATAATAAAAACTTTGAGGATTTGCTAGAAATAGATAAAACTGGTCACGAGGGTAAACATCTTAGAATGAGGAAGACATGATTGGAAGATATTGATAAAGACTTAGCCATAAGGGTTGAAAGAGTTCTTGAATGGACATTGATTGAATTATTAGAAACCTAGACACTTAGGCTAACTATAAGAGGAGAAGATACTTTGATGATGGGTAGTAACTTAAATTAGGCCTATGAGAATAACCAAAGGATTTAGGTTTAAGAGAAGCAAGAATGAAGGGTTCTTTAAACTCAAAATTATTTTGAAAATTTTTTCCTTTTTTATTTTTGAAAAAGTTTAATTTAAGAAATTATTTTTTTTCTTTTGCAAATTCTTTGGTGAAAATTAGAGTTATGGCTCTTATTTTAAAAAAAGCTTGAAAAGATTTTTTTTTTTCTTTTTAGATTGTTAACAAGTTAAAAGGCCTTATAGGCAATGAAGATTACTGATAAGCGATGGGCATGCATTGTTGCTTTATAGTCATTTGCCCTTCTACAAACATTATTTGAAACTTAGGCTTATACTAAGGGTAATTGGGCCAAATTGACCTCTTAGGTTGCTTGTCACTATGCCTTTGAATCTCTTAGGGCTTTAACATGGCTTCTTTTGATTTGTCTTGAAATAGGTATCCCGCTCATTGAATTATCTAATCTAAGAGGGCTTCCTCACTCTCTTAGTTTGGGTTTCACTCGACTCTAAATTCTAAAAATTACAACTCGTCTTACAAGTGATACACCTTGGTCAAATAGCTAAGTCTTTTTTGGACTTGTAATTCAAGATAGTCTTTTGGTTAGTAGTTTCGAAAGGGATTGATGAATGGGCATGTTTTGAAAGAATTACTTGCTCAACTTAGGTTTACATGTCAAGAACCCTTGGGAGAAAATAAAATGGGCTTGCCATAGTTTCATGACCAATTTTTACTTAAGATAATCTAATCTCTTTAATCAAAAGATCCTCTTAAGGATAGTACTGTGGGAGGGCATATAGCTTGAAAATGAGATGGTCCTTAAGCTTTGAGCTGTAAATCTTGCTCTCGAGTTTTGGTCTTAATTCTTGATGTGCTTGAGTTTCTTTGGGCTTTAGAAGGTGTTTTGGAATTCTAGACTTTAGTTTCAACTTTTGGTGCTTATTTCCTTTCATTGATGACCCTTCTCTTCTTTTCTCTTTTATTTTTTCCTCTGTTTTTCTTTTCTTTTCTTCTTTTTTGCCTTTTGCTTGACATTCACTCTTTACCTTTTTCTTTTTCTCATGTTGATTTTTAGTTCTTTGTCTCCTTTTCTCTCATTGTTTTTTTTCTTTTTTAGATGGAATAGAGGTTCTCATTTCTTTTCTCTTCATTGGTGGCTTATAGCTCAATATGCATAAAACTTCTAGACGTGAGACTCTTCTTCTTTTTAAATGAAATGGATTATCCATAGCAAGAAATGCTCATGATTGATGTGAATAGGGCAAGTACAAATAAGTTTATCCTTTTTCTTCAAATTGATGATCCTAACTGTAATGCTTTGAAGAGATGGAGTCACAATAGTCTCATCATGTAAACTATCTTATGGTAAAAGTTGGTCTTACAACCACTACCATATACTTAGTCCACACTAAGCATACCTAACTTAACCACCTTGAAGTAAACCAATTCAATACCTATTTAATAGAAGCTTATGGTACAATCTTTTGAAATAACTATTAAAAACATACTTTTAGTTTGACTTTCTAGAATAATAGTTGTAAAACCTATAGGTTCATGCTACTCAGTATACATATCAAAAGATCGAAAACTATTGAGCCACTTAATGAGACTCAAGTAGTTTCCTTAGAAGTTAGAAAAAGACAATAATATAAACAAGAATCTAGCTAGTTTTTCTTGATCCCCACTCCTCGACTCGGTTTGCTAAATTCCAATTTACATTTTGTACTTGAAAATTCACTCTAAACCTATAAAACAAACTATGGAAATAAGTAATAACTTGCTCAGTAAATAGGATGAAGATAGAAATATGTATTTAACATAGAACAATTAAGGTTTTCAAGCAATTTTAGTTAAATTCAATACATATTTAAACTAATGCCATCATATGATGTTGTTTGGCCTAGCATGAGATTAGAAAAATTATGCCTACTCTAATTTGACAAGAAGAGTTTGACGTTTTACACATGAATCGAAACTAAATCGAGGTTTGTGTAATAGAGAACACCTCACACGAGACTATCTTCAAACTACTATCTCTAACCTTGCCACAACCTTCTTTATTATCACTTAATTTAACTAAGAATGGGAAAAGGACAATTTGATGGTATGCTAACCAATAGACCCCTCACTCAAGCTAGACCTTAAGGTTTGCAAGGCCTGGCTAAGAGAATAATAGTTTCTCATCTTGATCCTAGCAAGCTCATCTACTAGGAAGGTTAGATGGCAAACACTTTGAGTGCTCCACTCGTACATACGCTGGTATGATCATTCTCTCATTTAGATCCTAAGCTCTCAAATGCTAATTTGGTGAATGCCGATGTTGAGGTCCCTATATGTCAAGCTCTCTTATCCTACTTTATTAAACTAAAGCTTCACTCGATCATCTCGATAGCCTTCAGTACAGCATAGCAGCAACAACACCAACATTAGTATAGCTCTAATCTATTTCTCTAAGATTCCAAACACGAACCCAATGACATGCTACCTCTTGTTATTTACTTTTCTGACATTTTCACTACATTCTTTTTTGTCCTTTATCATATTTACCCTTTTTGTTTGTATTAGGAATCTTTTTCTCACATTATCCTTCATGTAATTTTCCCTTGTTGCATTGTTGCCCTAAGAGACTTGCTATAAATTGTCCTTTTTACTATAGTTACAATCATCTCAATAATATACGGTCAATGGATATTCCTCTTGTTATTACTGTGAGATACCATTCTTTGAGTACATCCTCTACACTCTTATCTAATCTTGTCGAATAATTTAATATTAGTAGCGAAATGTTGCTTAGTATTAGCTTGTGTCATATAAGTAAAATACTAAGTCATGTTGTATTTATTGGTGCATAATAATTGACAAGTAGCCTCATAGAAGCTACTATATTATTGACCTATTCTTTTCTTTTTTCGATATCTTGAAGGACCCATTGGTTACCTCTCTACGATAAGTTTTAGTGATTAACTTAGCTCTTATGTACATTATATAATCTTGGTATCAGAGCTTAAGGTCATGTTTGATAAATGTGCAAAATTGCATATTTATTTCTACTCGATTATTGTACATTTATACATTTCATGATGCTTTTATTGTGAACTATGCCTAGAAATAATAAAAAATGCAATTTTTTTTGTCAGTTGCATAAATAGTGAGAAAAAGGATAAAAAGATCTGATTTAATTGTCTCCGTTGAACACTCATGTTCTCTTCTTGATTTTGTGCCGTTTACTATTTGAGTTTGCACAGTTATAAGAATAAGATTCATATGTTATTGAGTTATTTAATTGTATTTTAAAAGGATACAGTCATAATTCACTTGTTGATCTTTTACTTTTCACTATTAGGAGCTCATGAGTTTTCCTTTTTTGTGTCTTTTTATATAGCAGTCCTTTGTGCCAAATTGCAAGTAGCAACTCTTCCACACGACCAGCAGCAAATCAAGTTGTGGACTCAATTCAAGCAGTAGACCTTCAAATGGAAAACCTAACATGAGACTTCACATGTGGCATCCAATTCAATTATAGCAGCAGCCAATTACTTGAAGAAAATGGCAGCCGCTTCATTCAATCACTAGTAGTTTGTGTGTGATAACAGAATAGAGTAGCTGCTGAATCCCAAGTGACAAAACAGTAGCTCTGAACTTGATTTGGACAGCATTCTCAACTCATTGGGAGCCAAACAACACAAGCTGCAGCAGGCCTTGGTCTTTGAATCTAAGCAGGCCATGGACTTCGATTCTGAGCAGCTATATCCAAGAATAACAGCAGACCGAGAAGTATGTGTTAGAAGCTTGCCGTGGACTTAGTTTTAGCTACTAATTGGCGCTCCAACATTTTACAGCAGACATGACCAACGACAGCTAGCAATTTGTCATGGCCGAACAACCTGAGCTTCACATGATCAAATCAAAGCCGACCAGCACAAAACAGAACCGAACTGAGCTGGTGATTTGTGATTACAGCAGGCACAATTCAAGAAATACAGCAGCCCCCAGTCTCTTCAGAACTTAACAGCAGCTAGCAAGTGCACAAACAGTGACAATATGTGCCGCAATTTCCATGGCATGCGGAGCAACCAGCAAGTTCATCCTCCAACAAATGATCTGAGCTTGTGTTCAACTCCGAGTTTCCTCAAACAATTCCAACACAAGGACATGGAGTGCCCCATTTAATTTTCATCTTGCAGTTCATTGAGAGGCTAACTTGATTTATTTCAGTTTTGATAACTACATCAACTTATTATATCTGTTAGTTGTGATTGGTTGTATAGTTCATGGAATTGAACCAAGCATTACAACAGCAGCTCATTCTTCTTCAGCAGCTCCATCTCAAGTGGACAGCAGTTCGAGCACCTGAAATATCAGCAGCAGTCGAGAGCTCCACTTCACTATCCAAGCTGCTATCCACTTAAACCTGACCTTCACCAAGCTGAGCACTCCACATTCAGCAGCTCTAGTTCACCTTGTTCCGAGCACTCCATCAACCGACCATGCTGCAGCAACCATCCACTCAACAGCAGCTAGACCTGAGATCTCCAAGTGCAGCAGCAGCAGCAACTCCACATGCAAGAACACTCACATAATAGCTGAAACTCCTATCAGCATTGCACGTTCATTCCTTCGTGGAGAGCTGAATTGAAGAAAATGGAATTTAACATTCCAATAGAGCTGAACACGTGATTTTGAGTTCATTAACCCGATTCAGCAGCATAGAGCCAACGAGATGAACCAAACTAAACTCACACGTGAGCAACCCCTGCAGCAACTCACTTCAGGCCGAGAACCAAACACTCCAATGCTGAGCTACGATCAACCGAGATCCACGAGAAACCAACATTCAGCAGATAACTGAGCTGCTAAAGACCAAAATAGCAGTTGATAAAGCTCCAATTGATCCAACTCTATTGAGCTTTCCATGTGACCTTCAAGATGGTTCAGCTGTAAGACCGTGGCACACTTCAAAACCGAACTGCTGCAGCACTCCATTTAGCAGGACAGTTCAGGCCGCAGCAGCCACCGATCAACCAAGAAGCAACTTGAGCGCCTGCAGGCCGCACCCAATTCAGCCGAGAGTGCAGCAGCCGTGTACTAAAACAAGAGACGGCTGAAATTCTGCGCAACAGCAGCTGCAACTTGATAAATTCAACACGTCCACTGCAGCTCACGCCATCCTTACAGCTGGCCATGAAGAACAATTTCAAGCAGCTCCTTTGTTGAGTTTGTAGCAGGCTGAAACAGAGCACGGCCTGAAGTGCACCAACCAATTAAACCACGCAACAAGATAGAACAGCAGCTGAATATGATGAATTTATAGTAATTCATTTTGATATATTTTTTTTCTATTGCAGGCCGTGTATTTCCATCCAACAGCAGCAACTAGACACGAGCAGTAGAGCAGAGCGCTTTCCGACCAGCAGCTGCAACAGGCGAACAGTTCTCCGAGAGCGGCAATGTGTTACATATGTTTTCTTCAATTGGACTCAGTCGCTCTAATTGAACGTTGTAGTATTACGTGGCAAACTAAAGGAGGAAATCCAGAAGCATTTTATTTACCCAGGCCTGCATGATTATTCATAAGGATCTCAGTGCATTGCAATGGAAAAAGACAGCCCAAGAAAAAAAAAGAGAGAAAGCTCATACCTGGATGGGAAAGGCTGGAGAGAGTGCACTTTTAAGGGGAATATTAGACAGTAGCTTATGACAGAATAGAGACAGTAGCTTAGTTTTGAACCAAAAAAATTAGCATTGTGTAGAGATTTTGATGAACAGAATTCCTATTTTTATTTTATTAATTTTATGATGTTTTCATTAATTTCAAGCCACTCAACCCCCTTATTCCAGCTTATTAGAGGAATTGTTGGGTATCAAATGTCTCAATATATGCTGATTTTATATCGGAAGTTGAATTTGATTATACAAATTGAGATGTTTTATTTTCTTTGTTATATTTAATTGTTATATATTTTGATTCATTTGGATATTGTGATAAGATATAATGTTTAATATATATTGGGTTTTGTATTGTTGAATTTAATGAATTGATGTGTTTTGTGATTTGTTCCGATATCGATATTGAGTAATAGAGTATTTTGCTATTGTGTTTATCGTCTAGTCATTTAGTGTTTGATTATCACTTTTTAGCTAAATAAAGTTATATGATATTCAAGAAGGTTCAGTTAACTTTCAGTTAACTCGAGATGAACATAGCTTGAATTTCTAAAAAGGCTCATTATATGGATATGTGGGTTTTAATTAAATTTATGAACTCACGCATTTAATGTAATTAAAAATATAGTTTGGCTCATAGAGACATACTTAGTCCATATTTCTAAGTAGAATAATGATTGTGATGTGAGCAGATTACTATTTACTTGATAACTTTAGATAAATCGCCTTAGTAGGTAAATTTATACTATAATTAGAACTCTGCTGCTCTTGGAGGTGAGCAAGATCTAATGAGTTTAGTTAAATCTCGTTTAGTCAATTTCAAATGTCGATTTAAGACATCACATAGATTGAAGTAAGAGTAAATTTGCCAATCCTAATTTGATCCTTCTACATCTCTTAGACTCAAGACTCTTATAGTGTAGCTACAATATTCGGTTTAGTGTTCACCTTGTTAATTAGTTTTTACTCTCTTATAGTCTAATTATAAATAGCTTAGTTTAGGGAAAAACTCATGTGGTTTAGTACTTAGCACCTAACTCCCTATGAAATATAACCTTGACTCATTGTTTGTACTAATTCTACGATTCGATTCACTTATTGGTTTCACTTTCATAGTGAGTCAACAATCAAAAGGTAACATTTGTAATAGCTATTTCTTGAAGTAACTCCCATGCTCTGTTATACTTTGATCTATATTTTGTAAACAGAGCAAGTTATTGAAGTTGTTGTATGTTATAACTTTTGATGAGTGCTATGTGAAATCTTCTATTGAGCAATGAGCTTCTTGAAGTTTAGTTTTGAGAATGTTAAACCTTAGTGTGCAAGGAAAGATAAGTGATGTTAAAAGTGATGCTCTAGGTCATGGCAGCATTGAACAATAAACCCCATGAACTACTAACGAATTGATATAGCACCTTACAACCATTATTGGTAACTTGGCAATATTTGTACAACAGTTGGTAAAAAACCAACCACTAGAAAGAAATGTTGAACTAGGACAAGGTATGCGAGATAGACTAAGAGGACATGGTGTAGAACTTCAAGCTATTGGTGCTATGAACGCACCCCTAGTACAACCTGTTCAAGCTGAAGGATGCGCATGACAAAGACTTAAGTTGGAAGATGAAGAAGATGTTGGAGATGAGGATGAGTAGTTTCTTGAGTTTAATGAGTGAGAGTTGATGGTATTGGTAATGCTAATGAGTATCTAGACTAGGAAGAGAAGATTGAGAAGATATTCAACTTTTATGATTATGAACACTTAATGCGCATTCGAGTAACTGCTATAGAATTTTCTAGGTATGCAACAATATGGTAAAAGAAGTTACAGACCTTACATTAATGAGCCCGACGAGAAATATGGACTTAAAATGAGATGAAGAGAGTTTTGAGGAGTAGATTTGTTTTAGAACATTATGAGTAAGACACTTTCCAATGTCTCCAAGAACTTAAACATGGTAGTTGACCTATTGATGAGTATGTTCGAGAGTTTCAGTTGCTAATGATTCATTATGATGTTGATAAGCCAGAGGTATGAATAGTAGTAAGATTCATCTTTGGTCTTTGACTTGTGATTGGTAATATAATCGAAGTATAGAGGCTAAGGAATCTAAATGAGACCATTCGGATGGCATAGAGAGTAGAAAGGCGGAGACGAAATCAGCTTAGTTGTGTACCAAGTAGTCGACTAAGCTTGCTGAGTAGAACTGGTATACCAAGTTGGCCTAAATATGAATAAGCTCAGTATAGTTTTGAAGTCAACCTTTGAGGTGGAGCACTGAACAAACTTGATGATGGTCGAGGTAAGACTAAGACCAATGAGCTTGAAGTCAAGAGAGATCAAGGCTAGAGCTCATGATGGAAGACTTGAGAAATTAAGTGTTTTAAGTGCCTTGGTTTTGGACATCTAACTAGTCATTATTTAAACTAGCTTGTCATTACCATTAAGGGAGAGAAGCCCTAGTTTGAAGTAAAGAGCACAATTGAAGATGAAGAGGGGAGGATGCCGAATAGCAATTTGATGGGTTCTTATAAGACTTAGAGGCCCTTACTTAACCTGAGCAAGGAGAGCAATACCTCAATATGTTTATTCAAAGGGTTCTTAGTATAGGTGTTATTAGGGAAGATAAGCAGCGAGAGAACCTTTTCCACATTAAATGTAGAGTGAAGAGAAGTTTGTATGCTTTAATCATGATGGGGGTTGTTATGCCAATATAGTAGTGCAAAGAATGGAGAAGGCCTTGAAGTTGTTGACTTATCCTCACCCCAGACCTTATTAGATCCATTGGCTAAATGAGAATGGTGGACTCTAGGTCATCAAGCAAGTAAAGTTACCAATCTCTACTAGGGAAAGGTATAAGGATGAGACGCTATGTAACATTTTGCCTATGTATGCTTTGCACATACTGCTAAGCCAACCATGTCTCTTTGATCTTAAGGTACTCAACGATGGACATAGGAACACTTAGATGATCTAAAAGGATGGGAGGAGAGTTGTATTAACCACAATGAGCCCGAGAGAGGTCTAAGAATCACAAGAGAAGATTTCCAAATCGTTGTAGAGGAAGTCCTTGGTGATTTCCCAAGTGTAGTTTTCTATTGATATTAAGGAAGAGTTTGTACTCTTATTGGTCTAAAGACTTCTTTAGTTAAAGGTGGTTAGAGCATTACCTGCCTAAGTGTAGACCTGGCTCTAAGAATATGTTGACCTGTTTCCTACCAAGCTACTAGAAGGCTTACCCCTTATTAGATGCATTGAGTACTGTATTGACCTTCAGCTCAGGGCTGCCTTACCTAATCGACCTACCTATAGGCTCAATCTTGAGTAAGTAGCTAAGTTGAAGAAACAAGTTGATGAGTTAATTGAGCATGGATATGTTAGAGAAAGCATGAGCCTTTGTACCATGCTAGCTACCTTAGTACCAAAAAAGGATGGCTCTTAGAGAATGTGCATCGATAGTCGTGCTATTAACATGAACATTATTAAATATTGATATCTAACTCTGCAATTAAATGATATGCTAGATGAGTTGCATGGTGTGCAGATATTTTCAAAGGTTGATCTAAAGAGTAGTTACCACCAAATTAGAATGAGATTGAGAGATGAGTGGAAGACTACTTTCAAAACAAAGGATGGTCTATTTAAGTAGTTGGTGATGTCGTTTGGACTTACAAATACACCGAGCACCTTTATGTGACTTATGAATCATGTTTTGAGGACCTTGATAAGCAAGTTTGCTGTGGTTTATTTTGATGACATCTTAGTATATAATGCCAACCTTAATTCTCATGTTGAGCACTTAAGGTTTGTATTTGATATTCTCTAAGCTAAATGACTGTTTGGCAATTTAAAGAATTATGTATTCAATCAGAATGAGTTGGTATTCTTCGGCTATGTTGTATTTGGAGGAGGTATCAATATTGATGATGAGAAAGTCAAAGCTATTCTCAAATGGCCAACGCCAATTTGTACTATTGAAGTTAAGAGTTTTCATGGTCTAGCTTTATCTTATCGATGATTCATTTGGAACTTTAGTCTCGTAGTAGCCCCATTGATTGAGGTAACTAGGAAGAAATTTGCATTCAAATGGTTCGAGAAGGCTTAGAGCAGTTTTGAGGAGATCAAGTCTAAGTTGACATCCACCTAGTACTTGTGATGCTAAACTTTGAGAAAGTTTTTGAATTGGAGTGTAATGCTTTAGGAGTAGGGATTGGTGCTGTCCTT
Organism: Lumnitzera littorea; assembly: GCA_024138015.1. Taxonomy (NCBI): domain Eukaryota; kingdom Viridiplantae; phylum Streptophyta; class Magnoliopsida; order Myrtales; family Combretaceae; genus Lumnitzera; species Lumnitzera littorea. The sequence continues at coordinate 65,472,370 of JAMXBB010000006.1, forward strand.
ATACAAGAACACTAACTAGTTGCATACTTCAATGAAAAGCTCAGAGGTGCTACTCTAAATTATTTAGCATACAACAAAGAGTTTTATGCCCTTATCTGAGCTCTTCAAAACTGGCAACATTACTTACTACCAAGAGAATTCTTTGTCTATACTAACCATGAATCTCTTAAGCATCTTAGAGGCCAATAGAAACTCTCTCGACGTCATGCCAAGTGAGTAGAGTTCCTAGAAGGCTTTTGCTATTTCGTCAACTATAAGAAGGGAAGTATAAACATTATGGTTGACGCCCTTTCTCGTTGACATGCTCTTATTACTACCTTGTAGGCTAAGATATTTGGGTTTAATACCCTACCTGATCAGTATGAACATGATCCATACTTTGGACCTTTAGTAGCCCAGTACAATATTAGAGAAGTAGTAGATGGGTTCTACATGACCTAAGGGTTTCTAGTGAAAGGAAATCAAGAATGTGTGTTGAGTAGTTTTGTTAGGGAATTACTTATGTGGGAAGCCCATGTTGGAGGCTTAGCTAGCCATTTTGGCAAAGAGAGAACTATTGAGTTATTGAAAGAACACTTCTATTAGCTTGGGATGATGAAAGATGTGTGCAAAATTCTTAAACATTACCAAATGTGTAAGTGAACGAAGGGAAGAAAGGAATCATATAAGGAATATAAACCTTTGCCCATAATTGAGTGGCCATAGATTGATATAAGCATGGATTTCATGCTCGACCTACCCAAAACACCTCAAAAACATGATTCTTTTATGGTGATAGTTGATTGGTGTAGTAAAATGAGCTACTTCATCCCTTACCACAAAACTAATGATGTTTTATTTGTTTCCAGCCACTTTTCGTAAGAAAATGTATGGTTGCATGGTGTTCCAAGAAGTATTGTCTTAGATTGTAATTGGAAGTTCACAAGCTTCCTTTCGCAAACACTATGGCAAAAGCTCTACACTAAACTTATGTTCAGCGCTTCTTACCATCTACAAACAAACAACTAGACAAAGGTTGTGAATAAAATAGTAAGTAACCTGCTTTGAGCTACTATTGGTTGGAATCTACATGATTGGGACCTCTGTTTACCAATCATAAAGTTTGCTTACAACTGCTCTACCTATAGCTCAATAGGAAGGTCTCCTTTCGTGGTTGTTTATGGGCTTGATCTAAATTTACCACTAGATATGATTGCTAACCTAGCCTCTTTAGGAGAAAGCTAGTCAAGTCTATAGAGCTAAAGAATTCCAAAGACTACATCAAAAGGTTACTGGTAGCTAGCCAAGACAGTTTGTCAATAATGAGAGGAAAGGAATAGAGGATAAAAGCATGTCATTTATAAGCCTGGAAACCTTGTCTAGGTTCACCTCAACAAGGAACAATTCTTAGGATAGAGGATGAGTAGGCTATCCCTTGAATCAGATGGCCCCTTTAAAGTCTTGTGGAAGATCAATAACAACACTTATTAGTTAGAGTTGCCTGAAGGCTATGGGGTATCCCATTCCATCAATGTATCTGATCTAATGCCCCATGTGCCGGAAGAAGAAGCAGGTCAAGATTTGAAGGTAAATCTTCAACAACCTTAGGGAGCTGATGGTATGCTGACCAATGGACCCCTCACTTGATCCAAGGGCTTAGCTAAGAGAATCCTAGTTTCTCCATTCGGTCCTGATTAGCTCATCTACTAGGAAGGCCAAATGGCAAACACTTTGAGTGCTCTACTCGGACATACATTAGTTTGCTTATTCTCTCATTTAGATCTTAAGCGCTTAGATGCTGACCTGGCGAATGTTGAGGCCAAGGTCCCTATATACCAAACTCTTCTATTGGACTTTGCTGAACTAATGCTTCACTTGATCACCTCGATAGCAAGTTGTACAACATAGTAGTGACAACACCAACATTGGTACAACTCCGATCTGTTGCTCTAAGATTCTAAACGCAAACCTAATGATATGCCGCCACCTATCCTTTACTTTTCTGACATTTGTATCATATTCTTTTTTGTACTTTATCATATTTATCCTATTTGTTTGTACCAGGAATCTTCTTCTTACATTATCCTTTATGTAATTTTTCATTATTGTATTGTTGCCTTAAGGGACTTACTATAAATAGTCTTTTTGATTGTAGCTACAATCATCTTAATTATACATAGGTAATGAATATTCCTTTTGTTGTTCTTGTGAGACACCATTCTCCGAGAACATCCTATACACTCTTATCTAGTCTTGTCAAGTAGCTTAAGATTAGTGGTGGGTGGACCTTAGTATTAGCTTATGAGTCATATCAAACAAAACACTAAGTCGTGTTGTGTTCGTTGGTACATAATATACAGAAGCTACAATGTTGCTGACCTATTCTTTTCTTTCTTCAATATCTCGAAGGACCCATTAGTTACCCTCCTTACAATAAGTCCTAGTGATTAACCTAGCTTTTAGGTACATCATTATTTTAACTATCTTTAACAAAAGGGTCTATGTTTGGCTCAAGAATCCTAGCCATTACCTTAAATGGGTTGTAATGTAAGTCAAGATAGATGATAGGCCGAGATCAAGTTAGTTTTTTTAAGAGTTATCAACCAAGCTCAAATAATTCAAGTAGAAATATTCATAAAGTAAGCATAATATAGAGCTTAGTTCTCACCATAGCAAATTAGATCTCAAACACATGTATCGCATACACACACAAATAACTAACTACAATCATAAGTATATACTAAAATCTCTAAGTATTCTGAAATAATGCTTTGAAGTGTAGTGAAGCATTAGTCCCACTTAATTGGAATTTGGTTGCCTACTAACTTGGTTGTTCAACTTATCCCCCTTTGAGAATACCTATACGTTTATTCGATTGCTTATTTTAGTTACTAAATAAGGCATGAGATACCATTAGTTTGTTCATTTTTGTAAGAATTAGATTGATTTAGAATTTAATAAATAGATTGTGTATGCATAAGTATAGGAAGTTGGAATTGTTATATAGATGAATTTTACCTTTAACACCTTCTAAGTTAGGTCATCCTTAAAGTTTTTAGATTAGAAAGCTTTTGAGTCATCCTTTAAGCCATATCAAAGTTGAGATTTATAATTGGATTAACCTTTGTGTCAATCTCTGAATCTGATAAGTGCTCAAGACTTCTCATAAAGTATACTCTGAAGCAACTTTTGAACACTCACAATCGCATATTTTCATTCCAAATACCTTATACATTACTTTTGAGGTAGCCACCAAGTTTACTCAATTTAAGGTCTCTTAGTGGAGTGATTTGCTCAAAGGTTATTCTATTAAGAAATTTATCCTCTAACTTAGTCTCCGAGCTTCCTTATGGTTACAAATCGCATATAACTTTTCCTTTGACTTAACTTCTAAGCTTATCCTTAGTATGATATTCATCCCAAATCCTTTAAGTTGTCCCTTGCCTCTAACTAAACTTGCACTAATTATTTGATTTGTTCACTTTTCTCTTAAGTTTTAGTTAGAGGAACCCATTCAATACTTTGTTTGGCACATCACAACATCATTATTCTTTAGAATTTTTATTCAACTTACCATCACATCAATTCATAAGCTCAAATATACTCATAAGTGGCATATTCATGTGATTCGTAACTTTCATCCATAAAATTTAATCTAACATCACCAATATTTAGCAAATCACTCCACTAATTAGTTTAGCTTAGAAACCGATAAATACTCATCAGTATAAACAAAGACACATAAGTTATTCCCGCTAAACATGTCCTTCTAAATTGATAATAATGTCTCTACTAAAAACAATGTATATGCTTGATTTATTTCCTATGCAAAGTCCATAGAAAGAACTTAAGGATTGTTACTTGTTGGCCTTCGATGATTGTCTATCTACTCGGATTTGTGAAGAGAATTCCAACCTCTTCAACTATCAATGAGTAGGTATGTATAGAAGTTGCATACCGTTCAACGCTTCCATTGGTAGATGTTGATCGTTTGGTTCCTACTTCATTTTATCTTCATGTCCTTCTCTTGATTACAACTTAGTTAAAATATCTTATGAAGAAGGATACATTTTATGCCCATTTTTATTTTATTTTTCTTTACTTTCTTTCAATTCCTGCAACAAAAGTTTCCGTATGTTAAACATGCAAGCTTAGTGCAAATATAGGTGTCATCTAATAAACTTATCCGATAAGGCTTGTGTGCTAGAGGTCCTTTTTTTTTTCTTTTTCTTCTTCTTCTTCTTCTTCTTTTAATAATCTTGTGTTAGTATAATTTGTTGAGCTCCCTATACGTCTAATTTACTTTTCTTTTAATTCTTACCACGTTTAAAAAAATTGATAAGCATTATTAGTTAAATTTTTAAAATTGTATTATTTTAAGACTGTATTTATTATACTTTGGTAGTTATTATATTATAATGCATATAAGTACTAAATCTAATATGCCATTATATCTTAAAAGCTAAAATTTTGAGTTTCCAATAAATGACGAATGGTATCAATTAACTTACATTTTATGTAATTAAAGCTCCTATAATTTTCATTTTGTAAAGCTAACTGTATGAGGTCATTTCTATTAATTTCTAGGCCCTCACCATAAATCTTGAACTTACTCATTTATTAGATATTTAATTAAGGTAGATGCATTATATATATATATATATATATGTATATATCTTTATGTATGGAGTTATAAGTTATGTTAACCTATATACTTTACATATTATTTGTGTACGTACGTGTGTGTATGTCTACACACACACACACACACATATATATATATATGTTCCTTAGAATTTTATTAGGGTTACTACATCCCTTTCCACAAAATTCTAAGCTACCACCATTTTCTTATTATTTATTTTCTTTATTAAATTTAGTATATATTTAAGTGTTTTAAGAAATTGTAGATATATATATATATATATATGTTTATAAATAGTAATTATAATGGACATATGTATACATGTTCTTTAAATATTATTTTACGTCATTTTATAAATTTTGTTGTCCATATAATCTATTTCTAAGGGTTGGTTAATTACTAGATCTCTTCTTGTATATTTTCGATAAATAACAATTGTAATATTTAAAATTAGTTTTTTAGCTATTTTATTATTATATTTACAAAATCTAGATTTGCGGGATCACTTTGTTTATTATATATATATATATATAGTTGGCTCAGTCATAGAATATTAACTTAACCAAACTATTTTTCTAAATGTCTTAAAAACTAGATCCTTGGGACATATTTACTAGACACAAGGCTCAGTATACACTTTTAAAGATAAGATAACTCATAGCTAGTTATAATAACATAAGATTATAGGCCCTAGTTACCATATTTCTTTACTTAGCCCAGACCTTAATATTATCCAAGTCAAAGTATTTAATTCTTTTCTCTTAATGTTATACTTACATGAAACAAACTTACTAAGTCAAGGGATTTTATTTTATTTTATTTTTACTCTAACTTTTACTGTCTTGGAATTCTACACTTGTAGAACCTAAGTTGTCACGAATTGAGGATGGTCTAGTTGTGGTAGACACCATATACTATATGAAGAACTCCTGATTAGTTACCCTTTCAATCATGAACTTTTCACACAATATGCAAGGCTCTACAACTGTTAGTTTCCCAAGAACATACAGATCCATATGACATCAATACATAGTAATTTAGTACATTTAAGTCTATATTACTGATAAAAAAAAAGTACATAAGTAAAAGTCTACATAATCTATTCTTTCAATACATTGGATGGCTTACTTTTACTTAAGTCCCTAAGTTAATCTGTAGCATCCCCCGGCCAACCTCAATGAACAAGCTATCCTATAGCAAAAGTTTAAGAGGGTGTAAGCCTAAGCTTAGTGAGCAAAACCTTCAGCTACACTACAAGCAAGTTATAAATACATTATATTCACTCATATGAATGAATGGTTAAATAGAATGCCAAACAATACGTATAGTTAACTAGTCCATATACGTAACTCAAATTTAATGCCCTTCAAAGTTAGGGTTGGAGTATACATGACACTAATTAGATTCGGGTATTATACTAGAACTTACTTTACTACGGAACTCCACATTTTGTACTTAAATCAAATAAGTCTTTTATTTTCATAAAAACCAAGTTCTAGTATAATCGTGAGTAGGTCCCTATAGTCCATACTCACCCCTAAACGGAGGTCTCTAGACTCGACTCTTAGCTAGGCAGTTGGCACCTGCAACGCCTAGTATTCCCGCAAGTTAGGGTAAGGTTATTTTGTATGAATGTACTGTACAGAACCAATAAATTTATAATAACAACCCCCGAATGGCCTCTTTTTACCTCCATGTGATGTGACGGCCAGAATTATGTCTATGCAATGCATGTACTAATTTCTTCGTATGAGCTGAGTATAGTTAAGTCTAATTATAATGTGACCATCCAATAGTATACACAACATTTTCTATACTATCATGTAGCAAACAAAGTATTATTTATATTTAAGGTAAATTCACAACTCAGCACATAATAACATACACAAGCATTTCCCGATCCTACACAACAATCAATTAACAATATCATTTAAGTCCACTATCTGCAATCACATACAAGCATGGAATCATAAGGTAAATACTCACTCAGCCATATCTTAGTAATCAATTGGGAGATCCTCGCTTACCTCAAGATCACCTGATCATTATGATATAATAACGATAGTAAATAATTGAAATAACCAGTAATTCTAGGTATTTATTTACCTAATTCTACTTAAATTACTATCAATTTTTATCCGGTTAGACTTTATCACTAATCGTATGTAACTTTTTCGTTCTATTTCTAATATTTATTAATTTATAGTTGTTTTTCATCGTTTTCAAACGTACATTCACATGGTGATGTCCGTTTTGGAAGTTAAAACCCATGTTTTACGATATAGGCTAAATTTATTGAATTTTTTAACTATTGAAGCTTAATTATTCTTATTACTTATATTTATATCCTATTTTAGGACTTAATAATTTAATTCGTTATTAGATTCTTACACTTAGGGAATTTTACATTAGTATTACTAACTCATATACTTAATTAAGTTTAATTCAATTTAGGAAGTGTATTAGGGTTTAAAAGATGTTCAAATCCTAAGAACATGTACATACTTATGTTATATTCTTATGTAATCTTATAAGTTATTATTTTTTAAGTTTATGCTTATATCATCGCTTATGTCATTAATTGGTTATGTCATTATTTGCTTATGTCATAGATTATGTTATTTTTTAATTGCATCATTGCTTACATCATTATTTGATTACATAAGTCCTTACCTCATGCTTAAGTGTCTTATGTACATTTATATATATGTTAAGTATATACTTATACCTTTACTATACTTGTATATATACTAGTATACTTATACATATATCATATTTATACTTGTACATATACCCGTATACACATAAGGTGACATACATATTTTTATATATATTTTCGTATGCCTAAAATTTCTCTTAAGAAAGCTTCTCAAATTTCATCTTTTTGTATTTTAAGGGTGTATTTAGCATGGTATATGTATGTATAGTTGGTATATGCCTTATTTTATGTTATGTACATAATGGATTCTTATATACAAAGGTCTTTATACATGTATTTATCTAGTATACTTTTATATACATATACTTAGATATATGTACACATGCTCTTCTTCCATTTACTAAGGCTATCCTATACTTCTAAACATAAAAATTGAATCTTTAAACCTTTAACAACATATATGTACACAACACATAAACTTCTTAAACTAACCTACCTATTCATCTAACTATTAGATAATATGGAGTAATACAAAATAACATACCTTTGTTTTCTCCTTGAAATATGGTTGTAAAGTTTGAAAATTAAGAAAGGTGAAAGGGAAAGGGGAATCACGATTTGGGAAGAAGAAGAAGAAAGGGACTTGATTTTGTGTTTTTGAAAGTGAAAACAAGTGGGTCCTAAAGGATGAGGAAGTGGATGATAAAGAGGAAGGGAAAAGGAAGAAAATTCTAAAAGAAAAGAAAAGAAATCATTAGAAAGGAAGAGATATTTCTAGAGTGAAAAGGACATTTTGTTGACTTTTCCATATGTTAACTTAGACATGTGTTGACTTGGTCAACTTTCCAAACTTATATGCCATTTAGTGTACATAATGAAGTAATTAGGGAAAATTAGGAGAAAGATTAAGGAAATGAAAGAAAATAAAAAGTTTAGTGAATTGATTAGTAAAAATAGATAATGAGATCTTCCATTCGATATTGATATCCTATATACACTATTTAGTAAGCTACTTAGTATAATTGATATGAAAGGTGTTATTTAGGGTATTAATGTTTACTATATACAACCTAAACATCAACTAAACCCTTAATTCTATGTAATGCTAACCTAATTATATACTTAGAAGATGAATATGATCTATGATGCAATATCTTAGGTTCTAAAGGATTACTTCAGTATTTTATGTATTTATGAATGATTAAAAGTTATCTTTAATCTTTTACCAAGGATTTGGTATAATACTAAGGTTATATTATCAATTAAGGTTTAAGGGTAAATTATGGTGATTTAGTGCTTTTCTATCCTTAAAGTTATAGTTTTAGGATTTTTATCACTTTCGAATGAAATCTTTAGTATTTACATACATTTAGGATAAAAAAAATTTATACTCGATTGATTAGTTATTTTAGAGTTTTCACTTTCATTAGCCTTATCAACTCCTAGATTATCTAACATACTTAAGTTTACTTCAGATGCTAAATTGAAAAATTTAGGGGTTTACATAAGTTCTCTTTTTGTTCTCACTTTTGTAATGTTATGCTAACATTTACTAAATCAATTCATCTTCTATTCTACCTCCTATTTTAGGGTCTTATTGCCATAGTGAATTAAGTGTGTTCCATGATTTATCTTTTATTTTATCTTTCGCGTTACCTATAGCTGAGTTCCAATTAAGGTCAATAATAACATTATTGATTTTTTTTTTCATGTATTATATTGCGCATTCTTTATTTTCCTTTTGTGTGCTTTATCCTGCAGTTGTAATGTTGTTGCTATAATTATTGGTTTGCTATTCACATGACTTAGCATAAGTGTCTATTGGAATGAGTTTGGCAAACTTAGCTTGTCTCCATCTCGAACTCAAATGAGATTGTCCACCCCTCGAATCAACTTAACTTGATTTGACTTAATAAGAATTGACATGACTCTTGATCAACAGACTCATGAGGATACTGACATAGACTTAGTACTGGATAGAAGACAACGTAACATGACATATGTAGATTATTAACAAAGATAAGAGACTCAATAAGAAAAAGACTTAAGAATTATAGGTTTGCCATTCCCTTCTTGTTTATCCTTGCGTTAATGTCTATGTGAAGGGTTTTATATTGTCTTGGTTATATCCTCTCCTTCACTTATCAACTATTAGTGATTGTGGTCTAGGTTTCAAGCCTCTTCTTTTGTGTATGTATGTGTATGTGTTTTTTTTTTTTTTAACTTTCTTATTTTTAGGGTAGGTACCTATTATAAGTGATGGAGTGAACTAAATAATTAATCAGATAATTTCTTCACCATTATTATTAGCTTTTCAATGGAGGTTCTACTTTTCCTACAAAACCCCAACAAAATGGAAAAAGAATAAAAGAAAATGAGTAAATAAATGGTATTTTACATTAAGGGCAGAAATGGTATTGTAAAACTTAAATGAGAGTATTTTGGGGCATGGAAATGTTCCATAAACCTTAGTATAAAAGCATGTTAATGAGTTTAGAAACCTTTTTTCACTTTCCTCTACACATATAACACTATACCTAGGGTTTTGCATGATATTTGAAGCAAGGAAGAGTGTATAATGTGATTAAGAGAAATATTGGGATAGAAGAGATCAAGGTAAGTTATAAAAACCATCCTTTTTCTTAAGGATTCCAGCAAATTTCAATAAGAAATTCATTCTTCCTTGTAAGGCAGCAATCAAAATGAATTTAGGGTGGTTGCTTAGGAGTCTTACAATAGATTCTTGGTGGTAGAAGCGAGGACATTAGATTCCAACGATAAGAATTCTTGCACAGTCTCTACATGTATTGTTTCATAGATTGTGTAGTTTAAATTCAAGAGAGTTTGGTTGAGATTTGATTATAGAATGATATTCGAGGGATGTTTTAAGAAATGCATGGTTGGGTTATTGATGGGATAACATTGTGGAAGTGGTGGTTTTCAAAAGTGCTAGAGGTGAGATGGTTTTGTAAGAGGTATACACTACTACAGCCTGTAGAAAACTACAAATTGCAAGCTAGTGTTCAGACGCTAGGGGGAAAATTTCCCTAGAGTCTTAGTGTTTGGACGACATGCGAAGTAGCATCCAGACGTTAAGTCCCTTATTACATACAATGATGTTTTCCTCGATTCGTTGATGTTTTTCAGATGTGTCTTTTCATTCCAAAAACCTTTTAAATGTTTTTCTAAACCTCAATCATCATTCAAAACACTTCATGATCCAATTTATCCCCTTAGTGATCCAAGGTTCCTTAAGGGGCTCAAGTTGAAAGAGTGAGACGGTTGAGTTATTAAGCTAAAGAGCCTTGTTAAACAAGTCAGAGACTAAGTAAGGTATTCAATATAAATATAGGTCATAAATTGAGTTTTGGTATTTATGTTATGACAATTTTTAGAGGTTGATGAATCAATTTCTATCAGGTCAACAAATCCATGTACGAGATACTTGTTTGTTTATTATGGTTACTAGGATAAATGATAAAATCATATTAAATAGTTAGTCCAACTTAATTATATTGTGTTACTTGTACTTAGCTGGGTCTAAGGGACTAGGAGGACTAGACCTTGGGCTAGTACGCCAATGATCCTTGTGTGATGTTGTCCTAAGTAGAGTTAAGCTTGTAAATGATCTTAGCAGATCATAGGTTGTTCCTGGTTACTAGGGTATTAGAGAGAACCCAACACTAGTGCTATATGGTATAAGTATATTATGTGTGCCGGGGTTATGAGTACCCCTATATTGCTTGTAAGATTAAAATAAAGATAATTAAATGGTTGGTTGTTTCATTTTGCATTCCATATTTGTGTGTGATAAGGAATTGTATATTCATATACATGTGCTTATCGTATTTTGTATTGGCCTTTAGCTCATCCTATCTTTAATTTTTAGGTTTAGGTACATGTTATGGTGATTATAAGGATTATTACCATGACATTGATTATTATGGTAAGGCAGCATATTACTATGAATACTATATGATGTTGGGAATGGCTCCGTATAGTTTGAGTAGGATTGTGGAATTGGATGAATTTGTTAACAAACTTAGTTGTTTATTTCTATTTTTTATTTTAGGTCATGAGAAGTCACCTAAGAATTCTCTTGTTAGAGTGCGTAGGTTATTGATCTTAGTTGGCAATGGTAGGTAAAGGAAATTAGAACTTTATTATTCAGTTTCCTTGCAATAGATTTATTGAATGAGAAATTGTTATTATTTTACATTAAATAAGATTATTCAACGGTTGATCTTGTAGTGAAATTTTTGGTGGATTATGGATGTTGAGAACATCCATGAAAATTTATTGGAGTTATTATAGGTTATTGATAATTGATATTTATGTGGAAAAGTCAGTAGGTTGTTTGAGAAATCTGATGTGTCAGGAGAGGCTAGAGGCACATAGTGGGATATAATGTTTTAAGTTTTGGGGCATTATATTTCTTTACTAGCATCATCATATCAACTAATTATGGTGGTAACATGCTAGTTATACATTTGTTGTTTTTGTTTTTGATCTTTTGTAGCAATTTAAGACTATTGTTTACCCATGTCCCCTTAAGGACATCATATGGTTATATTAAGATTACATATAAGTTAATACAGTAGAAATACTACTTCCTAAGTCACTTATAAGCCAATTTGCTATTATTATTAAACCTAGTACAGATATTAATTAAGGCATTTTAAGTCTCGCTCTTAATGTAATTCATGATAGAAATTTGCTTGGTTGGTGCATAGCTATAAGCAATAGATAAGTTAGGGAAGGAATTTCTTCCTACCTTAGCTTTATAAGATGCAAGGGATGACATTTAGTACTAAATTTTAGGTTATTTTCTACTATATAGAGTATTTATTCTATAATTATCTTTTTGGGTAATGCTACACCTGATTAAAATATTTACCTATAATCAGTGAATACAACCATACCTATGCTATACATAGATTACAACGAATAATACTAGATAGATAATCATATATGAGTAATTCTTGTTCTCATTCTATAGCCTAAATCATAAATACAGTTACGATTTCTAAATCCTAGCTAATTACATGTATATAATTTAATGTTGTAAATGTAGTTTCTAATACACAAGAGATATGAGAAGAATATACAATATTATAATTGTAATGATTTCCTTTAAATTTTTGGTTCATACATTTAAATAGTCTATTCTTAGAGTTTTTGTAAGTACAAGTGTGTACAATAGGATTAGTATACTCTTAATCAATATTACACCTTTATATAGTACTTACTAATTAGTTGCAAAATTCTACCTTTATAACTTCTTAACAGTTACAATCAAGAGAAATGATGTAGCCATTTAGAATAAATTCCTATTGTTGTATAATTAACATTCTTAGACTCTTGCTCACTATGGCCCATGCAATTCTTTTTCAGTTCTAAACTAAAGAAACCTCATTCATGTTCATATAGTAGCAAAGGTATTTTATTTGTTACACACATTTTTCTCCTTTGAATAGAATTACATATGCATTTTTAATTTAATCTTTAATCAATTTTTCATCAATACTTATCATTTCTAAGTTACATCTCCAAATTTATGAATTTTTTTAGGCAAAACTCAAACTTATCTTTAGTTAAAAGGTATCAAATATCTTAACTCCTTTATTGGATTCAATTAGATTAATCTTAATATTTGACTACTCTCTCTTTTATGAAAAGAAAATTTGAGTTAGATTAGCCATACTATATCTCCTGGTATTTACAAGGTCTAGATGAGGTCATACTATTGATAGGAAGGGGGTATAATCAACTTATTATCTCTTACATTTAAGCTAGTTAATGAAAGTTGCCACCCTACATACTTTATTCCCAACTTGTAGCATCATTAAAAAGTGTTGCATAAAAATTAGCCTCATTATTCTCAACTACTTAATTCTCTATATTTACCTCATAATCCTTTGCTTGACCATCTAAATTAGGTTCTGCAATACCCTCTAAGTCAAATCGTGCTCCACTTACTATTGTAAGCTTAACAAAATCTACATCTCACAATTCAATCACAACCATACTCCTGGTATTGATTGCACCCCAGTCTTTACAATGATCCCTCTTAACCTCCTTCTCATTAATTAACACCAACCATTCCTAAACTTCCTAAATTATAATTCATATAATTATAGAGGTCATACACTAGTACAACAAATAATTTACTATGAAGCTCAACTCTATGGATTAGAAAAACTTACCAATATTTACATTTGTCATAAATAAGAACATGATAATTAATTGTTTAAACTTAGTGGTTATCACCAAGAAATGTAGTACACTCATAAGAATAAAATCCATGCTTACCAAGTAAGATCCACCAAACATTCCCCTACCATATGAAACACTACTTTATCAATTACCTCTAGTAACGACCTTAGAAATTATATTCTAGCTTCTACAAGCCATTCCTTCCCTAGCTATTTGAGATTTAATTAGCATATTGTTAGTGTTTCTCTAAGATTCTATAAATATTATGATAGTTAATCATCTTTCATAGTTTAATATTATTAGTTATGCTTCCTATATTTCTCTTACATATATTTATATTAGATATAAACCTATATTCTAAATCTTTTACTACCCACTCTCAATGTTCACCTTTGATGTCTATTAAATTTTATTTATAACGTTTCAAAGCAAGTAATTAAGAATCATTCTTTAAGCAAGTTCTTAAGAACAATACTCTAATACTAACTCAGAACTTTCATACTCTAAACAGGTGGGGTCCCAATAGTCCTACCGTGCAAATTATCTTAAGGTAAAAGCTAACCCTATAGCCACTACTATAACCTACTCCACACCAAGCATACTCGACTTAACTGCTTTGAAGCATCTAATTTGATACCTATCTGATAAAAGCTCATGGTGTAATCTTTTGAAATAATTGTTAAAAACAAACTTGTAGTTTGACTTTCTAAAAGAATAGCTGTAAAATCCATAGGTTCATGTTACTCAATATACATATTATAAGATAAAAAACTATTAGGCCTCTTGAAGAGACTTGAGTAGTTTCCCTAAAAGTTAGGAAAAGACAATGCTATAAACAAGAGCCCAACTAGTTCTTCTTGATTTATACTCCTCAACCCCGTTTGCTAAATTTTAGTTTAGATTTTGTACTTGAAAATTCAATCTAAACCTATAAAATGAATTATAGGGGAATGGGCGATAATATGCTCAGTAATTAGGACAACAATGCATCTCTAAGGTCATACACATAGAGAGGTAACATAATGAACTCAAACAAAGGAAAACAAAAAGGATTTTAGCAATCTAAAGTAGTTACTAGATGGAAATGACACACAGATTAATCTTAGTTAGCCTGATCCTACTTAGCCTAATACACTCGATATGATACACAAATGTAGTATTAGGGTCGCTTACCACTAGCTCTTCTTAAAGGAGTTAGATAAGAGCTATGGAAAAGAGCAGATCAAATAGTTACTTTGCAAAGGAAATTATAATTTGATAATGAGTGATGATGTCTACGTATATGGTAAGTGAGAAATTTATACTATCTTAACTAGGGTTACAATAATAAGGAAAAGACAAAAAGGATAAGATATAAAAGATCCCTTAAACATATTAAAAGGGTAAAAATGGCAAATGATGTATTGTACAAAAAAAGAAAGAATCCTACTAGAATATTATGGTAGAAGATGTATGTTAAGCTAGTGTTGGAGATTGGATACTCAACTATTCCTAGAGGTGTAGGTTCTCTAGTAGCTTAGCACTTACTAAGATTATGTTGAAAGAGGTTGAAAAGAAGGTAGGAGACTTATCTAACCCAATTTGGTTTAGCTTTGAACTTGGATCTGTATATTGTCTAAGGCCTCTTTAGGTTGGGAAATTGGACATCTCAGCATAGAAGAAAATTTGTTGCTCTCTAGTTTGAGAACTGTCATGATCATAGTTAGAGCTTAGCACTTAGGTCGGGTAAGAGAGAGTAGGCCTATGTTGGTGATTGAATCTTTGTCCTTGAATGGTTCTCATGCTAGCATCCGTTGAGCTAGTCCATGTAATCCTCTAGCTCGACTTCGGGTAATGAGTCTAAGGGGTTGATTCTTATCATCTTCTAAGGGATCGGAGAGGTTTGGACTCAAATCTATGGGCTCTTCTCTAGTTAGGCTTACTTTGGTATCTTTGGGATAGTGGGGAATTAGGTTAGATAAGCATTGTGGTTGATCTTCTTCAGAACCTTGAATTGACTGTCTACTCTAGGTGATAACTTGTTCTTACGTAGATGGGGAAATATTTCTTGGTTAAGGTAGATCCAGGCTAGATTGCCTGGGTTGAAAAAAATAGTTCTATGACCTTGGATATTGATTTCATGTTGTCATTCATTAAACCTGGTGATCTTCTTGGTCACTTGTTGCTGTAGTTTGTGTAGTTTAAGGGCTCGGTCAACTCTAGATTGTCTTTCTTTAGGAGCAATGTAGGTGCTAATCATATTTAATGTGATGGTTAGGTTAGGGTTGTAGACTAACTCAAAGGAGGTCTATCTAGTGGTACTATAGATAGTTCGATTGTAAGTAAACTCCACAATAGGTAAACATAAATCTTAGTCTTTTAGACTCTTTCCTACTGTAGCTCAAAGTAGAGTTCCTAACATTCTATTTACTACCTTAATTTGGCCATCCATTTGTAGGTGATTGCTTGAACTGAACATAAGTTTGATGCCAAGTCTATTCCATAAGGTCTTGAAAAAGTAGCTTAGGAATTTAGTATCTTGGTCTAAAATAATGGTCTTCGAAACTTCATGTAGGTGGACGATTTTCTAGAAAAAAAAATTAGCAATATATAAAGCATTATTAGCTAGGTGGCATGAATGAAGTGTGTCATTTTGCTAAATCAATGCACAACTACTAGGGTCATGTCCTTCCCTTTAGTTGTTCGTAGCAACCTTAGGATAAGGTCTATGTTGAGGTCGGCTTAAGGTAAGGTCGATGTGGGTAAAGGCATGTAATCTCCATGTGGCCTCTTACTCCCTTTCACTCTCTTACGCACATCACATCTACTAACAACCTTATGGACATCCTTGGCTAAGCTAAGCAAATAAAAATTCTCTCTCAATAGTTTAGGATTTTTGGTCTCACCCAAATGCCCAAATAACTACCACTATGAGCTTCCCTAACCAATAGCTCATGTGTGGAACAATTAGGTATATACAATCTCCTTTCCTTAAACAGATATCCATCCTTTAAGTGGTATTCTCCAACAAAAACTCTATCTTACACTTCTCTAGTATAAGACTAAAGTGGTGTCCTGAGCATATTGTTTGACAATAAGGGAAAATCCCAACAACTTGGTTTATAGGGTGGTTAGTCAGCTATGCCAACATAACATAGCATTAGTGACTACATTAGCATTACTCTTCTTGTGTTTGATCACACAGGATAATCCTTCCATGAATTCTAACCATTCAAATTACCTTTTTGAAAGTTTGTTCTAACTTCCCAATTGTTTCAAGGACTTATGGTCCATGTAGATCACAAACTCTTAATGTAATAAATAATATTGCCATGTAGTAAGAGCTCAAAAAGAGAATATAGCTCTTTTTCATACGTAGAGTAGCTCAAGGTAGCACCACTAAGTTTCTCACCATGATAAGCTACAAGTCGGTGTTCTTGCATGATGATTGCGCCAATTCTAATACCTGAGGCATCACATTCTATCTCAAATGGCTTTTCAAAGTTAGGTAGAGCTAAGATAGGTGCAATGGTAAGTTTCTCCTTGATCTCCTTAAAACTCTTCTTGGCTTAGTCAATCTACAAGAATCTATCATTCTTTTTTTGTTAGCTTAATAAAAGGGCCTACAATAGTATTGAAGTTCTCGATAAATCTCCTATAGAAAGAGGAAAGACCATGGAAACTTCTAACTTTAGTAACATTCTATAATAGCTTGGACCTTTTCCTCATTTGTTGGGATTCCCTCTCTAAACACTACATATCCTAAGAAGATAACTTTTCATTGGCAAAATATATTTCTTCAAGTTTCTCAGTACAAAGTATGTCAAAAACAACTTGAAGGTGTTTTAGATGGTCAACTAGATTGGCACTGTACATTAGGATATCATCAAAGTACATAACTACACATCTTCTGATCAAGGGGTGCATCACATGATTCATGAGCCTCATGAAAGTGCTTGGCGCATTAATGAGTTCAAATGGCATAACTAACTATTTGTAGAGACCATATCTAGTCTTAAAGGTAGTTTTCCACTCATCTCTTAGTCTTATGTGAATCTAGTGATAGCTACTTCGCTGATCAATCTTCAAAAACATTTGAGCACCATGTGGCTCATCTAACATGTCATCAAACCTCAGTATGGGATACTTGTATTTGATTGTAATCAATTGATAACTCGGCTATTGATGCACATGTACTATTAGCTATCCTTTTTTAGGACAAGCAGAGCTGGTATGGTATAAGGGCTCATATTCTCTTTCACATAAACTTGCTCAATAAGCTTGTCCACTTGTCTTTTTAGCTCGACATCCTGTTTAGGGTTCATTTTATAAGCAAGTTTATTGGGCAAAGCTACACCTGACTGTAAAATAATGTAATGCTCATTGTCTCCAACTAAGGATAGTTTTTTAGGCAACTCATTAGGGAACTAGTCAAAAAACTCATCTATCAAGCTTCAAACCTTTTTCAGTACGTTATTTATATCTCTCAATTTCAATAACCTTCTAATCAACAAAAACATAGGTTCCTTGGCTTTCTCAGTAGCTTAAAGCTCTTTTTGGCTAAGCACTAGGGCCTTCTTTTTACAACCTCAAGTGAGCTAATTGTGAGTCTTATTCACTTGATTTAGTGTCATGGTTTGCAGTATTATTTTCTTACCATCATTTGTAAAGGCATAGGTGTTCTTGAATTTGATGCATATGACATGTCAGTTAAATAACTAAGGTCTTCCTAATAATAGATGTGAAGCTCCCATAAGGACAACATCACATACTACTTGATTTTTGTATACATTTCCTATTATGAACCATGACCAAAAACAGATAAGGTCGATCACTAGATAGTTCTAAGCTTGCCGAAAGCTTGAAAAGAGTTACTAAGGAAGGTATGAAAGGGTGAAAGTGAAGAATAAAAAATGGTAAGCAAAACCCATGAATAGCTTCAAAGGATATGACATACCAATGGAACTTCCAAGGACGCATGATATAATTTGATATGATGCATGAATTAGTCCAATGAGGTTACTTGCCACCTAACCTTACTTAAGGGAAAGCATAAGAGTGATGCTGAGAGTAAACAAACAGTGTTTATGCAAGGAAGAAAGTATTCAAGTGTATTGAAGGTAATCTTCTTGTTATAGCTATAAGTACAAAGGTATTTATACCTATAAGTTAGGAAAACTTACCCAAAAGGGAAAAGACAGTAAGGACATTTCCTAAAGAAGCAATATACATGATATAGAAGGGTAAAAAAGAATATACAAGAAAAATAATCATTAGTGCTATATATTCTACCTATGATACTGTATACGTGGCAATGCTTCATTTGGCGAAGTTGTTAGGAGATGTAGATAAAAAGTAAGAACAGATGGGCTTGTCTGAGCAGGGATGGCTTAGTTAGTCCGGATTCTCTATCTTTCGTCTTCTTGGCAAGGATGATGCCAAGTGATAGGTTAGCTCGACACTAGAGCACAATCATCAACTCAACATATGACAGAATAATGGGCAGTCATATGGTACGACATTAAAGGTGGCTCAGTAAGGAAGTACTTGACCTCGGCAGGGGTTGGTTGGAATATGAGGATTTGTTGTGCTAGCCCCTCTAGTCCCTCAGCTCAGTTGTGGGTTAGGGGTCCTGTAGCTTGGTTCCCATCTTTCCCATCATTCCCTCTAGGTTATTTTGGATTTGGGATCAAATTCGAATGGTGTTTGCTCAGTTCTCCGTTAGGGTGATATGGATTGAGGTCGGCAATGTTAAAGGCATCAGAAACCTCATAGTCTTCAAGCAGTTCCAACCGTAGGCGTTGTTATTGATTTTATGGAGGATTGTGAAAGCTCTTTCTACTCTTGTAGATAATTTGTTCTTCCTTTTGTCCGAGAACTGTTCCTTGCTAAGGTATAGCCATACCAAGTCACCCGGTTGAAATTGTTTGGTTGACCGACCCTTAGTCTTTTCTCACATTCTTCTGGCAGTTTGGTCGATGTGTCGAGTGACCTTGTCATAAATGTGCTAAAGAGATTATGCTGTGGTCGAGGCATTAGGGTCCTCTTATACGGGTGTTGGTACAGAGGCGTAGTCGAGGGGTAACTTAGGATTGAATCCATAAACCACCTTAAAGGGAGTCTACTTAGTAGTGTCATGTACGATTTGGTTATATGCAAATTCGACCACTGACAGGTAGACGTCTTAATCAGCTAAGTTCTTACCTATTACAACTTGGAGCAGTGACCCTAAAGTACGAATAACCACCTTTGTTTAGCCATCAGTTTGGGGGTGACATGAAGTACTGAAGAGTAATTTGGTTCCTAGCCAACGCCACAGGGTTCTCCAAAAATGGATCAATTACTTCAAGTCCCTATCAGAGACTACACTTTTCGGTACACTATGTATCTGCACAATCTCCTATAAGAAAGGAGAAGCAATAGTTGAAGCATTGTTAATTTTGGTACAGGGTATGTACTGTGCCTTCTTATTGAATCGATCCACGACGACCTTTATAGAATCTTTGCCTTAGGCTGTTTACAGTAGTTTGAGAATATAGTCCATACTTAGTTCAATCTATGGCCTTATCGAAACACGTAGGGGCATTGCTTTCTTTGTTTAGCTCGACACTTAGCCTTTCTACATACAGTACAGCTCTCAACAACTCGGTGTACATCTCTTCATATTCTCAGCCAAAAGAGTCAACCATTTAATAGTTCACAAGTTATCCTCTCTCTAAAGTGTCTAGAAAGTCTTTCACAATAGGCTTCCCTAATTAATTATTCCCGTAAGGAACAAGTCGATATGTACAATTCCCCCCCTCGAAACAGATAGCCATCCTCCACATAATACTCGTCCACTATCCTCCCATCTACACATTGTGAAATTATTAGTCTAAAGTATGGATCTTTGGAGTACTATTCTTTGATACTCACAAGACCAAAAGCTTAGTCTATAGTTCTAATAAGAGTGCATGCCTCCTTGATATAGTGTCTACAACTACGTTGCTCTTTTCTTGCTTGTACTTTATCACAAAATTGAATCCCTTAAGGAATTCAACCTACCTTGCCTACCGCTTTGACAACTTGGTTTGACTTTGGAGGTACTTCAACGATTCATGGTTAGTATATATGACAAATTCTCTTGATAGTAAGTAACGTTGCCATACTTACATTGCTTGATTCAATGCCAAAAGTTCCTTGTCATACACAGAGTAGTTCAGCTGTGGTCCTCGGAGCTTCTCACTGTAGAAGGTAATTGGTCAGCCTTCTTACATTAGGATAATGCTTATTCTAACCCTCAATGGGTCACATTCCAACTCAAAAATTTTGTCAATGTTTGGTAGTACTAACATTGGGTAGAGGTTAATCTTTCTTTTACGTCGACAAAACTCTTCTCCTCCCTTTCTCCCCATCGAAAGTTGGTGTTCTTCTTTATTAGCTCGGTAAGTGGCGCGGTGATGGTGCTGAAATTCCTAATAAACCTTCTATAAAACGAAGCCAGTTCGTAGAAACTTCTTACGTTAGTATAAGTAGTACGAGTTAGCCACTCGACAATTGCTTTGATCTTCTCATTATCAACTCGCAAGCCTCTTCCGTTAACTACATACCCCAAGAATACCACTTCCTTCTAATGGAAGCAACATTTCTTCAAATTACCCAATAGTCTCTTAGCATAAAGGATATCCAAGATCGCTCTAAGATGTTCATAGTGACTCAACATATTTGTATTGTAGACTAGGATGTCGTCAAAGTACACCACGACACAATTCCTGATAAGATGTCCAATAGTCGCCTGACCAATAATAGGGTTGGCTTGTCAATAATGATGGCCTCTCAAAGCTCAGCTCTACTCATCACTAAAGCTTTCTTTGATCCATGAGCGAGTTTTGTCTAGAGCTTGTGAACTTCTTTCGGTGGCATCGGATTTAGCATGATCTTCCCATCATCCTTTTCAAACAAATACATGTTCCTATAGCCGTTATGTATAACTCTCTTGTCAAACAACCACAGCCTACCCAATAACATGTAAGAAGCATACATAGGTAACACGTCACAAAGGATTTAGTTAAAGTAATTCCCTATAGTGATTGGCTGCAGTATTTACCGAGTGACATGTAATGCTCTTTTCTTACTCAACCAGTGCAACTTATATGGCTTAGGATGTGCAACAGTCGGTAGCTTTAGTTTTGAAACAAGATCAACTGATGCCACATTAGTGCAACTTCCAGTCTGCACAATGAGAGCACACATCTGATCATTCACCTTGTAGGTGGTATAAAACAAATTCTCTCTCTACTCCTTCTCTTGTGAGGGTTCCACTCTCATAGTATACTGGACAATCATGAGTAACTGATCTAAGTCCTCGGGAAACATGTCCTCCTTAATCAGATCTTTCTTAGTAGGAACCTCCTCCTCCTTGGGCCGTATTCTCAGCTTCTAACTTCAGGATGTCTCCCTTAATGACCATCATCCTTCGGTTCGGGCATTGAGCAACTATATATCCGAACTCTTAACACTTGAAGCACTTAATCTAGCTGGTCTTCTTGCCAAACCCTTGCCCCTTCTCATACATTTGGGTCAACACTACATCTTTAGGTTAGCCTTTTTACTCAGCTCTAACATCAATCTCGGCTCGATACTTTTGCTCAGCTAGTCAGCATTCTGGTCGTTACTTAACTCCCTCTTGGCCTCTCCACTTGCTGGCTAATCCTAACAGCTTCTTTTATTGTATCAAATCGTTGGAGCTCTACAATGTCTCGGATGTCTCTTGTTAACCCAATAATAAATCATGAGAATGTTCGGGCTAGTGGTTCCTCCACTTTGCATCTTATCATAAGGATTTGGAATTCTTGAACATACTTATCAATAGTTTGGCCTCCTTGTCTCAGCTCTTGAAGCTGAGTAAAAGTATCTTAGAGATATGTTTTTGGCACGAATTTGTTTTTAAGCACTCTCTTCATCACGGGCCAAGTGTTAATCTCATGGTACCCCTCTTTTCTTCTCATGGCTTGAAAATTCTTCTATCACATGGCGGCATATCTAGAGAATTCAATAGTAGCAGTCTTCAGTTTCTCATAATCCTCATTGTGATAGTAATAAAAGACATGCTCCACCTTCTCTTCCTAATCTAGATACTCATCAGCATTCTCAAATCTATTGAAACTTGGAATCTGAAGCTTCACATAATCGAATGCTCTAAAGACTTGTACATGCTCCTCTTCAAAATACTCTTCTTCTTCCTCATCAAGTTCTCTTAGGTTTATTCTTCACCTTACTCGTTCGCTAACCCGTTCACCTCAAATTGGTCAAGCTGGGTTTTGACCTCTAATAGGTTGAGCAACTTGTGGACTGTTTTGCATGGCTTTAGTAGGTCGGTAAGACAAGGCATGAATAGCTTAGGTTAGATCTATCAAGAGGTTAGCTACCTCATTAAGTCTCTCGTTAGTGCTTTTGGGAGTTTCCTGAGATTGTCGTCCATGGTGGATAACTCCACTATCATCACTAACATTAACATTCATACTTGGGTATGTCATTCTTCCTTATAGATTCAAAATTCAAACAAACACTTTAGAAAGTGAATAGCTAATAACATAATAGTCAAATGAACATAGTAACTAACTTTGTTTCACACACGGAAAATAGAGTACAACAGAACTTCAAGAAGAACTAACTATAATTCACACAAAACCTCTACTTTGATACTAAGATGTTGTGAACTGTGACCAAGAACAGATAAGGCCGGTTGCTAGATGGGTCCAAGCATGCCGAAAGCTCGAAAAGAGTTAATGAGGAAAGGTAGGAAAGGGTAAAAGTGAAGAATGAAAAATAGTAAGCAAAACCCATGAACAACTCTAGAGGATATAACGCACCAATGAAACTTTTAAGGACTTATGGTACAATTTGATATGATACAGAATTGGTTTGATGAGGTTGCTCGCCACCTAACCTTGCTTAAGGGAAATGATAAGAGTGATGCCGAGAATAAACAAATAGTATTTACGCAAGGAAGAAAGTACTCAAGTATATTAAAGGTA
Organism: Lumnitzera littorea; assembly: GCA_024138015.1. NCBI lineage: Eukaryota > Viridiplantae > Streptophyta > Magnoliopsida > Myrtales > Combretaceae > Lumnitzera > Lumnitzera littorea. The sequence goes on from JAMXBB010000006.1 coordinate 65,495,864, forward strand.
ATCTACCTATTACTACTATAAGTACAAAGGTATTTATACCCGTAAGTTAGGGTAACTTGCCTAAAAGGGAAAAGACAATAAGGACATTTCCTAAAGAAGCAATATAAATGATACAAAAGGGTTAAAATGAATATACGAGAAAAACAATCATTGGTGCTACATATTCTACATATGATACTATATACATAGCGATGTTGCATTGGCGAGATTGTTAAGAGATGCGGATAAAAAGTATGAATAGATGGGATTGTTTGAGTAGGGATGGCTTAGTTAATCCAGATTCTCTATCTTTCGGCTTTTTGACAAGGATGATGCTGAGTGATAGGTCGACTTGGCACCAGAATAGAATCATCAACTCGACATAATATAGAATAATGGGTAGTCATACGGTACGACATTAAGGTAGGTCGACAAGGAAGTACTTGACCTTGGTAGGGGTTGTTCAGAACATGAGGATCGTCATGCTAGCCCCTCTAATTCTCAGGTTCGGCTGCGGGTCAAGAGCCCTATAGCTTGATTCCCATCATTTCCTACATAAAATGGTACTATTACTTGTTTGGTCAAATGTAAAGTACCCTTATGATGTAACCAATGTAGCTTATAGAGTCAAGGGTGCTTAAAGGTCGATAGACTTAATCTCTACATAAAGGTTTGAGTGACAACATTGGCATAACTTTATCCATCTACTATAATCGTGTACAATTGACCATTGATAGTACATTTGGTATGGAACAAATTTTGTCTTTAGTCTTCAACACAGCTCAACATTGAGTTTAACACTCATCTTAATACCAAGGTCAACACTTCTCCCTAGTCAACATAGACACAGGTCTCTTCTTCCTTCTTGGTTTTTGTTCATTCAAGATCTTTCTCATCATTCTTAGGCTCACTCTCATCGGTACTATCTACTTTATCACCTCTGAGGACCATAACATAGTAGTTATGACACTTAACAACCATGTGTATGTATCTTAAGTACTTAAAGCATTTTATCTCACTTGTCTTACTACCCGAAGTTTTCACTTTTTCATACGTCCTCATAGTTACTTTATCATTAGCTCGGCTCTTCAGGCTAGCTTGATTAGTATCAAGTGGGTCATTCTTCTCATCTACTCGAAAAAGGCTACTCAGCTCATTGTAAGTAGGTCGGTACGAAATAGGAGTTTGTGAAGAGTTTGGTCTAGGTTGGATCGTAGTAGTTCTCCTCTACTTGTTGACCCTTTATGCTATCTTAATGGCTTCATCCAATGTGTGAAACCTTTAGATTACTACAATATTCTAGATCTCATATCAGAGTCTTGAAATAAACTTCGATACAATACTGGCTTTAGGCTCGTCTATGTTATCTCGGATTATTGGCATCTGGAATTCCTTGACATAATCATCAATAGCTAGACTTCACTATTGGAGTTCTTATAATTTTGCAAAGGTATCTTGTAAATAGGTCTTAGGTATAAACCTTCCTCTCAGTAGCCTCTTCATGTCATCTTATATGTGTACTCCTCATCATCCATCCTTTGCTTTAGCTAAATTTAAGTTTTTCCACCACATAGTAGCATATCTAGAGAACTCAAGGGCAACAAGTTGAACTTTATCGGCTTTGACACACCTATAGCAGTCAAACACTCTTTCAACCTTCTCCTCCCACTCTAAGTATTCATCTACATTGCTACTTCTTATAAGGGTCAAAATCCGGACTTTGACATTGTCAATTCCTTACCTTGCTTGGTGTCTTTGTCCTTCCATTTCATAGTATTCTACTTCTTCATTGGACTCCTCTTCTACTACTTCATCTACTACCCTAATTTCTTCCATCTCTAACCTCCTTTAAGTAGGTCAACCTCCCACTCCCCCAACTCGATGAGGTCATGCTAGACGGCGAGACTAGTCTCTATAGCCATACCTTAGTTCTTACTCTCCCTTAGTGAGGCATTGATTTGGTGTACCTTGTAGTTGTTGGCTCACACCTTGCATAGTTGTCACTAGACTCTCAACAAGAATAGTTAGTCTATTAAGCTTATCATTAACTGAACCTAGCATGATGCTTCCCTGTTGGCCATGGCTAACTCAAGCGCCACTGTCATGGTCCCCGATAGCTCCATGGACACTTAAACCTGACATTGTATGATCCTTTTCACTACTATATTCCACAAGAACAACACAATCTCAGCTAAACCTTACTACTCACTCTAACCCAGAATCATACTAATACACTCTAACTACTCGATATCCAACATAACATAATGTAATATAAACCAAGCTTATTCTACTTTCATAGTAGCCAAATAGTATAAAATAGAGTATGACAACTTAATTGTTGATGGGTGATTCTCGTTTTGATATACGAACACCTGCAATACGAGAAAACGACTACGAGGGGCATGGAGGGTACTTTGGCACGGCCACTATAATGACTAAGTTAGCCCTCTTATGATGAGAGTGAAATTATTACATTGTTATGGGAGTGAGAGAATGGAGAAGAGGGTCCCCTTACTTAGGGTCTTGGTTGGTATTTGTAGTAAGTCTATGGAGATTATCCTTGGACCAAGCTTAGAAGTTAGGCTGACTAATATAGGCCCATATGATAATTATCCAAAAATGCCTATCAACACTTGCCCTCCACTTTCTTTGGTGACAAAGTCAGAAAAGAGAGTATTTAGGGAAGTTAATTTGGTGGGGATATCTGGAAAAATTTGTAATCCCAACCTAAAGAGGCTAGAGTGCTTGAAGAAGCAAAGGTTCAAAGAGGTGAAAAGTGGGAGTAGTTGGAGTGCTTGAGGTGGTGAGAGCCTAAAGAGGTGGGAGCGCTTACAGAGATGAGGGCCTAAAGAGGTCGAAGTGCCTGAAGAGGCGGGAGCATCTTGGGAGGCATGAGCACTTAAGGAGGCAAGAGCGCCTAAAGAGGCAATGGCCTAAAAAGGTTAACGTACCTGAAGAGGCAAAGGTCTAAAAGGGCTGGAACACATGGAGAGGCGAAGGCCTGAGGAGGCTAATGTGTCTAAAGAGGCTGAGATGCCTAAAAAGGTAATGGCCTAATGAGGCTTGAATGCCTAAGGAGGTAAGGGCTTAAAAAGGCCAATATGTTTGAAAAGGCGAAGAGCACCTAAAGAAGCGAAAGTTTGAAGAGGCTAAGGCGCTTGAAAAGGCTGGAGTGCTTGAAGAGGCGAGGGAGCAAGTAGGTCATCCAAGTTGTCTCAAATGCAAAATTTAAAAAAATATATCAACTTAGGCGAGATATGGAAGACTTATCTCAAAGAATAAATAATAGCTTAGAGCTAATTGTCCAAACATGGCTTGATATTAAGATTGGAAAGAGCTTGTGTATCTTTGATAGTCTCTTTGATTTATAGAACTCTCCAATTCGTGACAATTATAATTCAGTGTTGCCATCACCCAATAGCTGGGCATCTTGGCAACATGCGGGTCGATAGAAAATCTCGGCATTAAATAGCTCGACGTCATTTTCTTGAGTAGCTCCCCAATTGCCGTTAGTGAACTCTTTAGAATATAGCTTCATTGGGGCTTAGAAGTTTATCAATGCTCTAAGACTTTCTGTTTTAGAGCTCGGTTAAAGTGCTGTTAAGCTGCTTGGTGAATCATGGACAACTTGGCTCAGCATCTCGGCATACTATGTGTTTGGGTTATCCTCGGATTAAGTTCGCTCGGCTGTTATGTTTCGACTTAACTACAGTACACGAGCTCATGCAAAATCCATTCCGTCTACTTATGTAAGGACAGCCTGGGATTGGTTTCCTCGGACTGTCGTTAGCCAAAAGAAGCTCAAAGCTCGGACTCACTTATAAAGATAGCTTGGTCGAAAGGGAGTTGGACTTGTAAATTTGTCTGAACTCAATTCGAATTCGTAAAAGCTTGGTTGACATAGAGCCTAGAGATTAGAGAATTGATATGTTACAGCTTAGAACATTGCAGGCTACTTAACTCAGCCTTGATGGATGGCATGGACATAGGAGCTTCTTGGCAACTTTGTATAGCTGGACATACTCGGCTACTCAGCATGACTGATATCCCGGCAGCTTAGTATAGCTGGAAATACTCGGCTACTCGGCATGACTGATATCTCGGTAGCTTTGTATAGCTGGACATACTCGGCCACTCGGCATGACTGATATCTCGGCAGCTTAGTATAGCTTCACATGTAGTCGAGTAACTCGGTAAAAACAAAGATGGGTAGTATGGCATGCTCCAATCAAGAAGGACGACTTGGTCAAGGATTATGCCAGGCTTGGACAACGAGGGATGCTCATCATCCTTTAGTTTGCTGGCTAAATCATGTTGATCGTTGTTTTGACTTTCAATCGGAAAGCAGCTCAGGATCCTTTCCTTGTTTGATGATGCTTGGACAGTTATCAACTGCCATTCAATAGTTAATCGGTGTGAATATTGCTAGTTGCCAAAGTGAGGTTTTAGTTCGACAGCCAAATTCAGTACATTACACATCCAAATGAGTAGTCCAGCCTCGGCTTGGTTGCAGTTCTAGTAGTTTGATACAGCGATGAATAACTCGAATAATATATTAGTCGGATGTGCGTAGCTAGTTAGCTCAAATTTGTTTCAGCTCGGCATGACGTTAAGCAACTATTCACTTAGTTGGTGTTCAGATTGGGTGCTGCTCGAAACTTCGGCTTCGGAAATTTGGATTAACCATGCGAAGCTGCTCAGCACATGGAGGACACGAGTGAAAAAGCTCGCCGATTAGGAGCTTTTCTAGTATTGCTCGGCTATAGACTGCCGAAATACTTTGAACATCGACCAAAATCCAAGTTCTCGTAAAACTCGACGATTGTCTTCAATAGGAGAGCTCAGTAAGTTGCCATTGTTTGGCAATCGAACCCAAATCGATTTGATACACAAATGTTCATTCTTGGAAAATCTTGCTCGACATATAGATTGCTTGACCATAAACTGCTGAGATATTTCGAACACCGACTAAATATTCTAGAACTCAAAAGCTCGGAATATGGAAGCTCGATTTGCATGGGACTTTTGGCTCGAAATTTTCACGACATCGCTAGCTTTCAGCTCAGTTTGACTTCTATTGCTGCTCATAAAAGTAATTCTGAGTTCTTGAAATTGAAAAGCCACAATATAGTGCCACGACAACACGATTTGAGCCACTTGATAAAGTTGGCCTGCATGGGCCACCACCCTGTAGCCGTTTTAGCAAGCTTCTTAGTCAGCAGTCCTTGTCGACAATCGAGTTGCACTCTACCGAAAACGAGTTCGAAGCTTTAGCTATTATACAGCTCAGTCGAAAACAACTCGACCGTTCGGCATGGGCTTGCACTTAGACGTGCAGCGGACTGACTCGCAAGGAGTACTCGGCTTGTAAATATGTCAAAGTTAATCGCCACAGTATTGTGTTATACGACCATTGAATTCAGTCGGCAATCACCTAGAAAAGTAATTCAGTAGATGCTAGTGGCTCGACATGGTCTAATAATGATTGGGTTTCGCCCTCTACGTGAAAGCTCGGCCATTCATGTCAAGGCTACCAAATCAGCTGATGGCAAAGATTGTCCGGAAATTGTTGTAAAATACAGATCTCGGGTCTTCTCAATGAGATGCTCCTGTATCCAAATTGCCATGCCCGTATACAAAGTCATGCTTATATGTTTCTGTCCTAACTCAAGTTGGCAGTCATTGACAAGAAGAAAAGATGACCATCGTCTCCCAATTTCATGTTTCTTGCTTTCTTCATTACCCAATAATTTTTCGACGACAAAAACTTCTTTACTCGTTAGAGGAAACATTCTTGAATGAGGGATGAGTAAGAACATATAAGCCCTCTTTCCATGATGAGTACAAGCCATGCTTTCATGATTTAAATCCCAATAGCGGAGTGGAAATAATGGACGCATTCCCAGATGCCAGAGTCCATCTGTCCTGGACAGCTTGAGAACAAGAATCGAATAAGTGGTAGTTTTCCCATACGGTTTTCAACTTTAAAGTGTAAAATTTTGAAAGTGTAGTGCTATTATGGTTATTCCAAGCAGTTTGTCGTTTTCATGGCTCAAGCAAGTAATGTTGAACTTCAAAGATAATGAAGAAAGAAGAATCCAAGAACTCAAAACACATGATCCATCCAAATTATAGATTCTCGACCAGATAGAAAAATAAAAGGGCAAGTTGTAATGAGAAACCAAGATAAATGACTAAGCTACCAACTAACTATTCAAATCTAAAGGAAAAATGGAGAAAAAGAACCAGTGCGAGCCAGATGTGAGAGAATCCATCAAAAGAATATGAGGGATTGTGACAATAAAATACATGTTTCCACAAATGGTACCAATCGTTGACGGGTGATTTTCGTTCCGATATACAAACACTTACAATACAAGAAAACGGCTACGGAGAGCATCGAAGGTACGGTCACTCCGTTGCCTAAGTTAGTCCTCTTGTGACAAGAATGAAATTATTCCATCATTACGGGAGTGAGAGAATGGAGAAGAAGGTCCCCTTACTTAGGGTCTTGGCTGGTATTTGTAATAAGCCTATGGAGATTGTCGCCAGACCGAGCTTAAAAGTTAGACCGACTAATATAAGTTCATATAATAATTATCCAAAAATGCCTATTAATATAATAATCTCTCAATGGGCTAATAGTGTTGATAGGCATTTTTGGATAATTGTTATGTGGGCTTATATTACTTAGTCTAATATCTAAACTCGGTCCAAGGACAATCCTTATAAACTTACTATAAATACCAAGCAAGACCCTAGGTAAGGGGAACCTCTTCTATTTTCTCAACACCATAACTATTTGATATCTCTCTCTCTCTATATGACAAGAAAACTAACTTATGCATCGGAGTGGATATGCCGGAGCACCCTTTAGTGCTCCTCATAGTCATTTTCTCGTGTTGCAGGTGTTCATATACTGAAATGAGAATCACCGGTCAATAATTGGTGTTATCTGTGGGAAAGAGCAATTGATCCCTACGGTTTTTAGCAATTTGTTGGATTTTTGCTCTACCTTTTGGATATTGATAATTCTTTGGTTCACATTCTAAGGTTAGTATATGTTTTCAATCAATGTATGTAGAGGACTACGGCTTCAAGTATCATTTTCTTTTCTTCCTTCCAAAGGACTATGGCTTTGAATGTTATCAATGATAGCTATGGAAGATTGATAATCGCTTTCTACGGAAAACCACTATAACTTCATGTTGGTTTAGTCCTATACCCATTATTTCCCAATGTTGCTTGAAAGTATTTTATAATTTGACTCGCATCATTCAACATGCAGCTAAGTCTAGCATTTGTTTTCAAAATTTTGAAAAAAAAATTTCTTTTAGATGGCATAACTACGATGCTGCATCCATTTTTTGGAAGTTTATGAGTTTTTATAATCACAATTGCTTCATTCATGCAAGTTCTTGTGTTTGAGTAACTGTAGTGCCATCTTTTGTGAATGATAACCGTTGCCTTTCAGTCGATAACTATATATTCATGTTCCATGTTGATTGGTCTTCATAACCACTTTGTTGTTGAACTTTTTGAGTTGCTGTCCAGATCAGTCTACTGAGAGTTCCTATTTTACAATTTCTTCTACATGAATTGAAGTATTTTCGAGATTATTCATCATACAAGTCTCCGAACTTCATGCTGAGTAATTGTGAAACAAGATGTCAAGGTTAGATTGTAACTGTACGGTAACCACATTAAGTAAATTGCATAGATGGATAAACAATGGCTGAATTCTATATATGAAGGATCCTCTATGACATACCTTCAATCTTAAGCCATGCTAAGGAATGTTCAATTTGAGTTGGAGCCATAACAAATCCAAGCCTCTTAAGTTCGAGTTATGGCAATGCCGATCTAGCTGACTTTCTCATTGATGACCTCATTGTTAAGCTTTGGCATCTTTTGGATTGTTCAATAAGTACCGAACTAAGTTGTTAACATATCTAAGCCATGATCCTATTCGATTTACACAAATAAAAGTATTTGATCTAAAAGCCCCAATGTCATAATCCATCAATGTGCCGAAGTGTCGAGTTGCTCTATGTCAAGTACTTATCCATCCTTATGCAAAGTTGTCAATGAGTTGCTCTAAACTTAAGTTGTTGAGTTACTCCTAGCACGTATGGTGAGCTACTAACTTTATTGAACAAGTGTACTCTATGTTCTACATTAATTTGCTGAGCTTTTCTTTCGGCCTATATATAGCCAAGAAGCCAAGAGCTTTAGTAACTCAATGTGCTAAGTGCTAAGAGTTTACCCAAGTCTGTGTTGCTTGCGGAGAAACATAGACATTAAGTTATTGAGACTAATGATTAAGGTCCAAGTAATTGACCTGGGCTGAATAGCCAATTAACTCATACGCAAGTTTAAGACCTAAGCTCTCTATAGCAGAGATGAATACACCAATCAAGGTTACAACACCTAATCGGGCTATCAAATCTACATACGAAATTCATTGCAAACCAAAATTTGAACAAAGCTATTATGCTGAGTAAGATTAGTTGGTGAAGTCTATGCTACTCCAAAAATATGCTAAACATTTTCTGGTGAATAGAAAAATGGTGTTAGAAAGTCTTATCAATCGACAATGTGAGAAATCTCATACTTCATAATCAACTTAAGTTAAAACCCTTCTGAGTACACTAATTATTTATATCCAAGTAAGTCGACCAAATGTTGAAATTCAATTTTCCAAGCAAGAGCCAGGCTACTTCTCTTAATGCTGTAGTGTAGACTCGAGCTCTACATACGGTCAAAGAAGAATGTCACTGAGCTATCTCTAATTAGTTAATGAATTTTGAGTCGAACATCCCCAATAAAGTCAAGTTACTGCAAAACAAGATGCCAAGAAGAATCATGCCAAGTTATTATCACTTACAACAATGGCTGAGAGGCCAAGAGATAGGAAAATCGAAAGGCTAGGGCAATGTTTAGGGTTTTGTCAAAGATTGCTCACCAAGTTGTCTAAAGTGAGCAACTTCCTAAAGTCTTCTTTCTATGCCGTACCAATCAATCTATATTGGCCTATGGTCTGGCTTGCCAGATGGATGAGTGCATTTTATCCAAATCCCTACCAAGTCGCCAACGATGCTGAGACTAACTGGAACATTTTCTACAAATAAATAGTAGCAATGGGCTCGCAGCGTACCCATCATGCTGATAGCAACTTGCTTTGCCAAGTTGGAACTGAATCCATGCCGAACACTTTGGCGTAATATCTACTCATGCTCTAAGATAGCGAATGCCGATCAAGCACAATCTCGGCAAAGCAAAGGCTAATCTTTTAATAGGCCAAGTACTAGGAATACTAAGTTAAGGCCAAGCTCTTTTCGTTACTAAGCTTTAACAGCAACTACAGTCTACTAGTCTACACAATAGCTACCTACATGAGATCAAAGCAAAAATACAGCTGACTTATACTCCAAACTTGCCGAATATGTGCTCTCCACCTTTGACGATAGCCAGGAAGCTAAGTTATCTATTCATATGCCAAGTAATTGTACATCTCCTTGCTAAGAATTGTTCACAATAGTCGAGCCTTGCAAAAGCTGAGCATTTGGTCAATACTCAAAAGTATTTCAACATTTCAAAGCCAAGATCAACTCCCCAATGGTATCTAACTTGAACTCCTAAGGACACGACTAAGTTGCTCACTTTGAAAATGAAAGAGTTCTAGGCTTTAAGAAGTCGGGTGTGTTGTACGACCTTGTTCATTTGTATAGAACCTATATAAGCTTACTAGGGCAAAAGATCCTCGAATGGATTTCTTCTTTACTCCATCGTTGTTGAGTTTCCTTCATGTCACATTACTACAAGTTGGCAACCAAGTTTTCATAAAATTTCTAAGTACGACTTAAATTTTTGAGAACTTTCTCAATATGTCAAGCTCTACAGAGAGAATATCTTCTAAACTTAGCCGAAAAAGGGCACACAATGCTTAGGCTGGTGACCAGCTATGCTGTGATGATAGTGCCAAGTTAGATCTTTTTCAAGCTTAAGTCAAATGCTTCACTAACATCGGTGACGACAACGAAAACTAAACTCCATTAGCTATGTTCTATCTTTTACTAAGTTTCAAAAGCTTAAAATGTCAAGCTACTTCACACCAAAGTCGAATGGCTATCTCAAGTTTGGATTGTTTCCTTAAATTACTAAAAAGTCAACAACATCTCAAGCTACACAAAATCACATTTGAACTATACGTACTGACCTCATTGTTAAAAGATGAGTAAGACTTTACTCCTACCATTTGTAAGTTATTATGCATTTTTTAGGAAAATATGCATTAAACATACAAGTCCTATGCTAAGCTTCATGTTAACCTATTGTTAACACTTGTTCGACTATGCATCAAGTTGCATCTGTCCATAAGTTGCTTCATGATTTAAACTTTGATAAGTTAGATAATATCAATTATCACCTATTTGGCACTTATAGCAACTTGCTTAGTCATTTACTAACTTAACTTTCTTTAGAGCTGAGTGTGAGAACTCCGAAGCAAGTGATGGCAAAATAAACGCCCTTTGCTTTGTGCCTAAACAAACATAATTTGCTAATGAGATACTCCTTAATGGCTTTAAGACCTACAATTGATTTGGACAACAAGAAAGCAAGCTAAGGTCCTATACTTTAATGGACCAAAGGCCAATCAGCCTATCTTATGACTTAGCACAAGTTATGCCTAACTTGAGTAACTTTCAGGAGCTCCAACCTTTTTAAGCACATTAGCCTTTGTAGGCTTTCGCTTCTTTAGGCACTCCTTGCCTCTTTAGGCATATTCGCCTCTTTAAGCTCTCTTCGCCTCTTTAGGTACCCTAGCCTTTTCAGGTATAGTAGCTTCTTTAGGCTTTCGCCTCTTCAAGCATACTTGCCTCTTTAAGCACCCCTTGCCTCTCTAGGCACCCTCGACTCTTAAGGCACTTTAGCCTCTTCAGATCTTTACCTTTCTAGGCATACCAATATTTATAAGTGCTCTAACCACTCCTACCTTTTGCCTCTTCAAGCACTCTAGCCTCATTAAGCCAGGATTGCAAACTTTTTCCAAAAACTACATAAAATCAACCTCCCTAAATACTCTCTTTTTCGACTTGATGACCAAAGAGAGTGGGGGGCAAGTGTTGATAGGCATTTTTGGATAATTGTTATATGGGCTTACATTACTTGGTTCAATATCTAAGCCCAGTCCAATGACTTGGTCCAAGGACAATCCCTATAGAATTATTATAAATACCAGCCAAGACTCCAAGCAGGGGGAACCTCTTCCATTCTGTCAATACCATAACTATTTGATATCTGTCTCTTTACATGACGAGAGAACTAACTTAGGCATCGGAGTGGCCATGCCGAAGCACCCTTTAGCGCCTCCTATAGCCATTTTCTAGTGTTGCAGGTGTTCGTATACTAGAACAAAAATCATCCATCAACAACAAGTTACTTCACTTACCTCACATAAACCATTACCCCACAACTCATAACCTCAAAACCTACTCCTACAACCTTGACTACACTTCTAACACACTTAAGAACAACACTACAATTGCTATGAAAAATATACCAACGAGTACCATCAACACAAACAAAACTCTGCTACAACTTCACATGCTTTCTCTTGGATCCATGCTTTGATACTAATGAAGTTGATGCATCTCTAAGGTCATACACGTTGAGAGGCAACACAATAAATTCACATAAAGGAAAACAAGGAGTTTAGCAATCCTAAGTAGTTACCAATTGGATATGATACACCAATCAATCCTACTTGGCTTAATCCTAACACTTGATAAGACATAGGAAAATAATATTAGGATCGTTTGCCACTAACTCTTCGTAAAGGATCTAGATAAGAGCTATGGAAAGAAGAGAACATACGGTTACTCTACAAAGGAAATTGTAATTTGATAATGAGTGATGATGTTTGTGTATAAGGTAAGCGGGGAATTTATACGATCTCAATTAGGGTTACAATAATGTGGAAAAGAAAAAAGGATAAGATACAAAATGATATGGATGGTTAGGAAGGGGTGACATATGGCTATTGATATCAAGCAAGCCAAAAGATGGTAGGTCTAAACCACAAGATGGTTTGAAGGATAAATGGTAGTTGAAGGTCAAGTAAGTGTACTTGTGCACTAACGATGGAAATGATGTACCAATACCTCATACGAGTTTAAGTCACACTTGATATTATGTACAAGTATAGCCGGAGGGCACCTGCCACTAATTTATGCTCATAATGGACTAGATAAGAGTAGACGAGAGTAAGCAAGGGACATTTAGCTCACAAGGAAAATATGTCAAAAATTCAACATGTTACTTGCTTACGGCTATTACATGTTTTAAGTATTTATATGGTCTAACTAGGGCAAGTCTTAGGTATACATAAATTATAGAAAAGATTCCTACTGGAAAAGGAAAGGGGAATAGATTACAAGAATAAAGTTGTAAACAAATAAAAAGAAAAAAGGATAGTACAAATGTCAGAATAATGGGACACATCTCTATTGTTCATTATGTAGTCCAGATGATGTTGTATGCCAAGCAAAGTTGATTCTGAACAAAGTAAGTCAAGTCGGCTATATGGTAGATTAGCTGTTCAAGGCTTGGAAAGGGTTAGTTTAGTGTGCGCTTATTCTTCTCATTGGCTTCATTTACTTGACTAGGAAATGGGGTACCTCAGCCTTGGATGTGTATTAACCTGACAATATATATTCAATGCTTGGCTTTAGATTGGTGCAACAATAAGAGGTCGGTTCGGTAACTAGTTAGATACCTAGATGCTGTGAACTATGATCAAGAATAGACAAGGCTGGTCACTAAATGGATTTAAGATTATAGAAAGCTCGAAAAAGGTTAATGGGGATAGGTAAGAAAGGGGTGAAAGCGAATAATGAAAATAGTAAGTAAGCCCACGAACAGTTCTAAAGGATATGATGCACCAATGGAACTTCCGAGGAGTCATGGTACAGTTCGATATGACGTACAAATTGGTCCAATGAGGTTACTTGCCACCTAACCTTGCTTAAGGGAAAGGATAAGAGTGATGCCGAGAGTAAGCAGTGTTTACATAAGAAAGAAAGTACATAAGTGTATTGAAGGTAATTTATCTTTTACAGCTACAAGTACAAGGGTATTTATACTCATAAGTTAGGACAACTTGCCTAGAAGGGAAAAGACAAATAAGACATTTCCTAAAGAAGCATTGTATATAATACAAAAGGGTAAAAATGAATATATAAGGAAAACAATCATCGGTGCTATAGATTCTACATATGATACTGTACATGTAGTGATGTTGCATTGGTGAGGTCGTTAGGAGATGCGGACAAAAAGTACGGACAGATGGGCTTATCTGAGTAAGGAAGGCTTATTCAATCTAGATTTTATATCTCTTAGCTTCTTGGCAAGGATGATGCTGAGTGATAGGTCAGCCTGGTATTAGAGCGTAATCATCAACTCGGCATACCATAGAAAAATGGGCAATCATGTGGCATGGCATTAAAGGTGGCTCAGCAAAGAAGTACTTAACCTCAGTAGAGATTGGTTTGAACATGAAGATTCGTCGTACCAGCCCCTCTAGTCTTTGGGCTCAACTATGGGTTAAGGGTCTTGTAGCCTGATTCCCATCATTCCCTTTGAGTTGTTTTGGATTTGAGATCAAATCTGAATGGTGTTTGCTCAGTTCTCCATTAGGGTGATATGGACTAAGGTTGGTAATGTTAAAGGCATTAGAAACCCCATAGTCCTTAGGCAGTTCCAACCTATAGGTGTTTTCACTGATTTTTCAGAGGATTTTAAAAGGTCCTTCTACTCTTGCAGATAATTTGTTCTTCCTTTTGTTCAGGAATCGTTCTTTGTTGAGGTGTAGCTATACCAAGTCTCCTAGATGAAATTGTTTGGCCAACCTACCTTGGGTCTTTTCTCACATTCTTCTAGCAGCTTGGTCAATGTGTCGAGTGACTTTGTCATAGTTGTGCTGAAGAGATTATGCTCTAATTGAGGCACCAGGATCCTCTTGCATAGGTATTAGTATAAGGGCATGGTTGAAGGGTAACTTGAGATTAAAACCATAGACCACCTTGTAGGGAGTTTGCATAGCGGTATCATGTACGATTTAGTTATAGGAAAACTCAACTACTGGTAGGTAGAGGTCCCAATTAGCCAAGTTCTTGCCTACCGTAGCTTAAAGTAATGATCCCAAAATATGATTAACCACCTCTGTTTGGCTATCATTTTAGGGGTGACATGAGGTATTGAAGAGTAATTTGGTTCCCAATCGATGCTATAGGGTTCTCTAGAAATAGCTCAAGAACTTTAGGCCTCTATCGAAGACTATACTTCTAAATATACTGTATATCCATACAATCTGCTGTAAGAAAAGAGAAGTAATAGCTGAAGTGTTGTTAATTTTAGTACAGGGTACAAAGTGTGCCATCTTATAGAACCAATCCACGGCAACCATTACAAAATCTTTGCCTTAGGTGGTTCATGGCATTTTGAGAACAAAGTCCATACTCAGTTCAGTCTACAACCTCATTAGAATAGGTAGGGGCATTGCTTTCTCTTGTTCAGCTCAGCACTTAGCCTTTTTGCATACAGCATAGCTTTCGACAACTTGGTACACATCTCTTTGCATTCTCAACCAAAAGAATTGGCTATTCAATAGTTTACAGGTCCTCCTTTTTGTAAAGTATCTAGAGAGTCCTCTACTGTAGGCTTCCTTGATTAATAATTCCCATAAGGAACACTTCGATACACATAGTTTTCCCCTTCAAAATAGATAGCCATCCTCTACATAATACTTGTCCACTACCTCACATCTATACATCACGAAATTATTGGTCCAAAGTATAGATCCCTAGAGTATTGTTCTTGGATACTCGTAAAACCAAATAGCTTAGTTTATAGTTCTAATAAGAGCATTTGCAACTATGTTGCCCTTTCCTTGCTTGTACTTTATCACAAAATTGAATCCTTCAAGGAATTCAACCTACCTCGCTTGTTGTTCTGATAACTTAGTTTGACTTCAGAGGTACCTCAATGATTTATGGTCAGTATATATGACAAATTCCATTGGCAATAAGTAATGTTGCCACACTTGTATTGCTTGGATTAGTGGCAACAGTTCCTTACCATACACGGAGTAGTTCAGTTGTGGTCCTTGGAGTTTCTCACTATAGAAGGCAATTGGTCGACCTTCTTACATTAGGACATTGCCTATTCCAACTCTCGATGGGTTACATTTTAGCTCAAAAATTTTGTCAATGTCAGGTAGTACTAACACTAAGGTGGAGGTCAATCTTTCTTTTACGTCGGCAAAACTCCTCTCCTTCCTTTCTCCCCATCAGAAGTCGGTGTTCCTCTTTTTTAGCTCGGTAAGTGACACAGTGATGGTGCTCAAATTCTTTATAAACCTTTTGTAAAACGAAGCCAATCCATAGAAACTTTGTACATCAGCATAAGTAGTAGGAGTCAACTACTCAACAATTGCTTTAATCTTCTCATTATCGACTTGTAAGCCTCCTCCATTGATTACATACCCCAATAATACAACTTCCACTTGGTGGAAGTAACATTTCTTCAAATTACCGAATAGTCTCTTGGCATGAAGGATGTCCAAGACCGCACTAAGATGTTTATAGTGACTTGGCATGTTGGTACTGTAAACTATGATGTCGTCAAAGTATACCATGATATACTTCTTGATGAGATATCTTAGCACATGGTTCATAAGTCTTATGAGTATGCTTGGGGCATTTGACAAGCTGAAGGGCATGACCATCTAATTGTAAAGTCTATGTTGATTCTTAAAGGCAATCTTCTACTTATCTCCTAACCTCATTTAGATTTGATGCTAGCTAAACTTAAGATCAATCTTGTTGAAAATCTTGGCTCTACTTAGTTCATCTAACATATCTTCTAGCCTTAAGATCAAATACTTGTATTTGATAGTGATTTTATCCATGGCTTAGCTGTCAACATACATCTCCTAGATTCCACCCTTTTTCATCCCTAGAAGTGTAATCATAGTACAAGGGCTAAGACTCTCTCTCACATTACCTTTCTCTAGTAACTCATTGACTTGATGTTGGAGTTCAGAGGCCTACTTGAGATTCATCCAATAAGCTAGCTTATTCGATAGTATAGCACTGGGTATTAAGTCAATGCAGTGCTCTATCCTTTAAGTTAGGGGCAACCCCTCAAGCAACTGCTTAGGGAATAGGTTGGCATAGTCATCTAACAATAGGGGAAGCTCACCCTGCTCCTTATTATCCAATAGTTGCCTGACCAACAATAGGGTCGGCTCGTCAACATTGTTGACCTCTCTACAACTCTACTCATTACCAAAGCTTTCTTCGATCCACGAACGAGTTTCATCTATAGCTTGTGAACCTCTCTCGGTGGCATCAGATTCAGTATGATCTTCCAGTCATTCTTTTCAAACATATACATATTCCTGTAGCTGTCATGTATAACTTTCCTATCAAATAACTACAGCCTACCTAGTAATACGTGGGAAGCGCACATAGGCAGCACGTCGCAAAGGATTTGGTCAGAGTAATTCCTTATAATGATTAGTAGCAATATTTGTCAAGTGACATGTAATGCTCCTTTGTCACTTAACCAGTGCAACTCGTACGGCTTAGGATGTGCAACAGTCAGTAACTTTAGTTTTGAAACAAGACTGGCCAAGGCTACATTGGTGCAACTTCTACTATCTACAATGAGAGCATACATCTGATCATTCACCTTGTAGGTGGAATGAAACAAATTCTATCTCTGCTCCTCCTCTTGTAAGGGTTCTATGCTCATAGTACACTAGATAACCATGAGTAACTGGTTTAAGTACTCGGGAAATAGGTCCTCCTCAATTGGTTCTTTCTTAGTAAGAACAACCTCCTCCTCAAGTTCCCCATTAGTATGATCTACTTCTAACTTTAGGGTATCTCCCTTAATGACCATCGTCCTTTGGTTCGGGTATTGAGCAACCATATGTTCAAACCCTTGACACTTAAAACACTTGATTTGGCTAATCTTCTTGCTAAACCCTTACCCCTTCTCATATGTTCAACTTGGTACTACATCTTTACGTTGGCCTTTCTGCTCGACTCTGACATCAACTCTTTTGCTTGGTTCGATACTTAATTGAGCTCGGTGACTTGTCGGTCTTAGTCAGCTTGTCAGCATTCTAGTCATTACTCAACTCCTTCTTTGCTTCTCTACTCATTAGGCAATCCTAACAGCTTCATCCATTGTGTCAAATCATTGGAGCTTTACAATGTCTCGGATGTCTCCTTCAACCTAGTAATAAATCTTGAGATTGTTTGAGCTGGTGGTTCCTTTACTTCGCATCTTATCATAAGCATTTGGAATTCTTGAACATACTTATCAACAGTTTGGCCTCCATATCTTAGCTCCTGAAGTTGAGTGAGAGTATCTTGGAGATATGTTTTTGATACGAATCTGTTTTTGAGCACTCTCTTCATCTCAGGCCAGGTGTTAATCTCTCAGTACCCCTCTCTTCTCCTCATGGCCTAAAAATTCTTCCATCAAATTGGTGGCATATCCAGAGAATCCAATAGTAGCAATCTTCACTTTCTCATAATCCTCATATTGATAGTAATCAAATATATACTCCACCTTCTCTTCCCAATCTAGATAATCATCAGTATTCTGAAATCCATTGAAACTCGGAATCCAAAGCTTCACATGGTCAAATGCTCTAAGGACTTGTACAAGCTCCTCTTCAAAATACTCTTCTTCCTCCTCATCAAGCTCTCTTACGTCTATCCTTCGCCTTACTCGTTTATCAACCCCTACACCTTGAGCTGGTCGAGTTGGGTTTTGACCTTTAATAAGTTAAGCAGCTTGTAGAGTGTTTTACGTGGCCTCAGTAGGTTAGCAAGATAGGGCATGAACAGTTCAAGTCAAATCTATCAAGAGGTTAGCTATCTCATCAAGTCTCTCGTCATTGCTTCTGGGAGTTTCTTAAGATTGTCATCCATGGTGTATAACTTTACTGTCATCACTAGTACTAACATTCATATTTGGGTCTGTCATTCTTCCTTACAAGTTCAAAATTCAAATAAATACTTTAAAAAGTGAACAACTAATAATACAGTAGTCAAACGAACATAGTAACTGACTCTATTTCATACACGCAAAATAGAGCACAATAGAACTTTAAGAAGAACTATCTATAGTTCACACAAAACCTCTGCTTTGATGCCATGATGTTGTAAATCGTAACTAAGAACAGACAATGCCAGTCACTACATGGATCCAAGCTTGTAGAAAGCTTGAAAAGGGTTAATTGTGATAGGTACGAAAGGGGTGAAAGTGAAGAATGAAAACAGTAAGCAAACCCATAAACAGCTCTAAAGGATATGACGCACCAATGCAACTTCCGAGGACTCACGACATAATTCAATATGATGCTCAAATTGGTCTAATGAGGTTACTTGCCACTGAACCTTACTTAAGGGAAAGGATAAGAGTGATGTTGAGAGTAAACAGTATTTACGTAAAAAAGAAAGTACTCAAGTGTATTGAAGGTAATCTGCCTCTTACAACTATAAGTATATAGGTATTTATACCCGCAAGTTAAGGCAGCTTGCTTAAAAGGGAAAAGACAATAAGGACATTTCTGAAAGAAGCAATGTACATGATACAAAAAGGTAAAAATGAATATACGAGGAAAACAATCATTGGTGCTACAGATTCTATATATGATACTATACACGTAGCAATGCTGCATTAGCAAGGGTATTAGAAGATGTGAACAAAATGTACAGAGAGATGAGCTTGTCTAAGCAAGGATGGCTTATTCAGTTTGGATTCTCTATCTCTTAGCATCTCAGCAAGGATGATGCTAAGTGATAGGTCGGCTCGGCACTAGAGTGTAATCATCAACTAAGCATACTACAGAATAATGGGCAGTCATACGGTACGACATTAAAAGTGACTCAACAAGGAAGTACTTGGCCTTAGCAGGGGTTAGTTGGAACATAAGGATTCGTCATGCTAGCCCCTTTAGTCTTCGGGCTTGACTACGGTTTAGGGGTCCTGTAGCTTGATTCCCATCGTTGAGTGTCTCTAAAATAAGATAGAGAGAGATTAGAGTAAAATACCTCAGCAAGTCGGGGTGTAGAATAGATTGTTCTTTAGAGTTCAACTCTCTTAGGACAACTTGACAAGCCATATTGGTGAGTCTTCGAGCTCAAGACCGAGTGATTGGCCTATGGTCTTTATCATCCCTTCTAGGTTGTTTGACATTTGGGATCAAATCTGGCTTTATTGCTAGTTGATCATCCTCAAGAACATATAAATGGAGGTTGGCAGTATTGAAGGAGTTTGAGACTCTATAATCTTCGGGTAACTCAATTCGGTAGGCATTAAGGTTGATCATTTCAAGCATTTTAAATAGTCCATCGACTCTAGGAGATAACTTGCTCTTCCTCAAACTTAGGAATCAATCTCTATTAAGGTGGATCAAAAGAAAATCACTAAGCTCAAATTCTTTACTCTTTTTTGCTTTCCTCACCTCTCAAGCTTGGTGGCACCTCAACTTAGATGTTCTATGACCTTTTGTTGCATTCCCTTATGGCTTTAGATCTTTTTATGGTTGATTGATCCTCATTCTAGCTTGGAAAGGGCATCTGGTCCAGTAGAAGCTCAAGGTTGAATCCATAGGTGATCTTAAATGGCAATATGCTCATGACATTGTAGGTAGTCCTGTTATAAGCAAACTCAATTATGGATAGGTATAGATCCCAATCAGTTATGTACCGATCAATAGCAACTTGTAGCAAAGTTCCCATAATTCTATTAATAGCCTCAGTCTATCTATCCATTTGTGGATGGTAAGACATACTAGATAGCAATTTAGTTCCCATTCGCTTCTACAATGTCCTCTAGAAGTAACTTATGAATTTTGGGTCTAGGTTTGAAACGATAGTCTTAGGCACTCCATACAGCTTAATGACCTCCTGTAAGAAAAGAAAAGAGATAGCCAAAGAATCGTTCGTTTTAGAATAGAGCACAAAGTATGCCATCTTGTTAAATTGGTCCATGACAACTATAATAGAGTCCATCCCTCAAGATGTCCTTAGCAAACCTAACATAAAATCCATGCTCAACTCTGACCATAGTTTGGTTGTGATCGACAAAGGTAAATGTTACCCTTGCTCGACTCGGCTCGGCTCTTAACCCTTCTATAAGTAACACATCTTTCTAGTATGGCTTGGATATCCTTCATCGTCCTTGGCTAAAAGAATTTAGAGGTTAGTACCTCATGAGTTTGGTGCTTGCTAAAATGCCTATATAATCCTCTATCGTGTATTTCATGCACTAGCAATTCTCACATAGAACAGGTCATGATACATAATTTCCTCTTCTTAAACAAGTATCCATCTTCCCTGTGATAGTCATTAAGTGTTTGACCATCTTCACTTTTGACATAAATCAGGCTAAAATGTCGGTCTTGACCATATAAGTTCTTCATCATAAAAAATCCAAGAAACTTGGTCTACAATTTAGCTAAGAAGGAATGTCATTTTGACAAGGCATCAACCACTACATTGTTCTTGCTATTCATATACTTGACAACATAGGAAAATCTCTCAATAAACTCAATGCACTTAGCTTGTCTTTGAGATAACTTAGGCTAACTCTTCAGATATCTCAAAGATTCATGATTAGTATAGATCACAAATTCTATGGGTAACAAATGATGTTGCTCCTTCAAATACACAAAGTAGTCAATACGACTCCTTTAAGCTTCTCCTTAAAATAAGCAATAGGTTGACCCTCTTACATCAGCATGGCTCCTATGCTTAGTTCGAATGCATCACATTCTACTTTAAATACTTTGTCAAAGCTTGGTAAAGCTAAGATAGGGGTAGTAGTCAGTTTCTCCTTCACCTCTTCAAAACTCCTCTATTCCTTCTCTTCCTACTAGAAATCAACATTTTTCTTTGATAGCTTGATGAGTGGAGCCATAATAGTACTAAAATTTCTTATAAATTGGCGGTAAAATGATGCTAGGTCATGGAAGCTTCATGCATTGGTAAAGCAAGTCAATATAGTCCAAACAGTAATCGCCCTCACTTTCTCATCATCAACTTGTACTCTACCACTACTTACAACAAATCTTAGAAAGATCACTTTAGCTAGGTAGAAATCAGATTTCTTTGGGTTAGCATAAAGCTTCACAGCTTGAAATTTTGAGAATATTACTCGGAGGTGCTTATAACAAGTCTCTAAAATTAGGATTATAGACAATAATATCATCGAAATACACAACTACAAACTTTCCAATGAATTCTTGGAGTACGCGGTTCATTAGTCTTATGAACGTACTTGGGGCATTTGATAGGTCGAATGGCATCACAAGCCATTCATATAATCCATGGCGAGTCTTAAATGCAATCTTCCACTCATCTCCTTCTCGAATTCGGATCTGATGGTATATAGATTTGAGATCAATCTTAGAGAATATTCTTGCTCCATTCAACTCATTGCGCATGTCATCAGGTCTTGGTATGAATACCTGTACTTAATGGTGATATGATTGGTAGCTCAGCTATCCAAATACATCCTCCATGCCCTATCTTTCTTTGGTACTAGCAAAGCTAATATGATACATGAGCTTAGGGATTCTTGGACATACCTTCTCTTCATTAGTTCATCTACCTATCTTTATAGCTTGACAACTTATTCAGGATTTACCTTATAGGTAGGCTTATTCGACAATGTGGCTCCTAGCTATAAGTTTGTTGCATGCTCAATGCTTTGGATGAGAGGCAAACCTTCCGATAGTTCACCCAGGAACAAATCGACTAACTCATCTAGTAGGGTCTTCACCTCGGCAGGTAACAGTTCCTCATTTATTCCTCTCATCTCAAGTAACCTCTTAACCAATAATTAAGTCACCTCTTTGAGCTTCATCTTCTTCTTCAACTCAATTGGGCCATTACTAAAACCTCCATTTTCAGCACTTGGCTCAATTGAGTTTGCATGGTCTTAACTTACTTAGTTGTCATAAGGCTCAACTTAACCTTCCTCCCTTTATGCACTAATGAGTAGATGTTCTTCTTACCATCATAAATGACCTTATCAAACATCCATGGTTTACTAAGTAGCATATGAGATGTACTCATATGCAATATGTCATAGAGCACTTCATCTAGATAGTTTCCAATTTAGATTGGTAACTTACTTAGTTACTATTAACCTCAATGGTTGGCTTCTCTCCCTTAATCACCATAACTCATCTATGCAGACATTGTATGATCATGTATTCAAACCATCGACACTTAAAGCACTTGATCTCACTCATCTTCCAACTCGAGCTTTGTCCTTTCTCAAACTTCCTTGGGATCTCCTTCTCCTCTACTTGGGTAATTAGAGCAAGTTAGATATCAGCAATTTTACTTAGTTCTAATCGCGTAGGTTTGCTTGGAATAGGTCAACTAAGGGTATGCCATCTAATAGGAGCTTAGAATCTTCCTATTCGGCATCTCTCCAATTCTTTAGGCAGCTCAGATTGCCTCGTCAAATGTACTAATATCCATAGTCTCTAAACTATCTCTAATCTCATACTTCATCCTACTAATGAATCAGGATATAGCTCGATCCTCAAGCTATCACATCCCGTCATAATACAGGAAGTACCATCACATAAGAATATCTATTTATACTCAACAAAAGTTCTATTTATAACAACAAAGTATTATCACGAAGTTTAGCTTTATACCTGTTTATACAAAAATTACATCCGTCAAACTTATCTAAACCTAAAATATAGTATACTTTTTTTTTTCATATGTATAGATCCTTTGTAGAAATAAGAACAAAATACTGCAAGACTCCTTCAAAAGTGGTTAACTCCATCTTAAGCACTCTCAAA
Source organism: Lumnitzera littorea (assembly GCA_024138015.1). Taxonomy (NCBI): domain Eukaryota; kingdom Viridiplantae; phylum Streptophyta; class Magnoliopsida; order Myrtales; family Combretaceae; genus Lumnitzera; species Lumnitzera littorea. The sequence goes on from JAMXBB010000006.1 coordinate 65,518,758, forward strand.
AGACATTTCCCCCCAATTGATGTTATTCTATCAATTCCTTTCATAACTTAAGGATACATAAGTATCCTCTTAGCTCTCTGTGAGCTAAGTGAGAATAAATAAAATAAAAAAAAAACAAGAATAATACATACTCACTTAGATCAATACCATAAGATATTCAATTTCATAATCCAAGTTAGCAATACAAAGTGTTTATACAAGAAGTTAGTGCCATGCTCATACATGTGATATGCATCGGTATTGATATCCTATACTTTTCTAATTCTTCATTCGGTTAGTCAACATACCCGGGTATCTGGATACTACATCCGAAAACCTAGGGCAACAAAGAGCTGCATGAGAGTAGGACCCTTAACAAAAGCTACCCATTGTGGTTTGAAAATCCAATACGTGGTCAATCAAACATCATGGCCATAATAAGTTGAGCAATGTAGTTCTATATGCTCAAAAGCCAACTCAGCAATTTTGAAGCTTTCAAAAACTCGACCCATATGTCCTTTCATGCCATGCTATGAATGTAGTGAATAGTACAATAGCCCAATATGAAGCATGAATCTTAAGTTCCACATTATAAACAATTCAACTATCTCAACTTCAGCTTCCTTTCACAGTTTTATATTACATTCCTTCACATAAGGTTCACTTGGGTGAATACCCTAAACAATAGTTCAGTTTCCAAGTTTTCCAAATAGAAATATATATTGATGAATCAGTTGTACACAAGGAAACATATCACTTTTTCAACACACATACAATAGAATTAGGTATCCAATCAATCTAGTATGTCATTACAATTCACAACATAATTAACTCTAAGTCAAGTAGACATAGGTCTACTTGCACAAAAATAGAAATTTCCACTTACCCAAGCTTGATAGTGGTGTAAAATCGTAAGTTTCATGGTATGGTCCTTTCTCACCTATCACACTTAGGAAAAAATACAAAAACCCTAAGTCAACTACAGGTCGATACTAAGTTCTTATGCATTTTTATTATTGCATTTCTAAGCTTATTTCGATTGTATCATATTTATTTCTTCCCTAATTTTAATAGATTTTATATTATCATGATCGTTATTTTGAGTACTATTAAGATATCTTAAGAATTATAACTAATCAATATTGTTAAATGTCTAAAAATACACTTCCATAGTATCGATTAGATTGTATGTTAATATAACTTTGTAATTAACTTAAATAAATCCTACATCTAAATTAAAAATCCTAGAATTCCATATTTCCCAAACCAAACAGCACCTATTATGTTCCCAAAATATCACTCTTTTACAATTTCAACAAATATCTCATTATGACTAATTACTATATAATATATTAAGCTAATATATAGGTTTATATCATGAAAATGTGTACTAAATAATCCGAGCCCAAATAATTCCACAAAAAATCTTGTGGTCTCAAAAAAATATGTAATTTAATTATTGATCATGAATTTTACTAAATTAGTTATTATCTATTATTATGAAAATAGCAATTTTAACTCGAAATTAGTAAAAATTGAACAAATAGGTAAAGTTAATCATAAGATAAAATTCAAGTGTTCTAAACATCATTATGAACTTCCAAAAATCTTAATACATAGGGCTCATACTTTGATTTTGTTAAAAACTAATTAATTCAATAAAACAATAAAATTGCTAGTTTTATAAAAAATAATTACAATAAATAGTAAGCATGATTATTTTCAAAAATTATTATTACTATAATTAAATAAATATATTAGGTATGTTATGTATAAATTTTCAACTTGAAAGGGCAATATTTAATATTTCTAAAATTTAATTTAATTTTCGTCCAAACAGAGCCATTTCATAAGGGCCTTATATTTTCAATAATTATTTCACTAAAATAAAACTATTACATTAATTTAAACATAAAATAACTCTTGAAAACCAAGTTTCATAATTAAACAACATCATTTGCTATTTTTACAAAATTTACAAAATTTCGATTAGAAATTTGGTTAACTTGAACTAGCTACCTCTAGCTACCCTCCAACCACTTAACCTTATTAGAACACCTCCTTTAGTGGTGCATTCTTTGACCCTAAATGGCCACCACAACTAAACACCAATAACCTATTGAATTGGCATAATTAGATTCTATGCTTTGTTTTTACTCTAATTTTCTTATTTTTTTGTAATTTTTTTTTGAAATTTTCTTGAGTATTTTTCTTTTATTTTCAGTCTTCAAAAATGTTGTTTTTGAAGTATGCATGTCCTATTTTTATTTTCTACATGGATTAAGTTTAATAAAAATTTAACATGTGAATTACACATGTCATTTTCTTAATTTTTCAATGCATGAGGTATCATTTTCTTATTATTTGCCTTTTGACTCATCAATTCAAATTGATCCTTGGTTGCTATATCATGGGATGACTCATCCTTTCAAGTTTTTTATTAATTTTCCATTTTTTAATGTTAATTTACCTTATTTTAATAATAATTTATTATTATATATGTGTATTTAATACAAAAAATGTATATTCTATGTAAATACATGTATATTACATATAATTTATTATTTTTATAAGTTAAATGACTTATCTTTAATATCTCGTTATATTTGAATGTTTGAATTTCACGTTTTCAATATTTATTGACTTTAGCGATAAATTGACGTTTTCTTAAATTAATATTGTTATATAGCTTATTTTGAGAAATTGACTTTACTTGAATTATTTAGCCTAATTTTTTTAACCTTACTATGAAGTTTGAAATTAAACGGATATTATAGCATGGTGCCCTGAATTTAAGGGCTTGAATCCTAGGGTAATCGTATGGGCTTGAAGTCTTAGGATATTACATAGGCTCAACAACTTTGCAATGGATTGTTAACATCCGAAATTCCTTTACATATATGTCAACACTTGATCTTCCTTGCCTTAACGCTTATAACCTCTTAAATGTGTCTTGCAAATAATAGTTCGGGACAAATCTTCCTATCATGACTCTTTTCATTTCATCCCAATTCCTAACTTTATGTTCTCCTTCTCTTCTTCAGGTGGTTTGTAGATTCTTCCACCACAAGGTGACATAGCTAGTAAATTCTAACATAGCAAGTATGGCCTTAGCATTATTAGGCACTTTATGGCACTTAAACTACTTTTCAATCTTATCTACCCAATTTATGAAGTTCTTAGCATCACCACTTCCAAAAAAACTAAGGATATACATCCTTAGTCCATCTACTCTAGGAGTTGGGATATTCTTCTCCTTGGGTTCATAATATTCTTTCCTCTCATCAAACAACTCTATCTACTCCTCCTATTTAGGGTAGTTGAACTAGGTTATTAGCTCAACCGTATCTACCGTTGCCTCTCTCAAGTAGCTCATCGACTTGGCCTCTATAAGGTTCTTCGAGCTCATTGCTTATCTTCATTTATGGCAACCACCAAGTTAGTAATCCTATCCAATTGTACATTCGCAAATTGGGATGTGAAACTTCTTTATTGGCTTTGGCCATTATGAGAACCACTCTCTTGGTTACCTAGGGTTCCTTAAACACTAAAGTTAGACATTGCTATCTAATATAATAGATTAACAGCTGAAACATAACTTAAAATTCTTTCCATGAATAATAATGACGAAACAACACTGAACATACCAACAACTATTACAACCATACACGATAAATCAATCAAACACTCATACTCTATTTTGCGAACAAGAAACAAGAGAAAATAGAGTACTAAATTTCTTTAACACTAAACGCTTCTTTAAACCCTCATAACAATAACTTGTGTCTTCTAAAATACTCTATAATAAGTTACTCAGAGTACAAATTAACAAAAACTTACTTGAACATAGCTAACCTCTAATAGCAAAATGATACAAATGGCTAGGAAGGAGTGACATACAGCTACCAATATCGCTTGAGCCAAAAGAGGGTAGGTCTGAACCATAAGATGGTCTAAAGGATAAATGGCAGTTGAAGGTAGAGTAGTGGCTCTCATGCACTAATAGTAGATATGATGCACCAATGCCTCACACAAGCTTAGGCCGCACTTGATATTACACATAAGTGTAGTTGGAGGGAACTAGGCACTAATTCATGCTCGTAATGGATTAGATAAGAGTAAAAGAGAGTAAGTAAGGGACATTTAGATCACAAGGAAAATATGTCTAAAATTTAATATGTTACTTGCTTATGGCTATTAAATGTTTCAAGTATTTATATAATCTAATTAAGGTAAGTCTTAGGTATATGTAAATTACAAAAAGGATTTTTACTAGAAAAGGAAGGGAGAACAGATTACAAGGGTAAAGTTGTTGTCAACCCTGATTTTTTTCTAGTTTTTATTTTTTCCTTAACCTGATTAGTATTAAACCCTAACCCATTTAATGCGAACCCTTAACTAAGAGTTAAGAAATATAACTGGTTTTTATATTTTTGAAAGTTTAGGGTCACTACCTAACCATGTTCGAAAAAAATGGGTTAGATTAAATTGATTAGGTTAGTTGATTTTAACTTAGCCATTAGTCTACTGGAAAATTGATTTTAAGAAAAAGGTCTTGAAAACCAAAGAATTGGTCCGAAGGCTAATCTTTTAAACCCTTATAGGTACCAATTTTAACCTTCTGTATTTAAACTTATCTTCTAATAATACCTTTAAGAATAAAATCCATTCACATGTAGCTAAGTTAATTCAATTGAGTCCATAAAAAGGATAAATTGAACAATTACTTACAAAAGATGGAAAAAGAAAATTTTCTATATTTTAAGTCACTCGATAATTATGTACGGGTGCTTAAGTACCTATTATATAGAATTAGACTTCCGTCGTTTGTTTTCGAAAACCGTTATATGTGTTGGTTGATTTTAGTTTAAAAAATGATCGGTTTTACATTTTTATCAATTTTGTTTTTACTTGGGAAAGAAAGGATCTTAGTTGCTCATTTTTTGAAAATTCTAAAAGGGATCATAAATGTGAAAATAGACCATTTATTTTTATTTATTTGGAAAAGGAATTTTTCTATGTGATAAAATATTTTTTATTATTATTTTTATTTTTTATTTTATATTTCTTTATTTGTTTGTAAAAATAATAAAAATAAATAAACACAACTTTTCCTCTTTCCCCCTTTTTATAAACAAATTACAAACTATTATTATAAATAAGCAAATAAAAAAAAAAAAAAAACCAAGGCTAAACCAGGGATTACATGCATGTTGGGGGTCAATTTAGACTTGTTGGATTGGGTCAGATCTTAAGGTCAAGAGTTGAGCAATCGGTTTGTGCAAGGGTGAAGAGAGCAATGGTTAGGAGTAGTGTTTTAGTGCGATTTAGCTACCAAAATGATTCGAGATAGATGTTTTTGTGAGTTTAGGATTGGACTTAGGGGGTATAGGGAGAGTACTATTGCCTAATTTGGAGCTTTAGATGGCAGTGTAAGGTAACAATCTTGAGTGGTGGTGATTGAGCTTTGTAGGTAGTTGCTGGGAGTGAATGAGTGGTTGGGTCATAGGTTTTCATGTATAGGGGTGCTAGTAGTGTGGTTGGTTTGAAGAGACAACCACTAATGTTGGTGGTTCAATAAGTTGCCAATGTGGTTGGTTAAGGTTTTATAGTAGTTAACATATAAAGGAGGCTAGCAAGTACGACTAGGGGTGAGAGGGATTAGGTTCGATCGCTCATGTTGTGAAGAAGCTATTGGGAGTAGTGGCTTCACTTGAAAAAGTTTCAAGCTTCTCCAATCTAGAGAGATAGAAATTGTCGAGTAGAGAGAGAGAGAGTGGTATGTGATTTTGAGTGGATTTGAGTGAGAATTGATGCTTAAACAAAGATGGGAAGGGTCCATTTATACAATTGCAAGCTCGAGTAAAGAAGGAAAAGACCACTAATGGTTGATCAAGTGATGAATGTGCATCTCGGATTTCGACCTTTTTTTCCATATTTGGTATAACTTTATTCTAGCAATAAAAGTTTCCATGTGTTAAACAAGCAAGCTTAGTGCAAATATAGGTGTTAGCCACTAAACTTATCCTATAAGGCTTGTGAGCTAGAGGTCCTTTTCTTCTTTTATTTTATTTTATTTATAATCTTATGTCAGTATAATTTGTTGAGCTTCCAACACGTCCAAGTTACTTTGCTTCTCATTCTTACCAAATCTTAAAAAATAGGTAAGCATCATTAGATAAATTTTGTTAAATTTTTAGAATTGTATTATTTTAAGAGTGTATTTATCTATACTTTTGTAGTTGTTATTTTAATCCATATAAGTATTATATCTAATGTGCTATTATATTTGAAAGCTCAAATTTTGTGTTTCCCATAAATGACGAATGGCATTCATTAACTTACATTTTTATGTAATTAAAGCTCCTATAATTTTCATTTTGCAAAGCAAATTGTATGAGGTCATTTCAATTAATTTCTATGGCCTCATCGCAAATCTCAAAGTTATTTGTTCATTAGATATTTAATTAAGTTGGATACAATATATATGTGTGGAGTTATAGGTTATGTTAATGTATATACTTTACATATTATTTGTGTAATATATATATATATATATGTTCCCTAGAATTTTACCTAGGTTGCCATGTCCCTTTCCATAAAATTCTAAGCTACCAACATTTTCCTATTATTTATTTATTTATTTTCTTTATTAAATTTTATATATATTTAAGTATTTTGAGCAACTGCAGATATATATGGGTTTATACATAGTAATTATAATGGACATTTATATATATATATAAGTTCTATAAATATTATTTCATGTCAGTTTATAAATTTTTTCTATATAATACACCTTTAAGGGTTAGTTAATTACTAAATCTCTTTTTACATCCTTTCGATAAATAACAAGTGTAATATTTAAAATTAACTTTTTAGCTATTTTATCATTTTGTTATTATATTTACAAAATTTGGACTTATAGGATTACCTTGTTTATATATATATATATATATATATGTAGTTGGTCTAGTCATAGAATATTAACTTAACCAAACTACTTTTCTGAATGTCTTAAAACTAGATCCTTGGACCTATTTACTAGAGTACCCAGCCCACTATACACTCAACTAAAAAATTCTCATGATTATACTGTATCTAAGTGCAAGAATAAGTTCTTGACAGGATTTAATTTTGAAAGATACTTCCTATAAAGGCCCAAATGGGCTTACAAAAGATATTTGTGTTTGAGATATTAAAAAAAATGCCTATCATCATTTTGATATACATATCAAGTCCAAGATAGATCTCCTTTAAGGAACGAGTCTCAATTCCCCAAATTGATGAAACTTAACTCTCAAGTATTTAGGGTTAGTGTTTATGAGTTAGTTTGCTTATTTTCGTCCTAAATTTTTCAATTAGTAAGATACCTTTCAATTACAAATATAAGAATTCATTTTTGCCCTAAACCTTTTCAATTATGTTAGAGTTACCAGATGCACTTTTTTCTTTTTCTTAGGCTTGTTTTGAAAGGTACCCCAAATTGATATACCTTCACTATAATGGGCCTATGTGCCTCTAAAGTCTTGAGCTTGGCTTAGTACTTAACTACTTAAACTTAGTAGGTTAAGTTAAATAGTTACCTTAAATAGATCCAAAGTTTAGACTTGATTAGCTCTCTATGAGGGTTTGTTACTTTGGACCTGGTTGGTTTGACTTATTTTCATCCTACATTCTTCAATTAGTGGGATACCTTTCAATTGCTCATATAAGAATTCATTCTTACCTTAATCCTTTTCAATTATGTTGGAGTTACCAGATGCACTTTTTTCTTTTTATTAGGCTTGCTTTGGAAGGTATCCTAAATTGATATACCTTTGACTGTAATAGGCTTATGTGCCTCCATATTCTTGAGCTTAGCTTAGTACTTAATTGCTAAAACTTAGTTGGTTAGGCCAAATAGTTGCCCCAAATAGATCCAAAGTTTAGGCTTGATCAGCTATCTTTGAGGGTTTGTTACTTTGGACTTGGTTGGTTTGGCTTATTCTCTTCATGCCCCAATGGTTGAAGGCTAAGACTACTATAATGGAATGCCCCATAACCTTATCTCGAATGATAGTTCCCTGAGTTTGGTCTTTAAACTTAGACATGGTCTCATTGGGAATTTTCATAATAATAGGGACCGACTCCAGTTCTTCTTCATTACCTTGCCTTAGCTGGGGCTTAGAGTGTGGGGGTAAGCTTTTCTATGCTTTACAGATGCTCTTAGTGCATATTAGGCCTATTTCTTAAGAATTGTTTGCATATACCCCTCATTTCCATTAGGCACTTCAGATCGAATGATTATAAGCAATGGGTTGGGCTAGTTTGCCTAAAAGGAACCTTAGAAGCCAATAAGGAACTCATATATATTAGTAAAACCCATTTTTGATAGGGACCATGGGCCAATCATTGGTTCCCAAGCTTGAGGACTCGCTAATATAATTCGTTGAGTTGTCTTAGGGAAGTTAAACTTTGAAGAACAATATACTCTCCACCCCAACTTGTCAAGGTACTCTAATTTGATCTCTCTTTGTCTCATCTTCAAGGCCCTCGAGGTGATTGATCTGCTTAAAATAGATATATAAAAATATAGTGAATACTCTAGCAAGTATACTGAGTCGGAATCAAATAATAAAGAGTGAGTAAGGTTATCGGTCTCTCGAGGATTATAAAATTACTAAACCTATCAATGCTCTTTTCAATATTAAGGCAATTGAATTTAGATTATGAATTAACTAATCTAATAATTACCCTAAAACTGTCAAAGAGAAAATCACAAAAATATATCTAAAACGGAACAATCAATTGAGAATGTGGGAAAATAGAATCTACCCTAGCTGTGCAAATCAACTTATCATCATCTTATATAGATTAATAGCTATAATGTCATTCAAGTGAAATTATCATGCCTTAAAATTTATGGACTTAAACCTCTAATTAATTAGTCAACTCCCGCATCTCCAATTAATAGTGGACTCTAAATTACAATCATACATCTCCCAATACTATGATCAACTAATGCCCTAAATCAATTATCCCTAATGTCTTAGCGAATAATTAACTTGAGATATTGCATTAATCCCTAGATAATTTCTAACTAATCTAATTAACGCCGCTCTCACATTAGTGAATTAGTTTAATCAAGAATTTCTAACAAACCTTATATTAACTCCTATATCAATATTGTTTCTAACAATTATAACCAATAGAGAATTATAATTGAAATAAAAGAAATTGCAATCATGATTTATCTACACATCTACTACCCCTATAACATGACTACAATTATCAACTTAGTTATCTAGGGTTTCATCAATTTTCTACAATTAAAACCTAGCTAGCCATGGAATCTAAAACAAAAGCACATATCATAATCAAATTTGGAAAGAAGTTCATGAGTGGAAATAAGAAGATATCATAGAATCATATAAATAGTTATAGGATAGAAATCACCAATTTTGTTACATTTGATAAAGAAACTTCAATTGCAAAAACTCTAAGGATCATCTCTATAGCAACAGCAAAGCCTTGTCAATGATCTACGAACTACCAAAAGAATAACTCTTCATACTATCTCCTAACTTCTTCTAATATTCTTTAGGTAAAAGAAGATGCAAAAATCCCCTAAAATATCAACACACACTTGTTTATAGAGCAAATAAGGGTTGGCTCATGACTAGCTATTTTTTCATTGAAGGCTGGCCATGAAGGTCAATCATGCTAAGTTGTAGGCTACTGGTGTTGAATGTAAAAGCTAGTAGTGTTCAATGTAGGTTGGCTCAAAGCCAGTTGCCTTCAATCTTAAGTGCTGTAGGTTGATTCGGCCTTCCTTTCAATTGCGTAAAACTCCTCCAATTTACTCATATTTCCACTTTGATTCCTTCGAGACCTAAAATATCTAAATGAAAATACTAAAGTACCGTTTCTTAATGATTTCTATAAAATCAATAATAATTCAATATAATTAACACATTGAAATTTGAGTAAAATATGTCTTTATCAACTCTCCCATACTTAAACTTTTGCTTGTCCTCAAGCAAAATAAATAAAACTAAAGAAAGAAATCTATCATTGAAAATACAAATTTTCTAATTGTAAATTCAAGCATCTAATATTTCACACTTTTAAACTCACAATTTTGTGATGCCCACCACTCGAACCAAATTGAAATATGTGATTAGAGTACTACAATTGAAATTAATTAGCCACTCTAGAGAAAAGAAATTTTGAACCAAGCATTTAGCTTAAGATTTCTATTTCAAAAGTAGATACTTAGTCTTAAAAGGAAAAATACCCATGCAAACTTCATAATTGTGAGCAGACATATTATCCCTCTAATTATCCCAACAAACAGGTTAACAAAATAGTGAAAGCAGATGGTATTTGCTCTATCCTTAGGTTTTTCTTCCTTTTTATTACAAGCCTTAATTCATTTATTGATTTACATTCAAAGTTTCCATGTTTCATTACTCCTCCTTCTTTCTTTCTTTCTTTTTCTTTTTATGCCTTTATAGTTTAGATACTGAACTTTGCCTTTTCGCCCTTCTTGTTATAGTGAGTGCATTGAGTCAGCACATCCAGGCTCATCACCTAAGTGACCAGGTTTTAAAGTGACCCCTACGAACTCTTTTGCACTTTAACATTCAAGTTAAGATACTCTTAGCTCAATTACTTGAGTTATTAGAGTAAAGGCTTTGCTTGCATAACTTTTTGAATGCTCACTAAAATTTTGAAACTTCTTCTATAGGAATCACTAAGTACAAAGCTTTACTTACCTCTTTCACTAAGTGTTAAAGTACTGTTAAAACACCTAAAATGAAGATATATTAACTAACCCTACATAGAAGTGAACTTGTTTACTTTTCACTTAAGGACTTGACTGACTCTTAAACTTCAAATTCTAAGGTTGAAAACTAAGTAAATTGGGTTACTAAAGATTTAACTAATTAATTTTAACTAAGTACAAAAATCACAGCAATAGTGAGTACGGCACCTTAGTGAGTCAATTATTCAATCAAATCACAAGTAGATGCTATCAATAATTTTCTTTGTATAATCTCTAGATTCTAGATAAGAAAATCAAAAGTTTAGCCTAAAAATTGCCAGATACTTAAGAACAATTAAAGTTCAAGGTGATAAGGAAGTATAATTGTTTATAAAGAAAAACAGGCATCAGATGTCATGATAGTTAATTCAATTCAAACTCCATTGCCTATATTCCCTTCCTTACACTTTAGAATAGACAATATCTACACTAGCTCTAATTCAATGTACAATAGGGAATGAAGAAAATCACAGAAAATGAAAAACTAGTACTTCCCTAGATTCAAGTTGTTAGCAACAAGGGAGAATTCCAATCATGATATCATTAAGAGGATCATTTAGTTCAGATCAGCCCTATTGCTCCAAACATAAAGAAAGCCAAAAGAGCGAATATAGGGTCAAAGTATACTCAAAAGTATAGAGTAGTAACAATTATCTAAAGTTTACCTATGCAGGGGGGTACTAAAAAGAAACAAACTAATAGTAAAGTAAAAAAAGAGAAAAAAAAAAAAAAGATAGAAAATAGCATAGAAAGCATCAAAAAACATGTAAAGGCCCTAATTGTCTTGCTTTGTATTGCTGGCCTCCCTATTAGAAGTCTCATAGTGTAGCTACTCTATAGTTGCTGGATGGAAGCAAGATATAGCAAATATTACAATATCAAACAAAGTAGTCTTAAACTTCTTGTTCTTCTTCTGCTCTTTTTGAATTTCCTCCCTGACTTTCCTAATCTCAACACTCAGCTACTCATAACCACTAATTTGAGGAGGATAGGATGTAGAAGGGATTTTCAGGAACATCCTCCCCATTAGCTAGATTTGGCTTAAAGCTATTTTAAACAACCCCTAACTCCTAAAGGGTGCAATTGAGATGGGCTTGGATGTAATACCCTCATCCCCTTCAAGTTGGTAAAAAATTCTCCTTGCTTTCAGCAATGTAGTGATATAACCACCACAAAATAACCTACATCCTTGTATCATCCACTTGTCTATAAATGAAATTAGCTACTTTTACCCCAATATCAATTTGGTATCTACAAATCAAGTTGTAAAGATAAAACATATCAAAATTGTTTACCTTACTGTGGCTAGTTTTCTTACAACTAATGGTGTGGGTGAGAATGTGGTAAAGTAACTTATGCTTCACTACTGCAAAAGTAGTAGTAAGAGACTTGGAAGGTACAAAGTCATCCTACCTTAGTTGAATCAGTTGATACTAGAATCTTGCAATGGTCATATCATTAGGCCAAGAGTTTGGTAGATCTACCTCTTCCTCATCATATAATCCCAAAAAGTAAATGATCTAATTGAGTTCAATCACATGAATATCTCCATATGCCTGGAAGGTAATAGTGGACAATTTCCCATCTCTCTCTAACTACAAAGTAGATAAGAACTCGATGGTGACATTTTTGAATGTAGGTTCCTTGATTTCAAATAATCAGAACCAAGTCTTATCTAGCACAATTTACTAAATCCTCTCATCGATCCCATATTCTTGCAATAGAGCCCAATCCAAGTATTAATGATTCATGAATGTCATCCTTTGTAGCTTCTTCTTTTGCTCCTTGGCATAATCATGGTGTAATAGCAAATCTCTACCTTGACTTATTGAAGATGAAGCAGCAATCATCTTTTGCTTCTTTCTCTATGGTTGAAACTTTTTGTGTGGCATTGTGGATGTTGAGAAACAGATCTGAAAGGGGGAAAGCTTAATGGGGGTATAGAAGATGAAGAGAGTGAATGTGTGTATGAGGGAGTAAGGGACAGGGAAGAGTGTGTGTGAGAGAATTAGAGAGAGATGAAAGGGAGAGGGAAAGGTTGGGTGAGGAAATGAAGAGAGGAGAGAGAAAATTCTTGCGTTTGGCTTATAATACTTCTTGTACACCAGCCCTTTGCATCTGTACACCGGTGGTGTACATGCCTAATGTAAATAGGAAGGCCGATGGCCTTGAATTTAAATGGTTAGCTTTAAATTCAAATTACGTGCCTTCTCTCTCTTTTTTTTTTTTTTAAAGGCAGGCAGCCTTAAGCTAACAATGGTTGGCCTTCAATTAATTTTTTATTGGAAATAAAATAAAAATTACTTTTGTTAGACATAGGTTGCTTACCATGAAGCACTTAGTTTATAGTCACTAGCCCAACTTTTTCAATTCTTACAATAGGTTTGCACTAGCTACGTTAGTGGCATCACTGTTCATGTTTTCCCCTTCAAAATAGTGTTTGGGAAGATGACCATTTACCTTAAAAGTATGGTTGTCTCCTACCTTATTGTACCATAGGGAAGAACATTAGCTATCTCAAATGGCCCAAACCTTTGAGATCTTAACTTACTTGGGAACAACTTCAATTGGGAGTTGTTTAACAAAACTTTTTGACCAGGCAAAAACTCCTACTGTTGGATGTTCCTATCATGCCATCACTTAGCTCCCTCCTTGTAAATCTTAGCATTTTCATATGCTTCTTCTCTAATCTCATCCAACTGATTCAATTGGAGTAACCTCTTTTCACCTGCAGCTTGTAAATCAAAGTTAAGGTATTTTATGGCCTAGTATACTTTGTGCTCAATCTCTACAGGTAGGTGACATGATTTACCAAAGACAATTTTGTATGAGGACATTCTTATAAGGGTTTTAAAAGCTATCCTGTAAGCCTACAATGCATCATCAAGTTTGAAAGACCAATTCTTCCTAAATACATTGACAGTCTTCTCGAAGATACCCTTTATTTCCCTATTAGACACCTCAACTTATCAACAAGTTTGTGGCTAATACGAGGTGGCAATTTTATGAGTGACTCCATATTTTGATAAGAAATTTTCAAACTACCAATTGCAAAAATATGATCCCCCATCACTTATAATAGCTCCAGGTACCCCAAATCTGGAAAATATGTTCTTTTTCAAAAAATTAATTATAACCTTAGCATCATTAGTCTGTAGAGCAACTACTTCTACCGATTTTGACACATAATCTATAGCTAAAAGTATATATTTATTTGAAAAAGATAAGGGAAAAGGACCTATGAAGTCTATTCCCCATATATCAAAAGGTTCAATTACAAGAATGCTATTTTGTGGCAATTCATATCTCCTAGAAATATTGCCAATCCTTTGGCATTGAGTAGAAGACATAACATAGTTCCTACAATCACTAAACAAACTAAGCCAATAAAATCTATAAGATAAAATCTTAGCTACAGTTCTTTCCACACCAAAATGGCCTCCTACTTCCTTAGAATGACAGTGTTGAATTATGTTAAGCTATTCTGTTTCAGGCACACAATGTCTAATTACTTGGTTAGCACAACATTTAAACAGATATGGTTCATCCCATAAATAATATTTTACATCATGTAAAAAATTCTTTTTCTTTTGAAATGAGTAACCATATGGTATGATTTTGTTGACCAGATAATTGACTATATTAGCATACCAAGTTAATCCTTTGATCTCTACTGCATACAATTGTACATTAGGGAACTTTTCATTAATGGGCAACTCTAAATAGTCAAATTCTAAATGAGATAAATGATCAGCAATCACATTTTCAATTCTCTTTTTATCTTTGATTTCAAGGTCAAATTCTTGCAATAGTAAGATCTAACGAATTAACATAGGTTTAGCATCAGCTTTAGCAAACAAATATTTCAAAGCAGCATGGTTTGTGTATACTATGATCTTAGAACCTATTAGATAAGGCCTAAACTTGTTACATACAAATATAACTACTAAAAGCTCTTTTTCTATTATGGCATAGTTTCTTTGGGCCTCATTCAAGGTTCTACTAGCATAACATATTACGTGAAAGAACTTACCTCTCCTTTTCCCCAAGATTGCTCCTACAGCATAGTTGTTAGCATCGTACATTAACTTGAAAGGAAGGTCCCAATCAGGTGCAACGATCACTGGTATTGAAGTATGCTTCTCCTTCAATATATTGAATGCTTGTAAGCAATTGTTATAAAAAAAAAAAAAGCAGAATCTTTTTCAAGTAAATTACAAAGAAGTCTATCGATTTTAAAGAAGTTCCTGATAAATCTCCTTTAGAAGCCAACATGTCCAAGGGATTGAAGTGGGTGGTGGCAACTTCTCTATTATCTCCACTTTTGCCCTATCAACTTCAGTCCTCTTTTTTGGTACCTTGTGACCTAAGAATCTGCCCTTTCTTTCCATCTAATGGCATTTTTGCCAATTCAAAAGTAGATTAGTCTTCTCATACCTTTTAAGTACACAACCTAAATTAGTCAGACATGAATCAAATGACTTCCTAAAGACCGAGAAGTCATCCATAAATATTTCAATAAAATCTTATAACAAGTCAGAAAATATAGACATCATGCATCTTTGGAAAGTAATAGATGCATTGTAGAGACCAAAGGGCATTCTCCTTAAGGTAAAAGTGCCAAAAGGACATATAAAGGTGGTTTTCTTCTAGTCCTTAGGTGTTATATGAATTTGATTATAATCAAAATAATCATCTAAAAAATAGTAATAGTCATGCCCTAAAAGTTTTTCTAACATCTGATCTATGAAGGAAAGGGAATGGACTTTAGGGTAGCATCATTTAGTTTTCTATAGTTTATACAAACTCTCTACCCAATCACCATGTGAGAAGGGATTAACTCATTAGCCTCATTTTTAACTACAGTTATACTACCCTTTTTAAGCATTACCTAAACGGGACTAACTCACTTACTATTTGAGATAAGATAGATAATACCTACATCCAGCAATGTGAGCACCTCTTTCTTTACTACCTCCTTTAGAGTTGGGTTAAGTTGTCTTTATGGTTGCATTGTAAGTTTGCATTCAACCTCTAGCAATATCTTGTGAATATAGATCAAAGGACTAATTCCCTTAATATCGACAATGGTCCACCCAATAGCTTCTTTATGCTCTCTTAGAACTCTTAGAAGTTATTGCTCCTAATCACCTGTCAAAGAAGAGGAGATGATTATTGGCAAAGTATCATATGTTCCAAGGTAAGCGTATTTCAAATGACTAGGTAATGGTTTAAGTTCAAGCCCCAAGGGTTGTATCAATGATGGTATTGGTTTCTTTTCACTAGTGCTTAGCTCCTCATAATATCAAGCTTTAATTTCTAACACTTATTCCATGCATTCTTCCTCAGGCTCGTCATTATTGCTCCAATCATCCAGATCCCTAAGAACTGATTCCATGGTATCCATTCTTACTTTCTCTTCTATGGACTTACAGGTAATCTCATCAATAACATCAATAGTGTAATAGGATTTATAATCATCAAATTTTTTATGGCTTCATAAACATTAAAAGTCACTTGATCATCCATAACTCTTAAAGTAAGCTTACCTTGTTTCACATCTATCAATGCCTTACCTGTTGTAAGAAACTGTCTGCTAAGAATCATGGGTACCTCTCTGTCCTCCATTTTTAGGACTATAAATTCAATTGGGAAGATAAATTTGTCTACTTTTACTAAGACATTCTCTATAATAGTCCTTGGGTATTTGATACTCCTATCAACAAGTTGCAAGGTGACATGAGTCTCCTTGCAACTTCTAAGTCCTAACTTCCTGAAAATAGACAAAGGCATTCAATTTATACTTGCATCATAATCAATAAGAACTTTATCAAAATGAAAACTTCCTATAGTACAAGGGATAGTAAAACTCCCCTGATCTCTTTGTTTTCTCGGTAAGCTGGATAAATTTTCCTATAGGATCATAGAGCACTCCCTTGTAAGTATCATCGGTTCGTTCCCATCAATCTTTCTCTTCTTGGTGAGCAGATCCTTCATGAATCTAGCATATGAAAGCATCTACGAAAGTGCCTCTACAAAAGGAATGTTAATATGCAGTTTCTTAAAAACACCTAAGAATTTAGTGAATTGGGCATCTAGTTACTATTGCTTTAGTCTTCTTTGGAAATGGGATAGGAGGAACTTATGGTTTCATCTTTGATGACTTCTACTTTAGTTCGTCTACCACTTAGTTCTTTCCTCCTTTTCTTTAACTTATTTGTCAATTATTTCTAGTTCCTTACTACTCCTCAACATTATGTCATTGATACTTTTTAGTATTCTCTCTAATATTGCTAGGTAAAGACCTTGATGGTTTATTACTCAACTATTGAGAGATTTGACTAATCTGATTCTCTAAATTCTAAATAGTAGTGTCATGAACTGAGGACTATGTAGTTATGGTAGACGCCATACACTATATGAAGAACCCCTAATTGGTTACCTTTCCAATCATGAACTATTCACACAATATATAAGGCTCTACAACCAATAGCTTCCCAAGAACATACAGATTTGCATGATATTATCACATAAACATATTTATATAAAATTTAAATTGCAAAGTTTACAGTAAGTAGTAATTTAGTACATCTAGGTCTATATTACTGACAAAACAAAAGTACATAAGTAAAAGTCTACTTAATCAGTTCTCTTAACACACCGAATGGCTTACTCTTACCCAAGTCCCCAAGGTAACCTCTGGTATCCCCTGGCCAACCTCAAT
Source organism: Lumnitzera littorea (assembly GCA_024138015.1). NCBI lineage: Eukaryota > Viridiplantae > Streptophyta > Magnoliopsida > Myrtales > Combretaceae > Lumnitzera > Lumnitzera littorea. The sequence goes on from JAMXBB010000006.1 coordinate 65,536,271, forward strand.
GAATAAGCCATCTTGTAGCAGAAGTCTAAGGGGATGTAAGCCTAAGCTTAGTGAGCAAAACCTTTAGCCACACCATAAGCAACTTATAAATATATTATATTCACGCATATGAATAAATAAACAAATAAAATGCCAAACAATACGTATAGTGAACTAGTCAGTATACACAACTCAAATTTAATGCCCTCTAAACTCAGGGTTGGAGTATACATGACACTAGTCAAATCTGAGTATTGTACTAGAACTTACTTTACTACGGAACTCCACATTCCGTATTTAAATCAAATAAGTCCTTTATTTTCATAAAAACTAAGTTCTAGTATACTCGTGAGTAGGCCTCCGTAGTCCACACTTACACCTAAATAGAGGCCTCTAAACTTAACCCTTAGCCAGGCGATTGGTGCCTTCAACACCTAGTATTCTCATGGGCTAAAGTAAGGTCATTTGTACAAGTGTATCATATAGAACCAATAAATTTATAATAACAACCCCTAAATGGCCTCTCTCTACCTCTATGTGATGTGACGGTCAAAATTATGTCTATGCAATGCATGTTGATGCATGTACCAGTTTCTTCTTATGAGCTGAGTATAGTTAAGTCCAATTATGATGTGACCATCCAATAGCACACATAATCATTATCTATACTACCATGCAACAAACAAATTATTATTTGTTCTTAAGGTAAATTCACAATTCAACACATAATAACATACACAAGTATTTCCCGATCCCACACAGCAATCAATTAATAATATCATTCATGTTCACTGTCTACAATCACATATAAGCATGGAATCATTAGGTAAATACTCACTCAGCCATGAAGACTCGCTTTAATCGTAATAATTAGTTGGAAGATCGTCGCTCACATCGAGATTACCTGATCATTACAATATAATAAGGATAATAAGTAATTGAATTAGCTAACGGTTTTAAATATCTATTTACCTAATTTTACTTAGATTACTATCAGTTTTTATCTGATTAGACTTTATCGCTAATCATATCTAACTTTTTCATTCTATTTGTGATATTTACAAACTTATAGTCGTTATTTATCATTTTCGGATGTACGTTCATATGGTGATGTCCATTTTAGATGTTAAAACCTATATTTTACAATATGGACTAAATTCATTGAAATTTTAACTATTGAAGCTTAAATATTCTTATTGCTTATGTTTATATCCTATTTTAGTACTTAATGATTTAATTAGCCATTAGATTCTTACACTGAGATGATTTTATATGATCTTTACTAATTTGTGTGCTTAATTGAGACTAATTCATTTTAAGATGGGTATTAAGGGCTTATAATAATTTCGACCCATATATGTACGTGTATACATATATATATTATCTTATTATATCATCTTATATTTTATTATTTTGTATGCTTATGTCATCGCTTATATCATACTTATGTCATGCTTACGTCATCCATTACATATGTATACTTATCCTTATGTATTTATGTACTTTATACATATGTTATGTATATACTTATACGTCTAATATACTAGTATGTATACTTATGTACTTATACGTAACTAGTACATATACCTATATGTATATACGGTTACATACATCTTTTTGTATGTCTAGTATACTCTCTTAAGAAAGTTTCACCAAATCCATATTTTTATACTCTAAGAGCTTATTTAGCAAGGTATATGTATGTATAGTTAGTATACTCTTCCTTTTTGGTTATGTACATAAATGATACTTATGTATAAGAGTATCCATACATGTATTCATAAAGTGTATTCTTATATACACATGCTTAAGCATATATACATGTGTTCTTCTTCCATTTAACTAAGGATTTCCTACACTTCTAAGCATAAATATGGAACTTTCTACCTTCAACAACATATATGTACATATTACTCCAAGTTTCTATACTAACCTAACCTATACAACTAACTATTAAGTAAGATAGATATTACATAATAACATACCTTTTTCTTCTTGGTTTATGGTAGTAGGAATTGTGAAAGTGAAGTTGAGAAAGTGTGGGAATAAGGGAGTAAGGGGAATCACAGTTTAGTGAGGGAGAAAAGGACTTTGTTTTGTGTTGTTTTTGTATTTAAAAAGATGAAGACAAGTGGGGTCTAAGTGAAGAGGGGGGGTGAGGGTGGAGTAGATTGCACAAGGAGGGTGAAATTGGAAAAGAAAAATTTGTGTGGAAAGTTAAAGAAAAGAAAAGAAATCTTTAGATGACAATGACATATTTATTAACTTTTTCACAAGTTAGTTTAGTCAACCTTTGACTTGGTCAATATTTGACTTAGTCAACTACTTAAGTTTACATGTAATCTAAGTGTATATAATGAAGTAATTAGGGAAAATTAGGAAGAAAATTAAGGAAATAGAAGGAAATATGAGGTTTATTGAAATGATTAGTAAGAATAGGTAGTGAGATCTTCCTTTAGGTGTTTATATTTGATACGAGGCAAGCGCACTATCAATTTTAATATAGTCGGATATGAGTCCGAGTCGATCCCTCAGAGATTTTGAGTACTAATATTAACTTTAGCTTTATTATCTAACTGGAAAATTATGTCGAGTTGAATGAATTAAAAATACTGAAATTAATAAACTAAACTAATTATGAGACTTAACTAAGCAATTTAGAAAGCAATAAAACTACAAACGACTTCAAGTATGCAATAATGTATTTAGGAATTATTTCCCCTAGTGTTTAACATGTAACATTTTAAAATATATTCAATTCAATTTCTATAATTCTTGACCGGAGGGATTCACAATTAAAGCTAATATCTTTCTCAAGCATATTAACCCTAATTCTAAATTATTTACCGGAATCTCTTCACTTAGTAATATAACTTAGAATTGCATTAATGTTTAATGAATTCCCACGCAAACAATCAACTTTCTGGAAGAATCATGTATCTTATCTCTAAGTATACATGTAGTTCTCTTCATTTATGCTAAGATCTAATTACACATGCAATTTCTCAATCAACATGCATAATATCATATATTGATACTCTAGAATTATCAATCCATATCTAAATGACATAATTGAATCAAGAAAAGATAGAAACTTTCTTGAAATTATAATTCAATCCAAGGGTTACATGAATCCCTAGGTTCCATAATCCTAAATACTTGAATTCTAAGCTATCATAACGAATCTAAAAACGAGTTTCATCAAAAATATAAAATAAAGCATAAAAACCCCTCTTGATTTGATGAACAATCTCTAATCTTGAAATCGATGTCGTTATCGCTTCTTGATGTTGTTTCTCCTTAAGTCTCTTCTTGTCTCTCATCTCTCCGTTTCTGTAATGTCTCTCTCTCTTTTAAACCCTAAGATCCCCTTATATATGTGTATTACACGGATTTTATTTTCGTCACCAGACATGGCCTGGGACATGGCCTGGGACATGGCCGTGTCCCCAAGTCGTGTAACTTTCTGCACAAAGGCAAAATTTCTACACAACTTCAAAACTTCATAACTTCTTCGTTTGAACTCGGAATTGAGTGAAACTTGATTCGTTTTCTTCGTTTTCGAGCCTAAAACGCATTTAAACCCTGAAGTCAACATTTTACTCAATTAAGTATCATTTTCTTTAAAGAAAACCAAAAATGTACTGGAAATGCTATAAAATCACCATATGGAATATTTTTAAAATTAGAGTTATCAATATCCTATACATCATTTAGTAGGCTACTTAATGTAACTATCATGAAAATTTTTATTTAGGGTACCAATACTTACTATATGTAATAAAATCATCAACTAAGCTCTTAACTCTATATTATTTTAACCTAGTTATATAATTGGAATATGGATGTGATCTATAATGTAATATCCTAGTTCTTAAGGGATTACTTTAGTATTATATGTATTTATGAATGATTGAAAGTTATCTTTGATCTTTTGCTAATAATTTGGCGAGATACTAAGGATATATTATCAATTAGGGATATATAGTAGGTTATGATGAATTAGTACTTTTATATCCTAAAAATTATTGTTTCAAGGTTTTTATCACTTTTAGATAAAATCTTTAGTGTTTACGTACATTTAGGGTATAAAAATTTTGTTCGCGATTGATTAGTTATTTTAGGGTTTTTACTTTCACTAGCCTTGTCAACTCTTAGGAATATCTAATACACTTGAGTTTACTTCAGATGTTAAGTCAAAAAATTTAGGTGTTTACAAGTGGCTTGTTGATTCTATAATATGGTGTCAGTCTTTTACATATAGCTCAACATAAACTCTACCATTCTAGATTGATTCTACTAAATCGAAGCATTTTGAGCAAGACCTTCTGCAATCCAACTAGTGGTTTAAATGCATTATTGTCATTCCTCCACGAGAAGTTTGGATGATTGCATCACCCTAGATTGTATGTATTCAAATATGGTCCTTGATTATCCTATTGGAAATTGTTGACAAAATTTACCTACTCTCTACTAGATGAAGCTGAGGGATTCCCATATAGGCACTCAAGAGTCGAATGTGGTCCTAAACATAACTCACAAAAAGCAACGTGATTAGCATTAAAAGACTATGCTAAGGTGAGTTTACTTACCTGGGTAGTGAGAGCTAAAATCTAAGCTGTTAATTAAGACATAGTGTCATTGTCATTGTCATTGACTGATGCCACTTTTGATTTGCTTCTCTCATTTTGCCAATTATGTGCATTGGAGGCCATCTCTTCTATCAGTACACTTGCTTCATCATAAGTCTTACCCATTAGAGTACCTCCAACTGCAGCATCTACTAAAGACAATGTCTCATCTAAACTGAGATAGAAAATCTCATTCAAGAGATTATATGGCAAGCCATGATATGGGCACTTTCTAATCGCCTTCTTAAATCTCTCTCATGCCTCATAAAGTGACTCACTACTAAACTGGGTAAAGTTGGTGATATCATTCCTTAGTTTTGTGGTCTAAGTTAGTGGGAAAAATCTCTTTAGAAATTTAGATGGGAGGTTAGCCTAGGTGGTAATGGACTCTTGTAGTAGTGAATGGAGCCAAGCTCTAGCTTTATCCCTTAGTGAAAAGGGAAAGAGCTATAATCTGATGACCTCATTTGTAACATTATTCATCTTCACTGTATTGCAGTATTGGAGGAATCTTGCAATATGCTTGTCAGGACTCTGTTTGGATATCCTCTAAACTAATTTCTCTAAAATGAGTAATGGTTTTAATTCAAAGTTATTAGCCTAAATAATAGGCCTCCTCATGGCTGAACCCCTAACAATAGGTACTGTATAGTCTTAAAGTGCTTAAGGGACTCCTTGTATCTGATTATTATCATCGTTGCCTGCCATCTCAACTTCCTACACTTCCCTCCATCTTCTGTTTTCACTCCTCAACTGATGCAAAGTGTACTTTATTTCAGAATCTATTGGTAGAATTTAGCACTTCTACTCCTATGCATAAAACACCTACAAAGAGGACAATAAACAACACACGTCATAAAGTGCACCTAAATTACCAACAAAACTAAAAGGTTTAATATCTCCAGTCCCCAGTAACAACGCCAAACACTTGATTCACTCAAAATAGATATATTAAAATATAGCGAATACTCCAACAAGTATATTGGGTCAGAATCAAGTAATAAAAAGTAAGTAAGGTTGTTGATCCCTTAAGGACTATAAAATTACTAAACCTATCATAGCTCTTGTCAATATTTAGGAAATTGAATTTGGATTGTGAATTAACTAATCTAATAATTACTTTAAAACTATCAAAGATAAAATCACAAAAATATATCTAAAACGGAACAATCAATTGAGAATGTAGGAAAACAGAATCCACCCTAGTTGTGCAAATCAAATTGTCATAATCTTATATAGATTAATAGCTATACAGACATTCAAGTGAAATTATCATACTTTAAAATTTAAGGACTTAAACCTCTAATTAATTGGTCAACTCCCCCATCTCCAATTAACAATGGACTCTAAATTACAATCATACATCTCCCGATACGATGATCAACTAATGCCCTAAATCAATTATCCCTAATGTTTTAGTTAATAATTAACTTAAGACATTGCATTAATCCCTAGATAATTTCTAACTAATCTAATTAACGTCACTTTCGCATTAGCTACTTAGTTTAACTAAGAATTTCTAACAAACCCTATATTAACTCTCGTATCAATATTGTTTCTAACAATTATAACTAATAGAGAATTATAATTGAAATAATAGAAATTGCAATCATGAATTATTTGTGCATCTACTAACCCTATAACATGACAATAATTATCGTCTTAGTTGTCTAGGGTTGCATCAATTTCCCACAATTAAAACCTAGCCAACCATGGAATTTAAAACAAAAGCACATATCATAATCAAATTTGCAAAGAAGTGCATGATTAGAAATAAGAATAGATCACATAATTGCATAAATAGTAATAAGATAGAAATCACCAATTCTGTGATATTTGATAAAGAAACTTTAGTTGCAAAAACTCTAAGGATGATCTTTATAGCAATAGCAAAGTCTTCTTAATGATCCACGAACTATCAAAAGAATAACTCTTCAAACTATGTCCTAACTTCCTCTAAAACTCTTTAGGTAAGAAGAAGATGCAAAAATCTCCTAAAATATCAACACATACCAATTTATAGAGCAAACAATGGTTGACTCGTGACTAGCTGTTTTTTCACTGAAGGCTGCCTATGACGGCAGGCGGTGTTGAGTTGTAGGCCACTGGTGTTGAATGTAAAAGCTAGTGGTGTTCAATGTAGGTTGGCTGCCTTTAATCCTAAGTGCTGTAGGTTGATTTGGGCTTCCTTTCCATTACGTAAAACTCCTCTAATTTGCTCATATTTCAACTCTGACTCCGACGAGACTTGAAATATCCAAATGAAAATACTTAAGTACATTTCTTAATGATTTTTATACAACAGATAATAATTTAATATAATTTACACACTAAAATATGAGTAAAATATTCATTTGTCAGTGACCAACCTGTTACTGAATCGACCTTTTATTGTTGTACTTATCTAAAGCTAAGCATTAAATTTACCAATTTCTAAATTGACTTACGTAGGCTGACTAGAAGAATGGTTCTACACTAGACCAACCCTTCTGAAGTCTTAAACAGCCAAGTTATTAAGCTACCACTTAGCTGACCTAACCTACTTTGTTCAGAATTAGCTCTACTCAATGTATAGCATCATTTGGACCACAAAATGGATAGTAGACAAGTATCCCATCTTTTTGACATCCATACTATCCTTTTTGTAACCAAATATCCTTATTTTTTTTTTGTTTACAACTTGACCCTTGTAATCTATTCCCCTTTCTTTTTCTAGTAAGAATCCTTTTTTGTAATTTATTTACATCAAGAACTTGCCTTAAATGCGCCATATAAATACTTGTAAATGTAATAGCTGCAAGTAAGTAAGATTGAATTTTAGAAATACTTTCCCTTGTGAGCTAGGTATCCCTTGCATACTCTCTTTTAATCTTATCTAGTCCATTATGAGCGTAGATTAGTGGCAAGTGCTCTCTAGCTACGCTTATGTGTAATACCAAGTGCGACTTAAGCTCATGTGAGGCATTGGTATATTATATCCATCATCGGTACATCAAGACCCCTACTCAACCTTCGATTACCATTTATTTGTTAAACCATCTTGCGGTTCAAACCTACCCACTTTTAGCTCATGTGATATTGGTAGCCATGTATCACCCCTTCTTAGTGATCTGTATCATCTTGATATCAAAGCTTGGATACTTTTAAGCATGTTTCTATTACTTTATACTTTGAGTAATTTATTATAGTGTGTTGCGGAAACCATCTATTGTTGTGAGAGTTTGAGAAGTGTTTAGTGTTAAAGAAATTTAGCACTCTGTTTTCCCTCATTTCTTGTTAGCAAAACAGAGTGTGAGTGTACAATTGGTTTATCATATATGGCTGTAATAGCTTTGGAGTGTTAAGTGTTGTTTTGTTGTTGTTATTTGTGGAAATATTTTTACGTTGTATTTTAGTTGTTGATCTATTGTAATAAACAATAATGTCCTACTCTAGTGTTCAAGGAGTCTTAAGTAACCAAGAGAGTAGTGGTCATAATAGGCAAGGTTTATAGGGATGTCATAACTCGAGGGAGTTAGTTGTGGCAGTCACTGTATACCACATAAAGGATTGTAGATCGATTTCCCTCTTAATTGATAACCCTTCATGCAGTATACAAGGTTTCTACTACAACTAACAACCTAGAGTTGTGTAGGTGTAAGTAATATCATTTTATGATAATAATAATATGCTATTGGAATATAAAACACATATATTTATATAGAAATTTACAAAAGAGAAGATGATAATAAATAACTCATATTACAAACTGTTATCATATAATATTACACAATAAGGTTATAAGTCTAAATACAAACTCCTGGGTTCGCTCATAACATTAATCTTACGCTCCCATCCACCCATTGGAGTAATACTAACTTCAGGTATACGACGGCCTGACTCTACAAATAGCTTGACCTACGAAAGTAGACAATAAGGGTATAAGTTAACTAGCTTAGTGAGACAATTCCCTTAGCCATACAATAATCAAGTTAAACATCAATTAAATTGAATCAAATGAATGCATGAACAATCAATATGCTAAACAAATACATGCAAGTGATAAGGTAATGCATGTAACTTAGATTAATGCCCTCCGAAGTCAAGGTTAGAGATATTTCAGCACAATCAGATCTGGGTATCATACTAAAACTTATATCATAATGAAACTCTGTGTTTTGTAGTCAAAATATAATATTATATCCATTTTTAATTTTTATCAAAATCGAGTTTTACGTATGATGTTTTACGTATGATTGTGAGTAAGTTTACGTAACCCTTACTCACCCTTAAACAGAGGCCTCTAAACTCAACCCTTAGCTAAGCGGTTAGTGCCTACAGTGCCTAGTGATCCTGTAGGCTAAAGTAAAGTCATATCACACGTGTATATCCTACAAAATCTATAACAACAAATAATCAACCTAAGTATAGCCTCTCACTATCTCCATGTGATGTGATGATCGGAATTAGTTATGCAATGCTTGATTATGCATGATTCGATTTAGTTCTTTCAAGTCGGATAATATTAGGTCTTATTATTTAGTGATTAACAAGGTTACAGACAATCAATTCCTATTAAATTTACTATATAACAACTAATACGTTATTATGCTTTAAAGTAAAGTAAATTCACGATCACAAACAAGATCATACATAAGTATAACCTAACGTTACACAATATTGAATTATTAATAATAATTTATATTCACTAACTACATACATAAGCAAGTATAGAATCATTAAGAAAAACTCACTCTACCATAATTGACTCAAGGGTCATAGTACTCTAATAGCAACTCAGGGTCAAAGTTGAGATTACCTTAGAATAAGGAATATAAAAAGTAGTAAGTTTAAGAATTAAAAACTAAACTATTGTGGCAATTTGTAGTGTTTACTTAACTCAATTATTGATTTACGTAAAATCATTGATTCGAGCTTTTTATTGAATCGTATATAGTTTTTATGATTTAGCTCGGATCTTTATGAACTTGTAATCCATTTCGATCATTTTCAGGTATATTTTCTCGTAGTGAGATCCGTTTTGGATATTGTAATCTGCAGTTTTGACTGTGATATAAAAATATCATAAAGTTCATTATTTTAACTTAAAAAGCTACAAAATATTAATTTAAGCTTTTCTTAGTATTTTTAAAATTTAATAATTGTTTATATAGTATAATTAATAATTTTCTTATTGTAAGCCTATTTTACTCTAATTACCTATTTTTACTTATTTTTGAGATTTTAGAATTATTACTTCAATTTTCTTCTACTTTATTATTTTTCTAATTAATCATTATTATTATTATAAATTTCAAAAATTACTTAATTTATACATATATGATGACATAGTAGCACGTGTGGGTGCTACATGTCATATTTACGTATTTTTCAAATTTAATCATTATTTTCCTATTTTATAGTACAATTATATATATATTTATATAAATACTTATGATTATATTTTATTAAATTTTATAAGTTACTTGATTATTTATCTTTCTCCAAATTTATGATATTTATGTATGTATATATATCTATTAACTTACTTTATTTATTAACTTAGTATTATAGTATATTGTATATACTATTTACATATACTCATATTTTAATGTATATGTCACCATTCATATACATACATTAATACATATACTATACTTTATAGAATAAATTATTCTAACTTTACTTATACATTATGTACAAGTTAATATACAATTATTTATACTTTATATACTTATGTACATATATAGTTATACTATACATATATACATATGTACAAAAACACAAAATACAATTAATAATATACATATATAACTACATATCTAACACATCCTGCGATATGTATATATATGAATATACTAAAATTCTTATACTTTGAAAATACTAAGTATATATGCATATATTTACTATATACGTTTACATGTATATACCTTATATACTAAAAATAATCAATACATATATATACATAATCACGCAAATATACATAAATAATTAAATAAAATACTAAATATATATATGTATATAAAGGAAATACCTAGTACATTTACATATGCTATACATGTATACATACATATACTATATAATAAAAACACTAAATATACATATATATATATAATACACATGCATACATATGTACATATATACATACATATATTAGATATAATAATATATATACACCCATGCCTACATACATATGTATATACAAAAATAAAGAAAATACATAATACATATATATATATTTATCCATTCATGCATACATATATGTACATGTAAATAAACAAATAAATAAAACACTTAGTGTACATATACATAGTATAACATACATGTATATAAAAAATAAATAAATAACCTACCTCAATCCTTAGAACCTTAAATCCAATAAGTGGTTGAATCCCTTTCTCTTTTTCCACTTCTTGTTCTTATTCATGTTCTTAGTTTTTTTTTTTTGTTTTTTTTCCTTTGTTCTCTTGTTCGGTTTTTGTGTGTGAAAATTGCTTTGGTTTCTTTTTCTCCTTTTCTAACTTGCAGGTAATTCTAGACATGAAGAAACAAAACCAAGCACTAAATATAAACAATAAAGTAGAGAAAAAAAATCCTATTAGATAATTGCATTCATAAGGACAAGACAAAGAAATGATTCCTTTTGATTCAATTTTGAGAACTCAACATCTAAAGGAAATAAAAATCACATGGGCTGCTAAGTGGTTTCCAAAAATTGGAATGTAGCAACAAGGGAAATTAAGAAGAAGAGAAATAAAAGAAAAAGAAAGAAAAAAGGAAAAGAAAAAGAAAGAAAAAAGGAAAAAAAATTATATTAATTTTTTCCATACATAAAAATGAGAAAAATAACATTTATAGATTAATTTTTTAATTTTATGAAAATTTATCAATTTAATTGGTACCCGTTATAATTATAATATTTATGAGTTATTTTAACGTTTTCATTAAAAGTTTTATGCGATTACGCGATTCAGTCAATAATTGTAATTGATTACGATTATATCACAATTAAGTGATATTTATTCGTTTTATAAGCTTAAAGTTATAGTTTTAAGGTTTTGATCAAGTTCAGGTTTAACTTTGAGTATTTGTATGTCTAATGGATTTAGGGTTTTTTTTTGATCAATTTTCTAAGGTTTTTATGATCAATACTATATTCGGTTTCTTAATTTAATAAAAATTTTATCATTTGTAGCCTTATCGACTTATAGTGTTATTTAAGATATTCAGACTTAAATTAGAGTTCATACTATTGATTACACATGGTTTACATTCTTCCCCCCTTCAAATAAGTTTTGTCTTCAAAACTTGAGAAGCACACTTGGTTTTATGAATAAGTAAGGATATCTACTCTTTACTTCATCTTCCGCTTCTTAGGTTATTGACTCTCATTCATGATTTATCCATAACACCTTAACATCACGGATCTGTTTACTCCTTAATTGCTGTACTTTACTATCCGTGATTTTCACCAGGTGCTCTTTGTATGTAAGATTTTCTCGTATTCTTACTAGTTCCAATTCAACAATACAGTTGGGATTAGGAATATATTTTATGAATACTAACACATGTAAAACATTGTGGATTCTTAATCGATTAGGTGGCAACGCTAATCGATAAGCTAGATTCTTGACTCGTTCCAAGATCTCAAATGGACCTATATATCTTGGACTTAGTTTTCCTTAAGCTTTAACATGATGAATACTCTTGATCGGTTTCACTCTCAAGTATACATGATCTCCTACTTGGAACTCCAATTCTCTTCTCTTCAAATCAGCCCAACTCTTTCGTCTATCTTAGGATTCTTTCATTTTCTTCTTAATAACCATGATTTTATCAGTTGTTTTGAGAATCAAATCTAACCCTATTGTAGCTTTTTCTATATCATCTTAGAATAGTAGAGATTAACACTTTCTTCCATATAGAGCTTCATAAGGTGGTATTCATATGGTCGAGTGATAACTGTTATTATAAGCAAACTTGATCAAAGGCAAATGGGCATCCCAACTTCTCCTAAATTCTATGATACATGCCTTCAACATATCTTCCAAAGTTTGTATAGTACTCTTGGTTTGTCCATCAGTTTAAGGATGATATGTTGTGCTAAATTGTAGCTTTGTTCCCATCACCTTATGTAAACTTCCCCAAAACTTCAACACAAATCTAGGATCTCTATCTGATACGATTCCTACTGGAAGACCATGTAGTCCCACTATCACTTTTATGTATATTTTGGCCAATTTCTTCAAAGAAAAAGTCTTATTAATTGGCAAAAAGTGAGCTGACTTGGTGAGTCGATCAATGATTACCTAGATCACATCAAAACTGGCAGCTGTTCTTAGCAATCTACTCACAAAATCCATAGATATCTGATCCCATTTCCACTCTAGAACAAGTAAGGGTTGTAGTAGTCCTCTTGGTTGTTGATGTTCAGATTTCACTCTTTGACAAGTGTCACCTCTGAGCACGAGGTCAACAACATCTTGTTTTACCCCATTCCACCAAAAATTCTTTTTTCTAATCTTAGTACATCTTCGTTCCTCTTATATGTATAGTATAGCCTGAACACTTAGAATCTCTTTTTCAGAGCTCTTCATTATCAAGTATATACAATCTATTATTCATGTGAAGTGTTCCATGCTCATCTACTCGGAAATTAATAGACTTTCCACTTTCCACTTCTTCTTTAATTCGGTTTAATATAACATCACTTTGTTGTGCATTCCTAATCCTTTGCATCAATGTTGGCTCTACCACTAAATTCAATAACTCAACACTTTCTTCATGCTAAGTAAACTCCAAATTTAATCTTTTAAATTCCTTAATTAGCTCTCTTTGATCAATGAAAAGAGATGCAACTTCCCCATAGTTCTTCTTATTCAAAGCATCAGTAACTGCATTTACTTTGCCTGGACAACAGTTAATCCTTGAATTGTAGTCTTTAAACAACTCCATCCATCTTCTTTGCCTCATATTTAACTCCTTCTTAGTAAATAAATAATTGAGACTTTCATGATAAGTGAAAATTTCACATCTCTATCCATACAAATAGTATCGCCATAACTTCAAGGCAAACACTACAGCTGTAAGTTCCAAATCATGAGTTGGATAATTTTGCTCATGTGGTCTCAATTGTTTAGAAGCATATGAAATCACCTTTCCACCTTGCATAAGTACACTTCCCAATCCATTTTTAAAAGCATCACTATATATAGTAAAAGGCTCTTCATTATTTGATAATATAAGGATCGGGTAGATAATAACCTCTTCTTTAACTCTTGGAAGCTCTTTTCTTGTTTTTCACCCCACTCAAATTTTGCATTCTTTTATGTCAACTAAGTGAGTGATCTTGAAATCTTTGAGAAGTCTTTAATAAGCTTCTTGTAATATCTAGCTAACCCATGAAAACTTTGAATCTTAGTCACTATTTCTAGTTTCTTCTAATCCACTATAGCCTTTAAATCAACAAATATACCATCTCCTATTACGATATGTCCGAGAAAAGATATTTTATTCAACCAAAAATCACATTTAGACAACTTAGCATACATCTTATGTTCTTGCAATATCTGCAACACCACTCTCAAATGTTCCTCATGTTGTTCAGGTGTAACAGAATATACCAAAATATGACCAATGAACACAATTACGCGCTTATCCAGTGAAGGTCTGAGCATGCGATTCATTAAATCCATGAAAGCTACTGGATCATTTGTCAAACCAAAAGGCATCATGAGAAACTCATAATAACCATATCTCATCCAAAATGTTGTTTTTGGAACATCCTCCAACTTAATTCTAAACTAACAATAGCTTAACCTCAAGTCAATTCTAGAAAAGATGCTTGCACCTTGTAATTGATTAAACAAATCATCGATCCTCGGAAGTAGATACTTATTCTTGATGGCTACTTTATTCAAATCTCGATAATTGATACAAAGTCTAAGTGATCCATCTCTTTTCTTGACAAATAAAATTAGTACTTCTCAAGGTGAAACACTTGGTCTTATAAAGCTTTGATCCAATAATTCCTGTAATTGCTTTTTCAACTCTTGTAACTCAATTAGAGCCATTCGATATGAAGCTTTAGATATCGACTTAGTTCTTAGAATCAAGTAGATAACAAAGTCAATCTCTTTTTTCGATGGTGACTCAGGTAATTCAATCAAGAATACATTAGGAAACTCATTCACCACTTGAATTTCTTCCTCATTTGACTTCTTGGCATCAGTATCTAGAGCATTTAACTAACCAACATCAGTTATTAACTCCAGAGCACTCAATTCTTGTACTCCTGCTGTTACAGGAGTCCTTAGGAATATAGCTCTAGTCCCTTTTGAAGCTTTAAACATTACTTACTTTTCTTTGTAGTCAACAATAGCTTTTACACTCGCCATCCAATTCATTCCTAATATGGCATCATACTTATCTATATCCAGAATGATCATATCTCCTTTATCGTCGAAGCATTGAATCTTCAAAGGATATCCTTTCACCATTTCTCGTGTAATTACTACACTTCCTACAGGTGTTCTTATACCCAAACTTAAGTCAATAGTAATTACAACTAAACCCATTTGCTTTACCATTCCTAGAGCCATGAAAGAATACGTAGCTCTTAATCAAACAAAGTATAGATTGAATGTCCAACTATGTCGATATTCCTTGAATCATAAGATTCTTAAGTCTTATTCTCATGTTATAGCTTCATAAGTTTTCATTTACGACTTCTATTTACTTATTACTGCTTAATGCCTTCCATACTACTCAGGATAACTAAAGCAATTTAATAATGAGAATTTAGAATACATATCTACTATAAGCTCATAACCCACAAATTCTTCAATCCCTTCATGTACTTCTAAATCTTCTTCTACATAATCTTCATAAGTTGAATTACCTTCTAAGTTGTATACCTTAGCAGCATTTGTTGCTCCTAGATGTGTATTCCTTGCATTTAAGCCTCCAATTACTCTTTCGATGGCAGGACGTCCAATAGCTGAGGGTAATTTGGTAACTTAAGTAATTGCAGTTGTACGTTGTGGACAGGCGGTAGAATAATGTCTAACTATGTTACAGATGAAGTAAGTAACTACATTTTTCTTGGGATAATCTATTACCCGATGTGAGCTTTCACCACAATAAAAGTATTTCTCTTGTAATTAGGGACAATCTCTAGGATAATGAGTCCCTTTGCACTTCCAATACTTAGGTATCCTATCGATCTTTTTTTGGAACCTTCCTGGTGGTCTCATAAATTTCCTCATCTTGTTACTATTACTTCCACTAGGTCCTTTAAAAGGTCTCTTCCTGAATACACTCAATTTTCGCTTTCCTACATCTTCACTCTACCTCTTTATATTATCCAGAACTCGTGCTTTTTCCACCATATTAATGAAATTCCTTAGCTCAAATTCCATAATCCTTCTTTTCATGTCAGGATCAAATCCTCTAGAAAAGATCTACATCTTCAATCTATCACTCGTCTGATATTTAGGTAGAGCAAACTATAACAACTTATTGAACTTTGCTTCGTACTGCTCTATAGTACGTATCCCTTTCATGATATCCAGCAAATCTTCACTACACTTTAATCTTAAGCTTACAAGAAAGTAACACTCTTGGAATTCATGTCCAAAAATTTCCTAAGTTATTGGTCCTCTTAGATTCGTCTGTTTCGATTCCCACGAAATATATGCTCTCATCTTTAACATATATGTACCATATGTAAGTTTGAGATACAACACAACCTTGAATGCCTCAAATGATCTTTTAATCTGATGTAACCAATCTTCTACCTCGTTAGGTCTACTAGCTACATACTTGAAATACTTGTTACACCGTATAAACTTTAGTAAGAGACTACACTGTTGCCTGAGATCCATAGGTGCTTGAGGCATAACTCCTATTGGTATAACTAAGGGTGGTGGAGGTGGAGGTAGAGGTGAAGGTGGTGAAGGAATCTCTAAATTTACCATATGAGGTGGTACTTAGATAGGTGGCACATGCTCCTAAGCCAAATATGTCCTTAGCAGCTCATTCTGCGCATGGATAGTAGTAAGAATCTCATCTATCCTATCTCAAGGCCTTATAGGTTGTCTTTCCGGAGCAGGTGGGGCTTAATCATCTTGTTGTCGTCTTGTATGCTTACCTTGATTGAGAAATTTATTTCCAATTTCCAATTGTTCAGTTATAATAGACAAATTTATTTAAATTAGTTATAGAAACCACAAGTATAAAATGAAGACAACATATACACATGTACACAACAATAATAGTAACAAAGGCTGCAATATTTCATTTTCGATTAATATAGTGTGGTTACATTTGTCTAGTGGTCACTTCTAACGAGTGAATCTCTACTAATGAATATACAGAGCAACTTAAAATACAGAGGTTGTAAAGTATAAAAGAGCTCTCGCAATACATAAATTCTTATAATACATAAAGCTCTCAAGTGCATCAAACTCTCAAAATACAATATAACCTCACTATAAGAAAACTCTCAAAATACAATATGATCAATCATGATCCTAATAAATACAACAAAAGGAGTATGTATGATCACTCTAATAATAACAGCCAATAAAAAAAAAATATGACTCAAACATCCTAACATCCCTTATCCCGAGTACAAGGTCCTACAGCTGTATCGTCCTCATGTTTATGTCCTAGGATAAAAAAAGTAGAACCAATACTGAAGTAAATACCGAACTCCTTACTAGGCACCTATCGAGCCTACTCCCTCGGTAGCTAAAAGTCTAATGGATTTGGGGTGATAGTGAGTATATTAGATGGATCACCACCTATTAATACTATAGGTAAAAGTCTAGGGTTTATCTGATAGTACTCGAACTCATCAACTGGAGGTTTTTGCTGTAGGGGCTTAGCCTGTACAATAGGAACATCCAGCTATTCTCCTAGTCCATGAAATCTGAACCTTAGCTAAGGTCCAAAGAACTTAATCCCTTGAGTATGGCTGCACCGCTGCTTCTTACTAATCCAAAAATCAATGGTGGCTCTACTCTGATCATGAATAATAATAGAAAGGTAGTCGGTATGGTGATCTATGGCAAGGTTACCCTATGTCCAACGATCCTATTGTATCCAAAAGATGGTGGTAGCTCATCAGTAAGCAGCCTGCCTACTGCATAGAATACCTAGTAAATCCTCTTCTTGATCCAAAATGTACTTACCTTTGTACTCTATGCAGACAATACTTCACTAACTATGCAGGGTTAACCTACCAGCACTAGATCCTCACATAAAATCTAAATTCAACGTCAAAAGGCTTATAAGCTCTCCCTATCTCAGAGATGTAGCATTGAAAAGGTAATCCGAAGCTCTAACTCAGTCCTTTGAATCACTAAAGCATAAGATTACTTTTATAATGTTATTATAGCTTTTAGTACGTAGGTTAAAGCTTAAATACTTAGCCCGGTTCTACCCCTCTCAATCTTCCTAAGTATGTTATCCTGATGCCTAGGGTCAGGTTTTATTTAATTTAGTTTAAGTTATGCTTTGATACCACCTAACTATTATGACCCGAGGAGGCTAGTCATAGTAGTCGTTGTATACCACACAAATGACTGTAGATTGATTTCCCTTTTAATCGACAACCCTTTATGTGATATGTAAGGCTTCTACTACAACTAACAACCTAAAGCTACGCAGGTGTAAGTAATATCATTTCATAATAATAATAATAAGCTATTAGAATATAAAACGCATATATTTATATAGAAATTTACAAAAGAGAAGATGATAATAAATAACTCATATTACAAATTGTTATCATATAATATTACATGACAAGGTTCTAAGTCTGTGAAAATAAACTACAAGGGTATAAACTAATTAGCTTAGTGAGACGGTTCCCTCAACCATAAAACAATAAAGTGATAAATCAACTAAATTCTATCAAATGAATGCATGAACAATCGGTATGCTAAACAAATACATGCACTTGACTAGGTACTGTATGCAACTCAGATTTAATGCCCTCCGATTAGGGTTGGAGATACACCAGTATAGTTAGATCCAAGTATCATACTAGAACTTATATCATAATGAAACTTTGCGTTTTGTAATCAAAATATAATGGTATATCGATTTTTGGTTTTTATCAAAATCGACTTTTACGTATGATTGTGAGTTGGTTCATAAAGCCTTCACTCACCCCTAAATGAAGGCCTTTGGACTCAACTCTTAGACAGGTAATTGGCACCTGCAACATCTAATGATCCTGTAGGCCAAGGTAAAGCCATATAACAAATAATCAACCTAAGTATGGCCTCTCGTTACCTTCATATGATGTGACGATCGGAATTAGTTATGCAGTACATGATTATACGTAATTCTATTTAGTTCTTTTAAGTTGTATAATGTTAGGTCTTATTATTCAGTGATCAATAATGTTACAAACAACCAATTCCTATTGAATTTACCATGCCACAACTAATACATTACTATGCTTTAAAGTAAATTCACGATCACAAATAGGATTATATACAAACATAACTTAGCCTCACACAACATTCAATTATTAATAACAATTTATATTCACTAACTACATATACAAGCAAGTATGGAATCATTAGGAAAAATTCACTTTGCCATAATTGACTTAAGGGTCATAGTCTAATGGTAACTCAAGGTCAAAGTCAAGATCACTTGAGAATAAGGAATATGAAAAGTAATAAGTTTAGGAATTAAAAATTATACCAGTATGGTAATTTGTACTATTTACTTAACTTAGTTATTGATTTATGTGAAATCGTCAATTCGAACTTTTTATTGAATTACGTATAATTTTTTTTATTTAGCTCAAATCTTTATGAACTTATAGTTTATTTTGATCGTTTTTTAGTATATTTTCTTATAGCAAGGTTCATTTTGGACGTTGTAACCTACAGTTTTGATTATGATATAAAAATATCACAAAGTTCATTAGTTTAACTTAAAAAACTACAAAACATCAATTTAAGCTTTTCTTAGTATTTTTACAATATAATAATTGTTTATATCGTATAATTAATAATTTTTTTATTGCAAGCCTATTTTACTATAATTACTTATTTTTACTTGTTTTTGAGATTTTAGAATTATTAATTTAATTTCCTTCTACTTTATTATTTTTATAATTAATTAATTAATTATTATTATTATAAAATTAAAAAATTATTTAATTATTACAAATATGATGATGTGGTAGAACATGAGGGTGCCATGTGTCATATTTGTGTATTTTTCAAAAATTTTCATTATTTTCCTATTTTACTATATAATTATATATATCTAATTTACTTGATTATTAATCTTTTTCCAAATTTACAGTATTTATGTATATATATATATCGATTAACTTATTTATGTATATATATATATATATATTGATTAACTTACTTTATTTATTAGCTTAATATTACAGTATATTGTATATACTATTTACATATACTCGTATTTTTACGTATATATCACTATTCATCTACATACATTTATACGTATACTATACTTTATATAATAAATTATTATAACTTTACTTATACATTATGTATAAGTATAATATACACTTATTCATACTTTATATACTTATGTACATATACAGTTATACTATACATATATACATATGTACAAAAACACAAAATATAATTAATAACATACATGTATACCTACATATCTAACATGTCCTGCTATATGTATATATACGAATATACTAAAATTCTTAGACTTTGATATTACTAAGTATATATACATATATTTACTATATACGTATACATGTATATACCTCATATAGTGAAAATAAAAAATACATATATATGCATAATCACACGTATGTACATAAATAATTAAATAAAATACGAAATATATATATGTATATAAAGGAAATACTTAGTACATTTACATATGCTATACGTGTATACATACATATACTATATAATACAAACACTAAATATACATATATATATAATACACACGCATACATATGTACATAATTACATGTGTAGGAAAATACATACTATATATTATTATTATTTCTACCTATGTACATATACCATATATTAGATATAATAATATAAATACACCCATGCCTACATATGTATGTATATACAAAAATAAAGAAAATACATAATACATATATATATTTATCCATTCATGCATACATATATGTACATGTAAATAAATAAATAAAACACTTAGTATACATATACATAGTATAGCATACATGTATATACAAAATAAATAAATAACCTACCTAAATCCTTAGAACCTTAAATCTAATAGGTGGTTGAATCCCTTTCCTTTTTTCCTCTTCTTCTTCTTCTTGTTCTTGTTCATGTTCTTAGTTTTTTTTTTTTACTTTGTTCTCTTGTTTGGTTTTTGTGTGTGAAAATTGCTTTGGTTTCTTTTTCTCTTTTTCTAACTTGCAGGTAATTCTAAACGTGAAGAAACAAAACTAAGGACTAAATACAAACAATAAAGTAGAGAAAAAAATCCTATTAGATAATTGCATTCATAAGGACAAGACAAAGAAATGATTCCTTTTGATTCAATTTTGAGAACTCAACATCTAGAGGAAATAGAAATCACATGGGTTGCTAAGTGCTTTCCAAAAACTGGAACGTGGCAACAAGGGAAATTAAGAAGAAAAGAAATAAAAGAAAAAGAAAGAAGAAAGGAAAATAAAAAAAAATAATTATGTGAAATTTTTCCAAACATAAAAATAATAAAAATAACATTTATAAATTAATTTTTTAATTTTATAAAAATTTATCAATTTAATAGGTACCTATTATAGTTATAATGTTTACGAGTTATTTTAATGTTTTTGTGAAAAGTTTTACGCTATTACATGATTTAATTGATAATTACAATTGACTATGATTATATTACTATTAAGTGATATTTATTCATTTCAATTACTTAAAGTTATAGTTTTATGGTTTCGATCATGTTTGGGTTCGATTTTGAGTATTTGTGCTTACGTTGGATTTAGGGTTTTGTTTTGTATGCGATTTAGGTTTTGATCAATTTTCTAGGGATTTTACGATTGATACTATATTCGTTTTCTTAATTTAGTTAAAATTTTATCGTTTCTAGCCTAATCGAATTATAGTATCATTTAAGATATTTGGACTTAAATTAGGATTTATACTACTGATTACATAAGATTTATAAGATAAGTTTCACGTCCTAATCTATTGATGAACAACATGATAGGCTTTATTGACTTAGTGACTATCCTAGTAATTACCATAAATGAAGACTAACAACGAGCTCGAAATGACCCCTTTAGAGGCTGAGTCAATGAGCTAATTAAGAGAGGCAATGGTAGATACGATCGGCTAATGCCCCAATTTGACCACGTTGAGTTAGAGGAATAGATAGAGTCACTTAATGTAGACTAGCATTAGACGAAATTGAAGAAGAGGATGAAGAAGTAGGTGATGAGGAGGAAAATCATTATGAACTTGAGAAGAGGAATATCTGAGTTCTTAAAGTAAAAGGACCAAGGATGCATATCCTTAGTTTTTCTAAGAGTAGTAATGCTAAGGATTACCAAGATTGGATAGATAAGATTAAAAAGCAGTTTGAGTGCCATAACATGCTTAATAATACTAAGGTCAGACTTGCTACATTAGAATTTACTGGCTATGTCGCCCTACGGTGGAAGAACCTATAAGCTACTAGAAGAAGAGAAGGATAACATAATATAAGGGGTTGGGATGAAATGAAGAGATTCATGAGAAGAAGATTTATGTCGAGCTACTATCTGTAGGATATACTCAAGAGGTTATAGGAGTTGAGGCAAGGAGGGTCAAGTGTTCAATCATATGTGAAGGAATTTCAAATGTTGATGATTAATTGTGAAGTAGTCAAACTCGAGGATTAAACTGTATCTTGATTCATTAGTGGGTTGAAGTATGAGATTAGAGATATTCTAAAGACTATGGACATCGATACACTTAATGAGGCAATTCAAGCTACCCAACGAATTGAGAGGCACTAAGCTAGAAGATTCCGAGCTCCTATTATTCAACCTACCCTTAGCCGACCTATTCTAAGCAAACCTGTGCAATCGGAACCAAGTAAAATTTATGATATTTGACCTATGCAAACTACTTGAGTAGAGGAGAAAGAGATCCTGAGGATGTTTGAGAAAGGACAAAGATTAGGAAGGAAGAGGAGTGAGATCAGGTGCTTTAAGTGTCAAAGATTTGGACACATGGTAGTACAATGCCCGAATCGACAAGTAATGGTGATGAAGGGGGAGATACCGACCATTGAGATCGATAGTATTGATAAAGACATTGAGGAGCCCAAAGAATTTGGACACTTAAAACAGATGACACGGCAATGGGTTTTGAACCATGAATGAGACCATCGAGGTTCAAGTAGGTAATGACGAATAGGAAGTAAGATGGGGGAGGAGAGAGGGTTTAACTGTAAATGTGTACGGATATCATGCACCAAGACGCAAACATAATCAAGGGTTAAGCTCAAAATAGGGTTCAATACAACTTACAAACATTAAATGTTGCTCCATTTTTAAATGAGAGGTTAGATGTGACGTACTAACTCACTTAAATGAAGGGTTCACCATAATCTTAAGGATAAGATTGATAAGAACACAAGAAAGATTAAAATGATAATCAACACTCAATAATCCAGTAAATGCAAGCTCTAAAAGCTCAAGAGGAACCTTACTTGAAAGAGGAAAGTTCTAAGTGTAGGTATATTCTTCACTATCTAATTCTTCTATATGCCTCTACTAATTATAAATGTTTCTATTTATAGTAAGTCCTATAACCCTAGTGGCAAAATTGTAAGTAGTGTATAAGGCCTTAAACCTTAAAGAAGAGGCCCATAATTAAAAATAAAGAAAATATGTACAAGAATACAAAATGGTGTGATTAATAGAAGAAGTCGGCATGCAGTCATTTGGCTTGTCCTAGAAGGAGTAGGATCCGAACTTCGTATGGTTGATAGTTGGATATTCGAGTTCGAAGAGGAGTCCCTAAAGTCTCGTAGTGCTTGGTCGATATACCTAAAAGGTTGACCTACAATTGCTAAGTACTAGAATTAGTTGGCACTAGTCACTATGTTATGCTAATTGGATCTTTGGCCTTAAGTCCTCAGCCGTATGATCTCTAGACTTCTTGGTAGACGACAAACTTGATGTCGAGTGGCTCCTTTTCTTCCTCTTTGTCTTTTAGTATTAGCTTTGCCTTGGTAAAAGCTGTTTGACCTCGATTTTGAACAATTTAGCCTTAGGTTATAACAAGTCAACTTTAGCTTCTAGTAGGTCAGCATCAGCTTAGAGATAGTCATAGGCTAATTCCTATCAACAGTCTTAGGAAGAGGAGATCATCTATAGTGAAGAGGGTAATTTTATGCTGGTAACCTTGGTGTTAAGGAGAGTAATGAATGTAAGTCCTATGCCAAAGGAGGGGCAATGGGAGAATTTGTTCCATATTGGTTGGAAGGTAAATGGTTGTGTGCATTAATTATTGATAGTGGTGGCTATGCTAATGTAGCATTTGCTTTCATGGTTCAACAATTGAAGTTACCGACATCACCTTATCCCAAACCATACAAACTACATTGGCTCAATGCTAAAGGAACCTTATAGGTGACTGAGTAAGTTACTATTCCAATTTGTATTGGAAGCTATCGATACAAAGTGCTTTGTGATGCATTTCCCATAAGTACATCTCATATCCTACTTGGTAGACCATGGATGTTTGATAAGAAGGTCATGTATGATGTTAGGAAGAACACCTGCCCATTAGAGCATGAAGGGAGGAAGGTAAAGCTGATCCCTATGATAGTTGAACAAGTTAATAACATATAAACTTAATTGAGCCGAGTGTTAAAAAAGCAAGCTTTAGTGATGATCTTAGTTAAGCTAAAGAAGGAGATGAAGCTTAAAGAGCCAACCTATTTATTAGTCAAGAGGTTACTTAAGATGAGAGGACTAAATGAGGAACTACTACCTGCCAAGGTAAGTCCCTACTAGATCAGTTTATCAACCTATTCCTAAGTAAACTATTGGAAGGTCTACCTTCTATTCGAAGCATTGAGCATGCAATGGACTTATAGCTAGGAGTCGTACTATTAAACAATCTTACCCATAGGTTGAATCCTAAATAAGCTACCAAATTATGGAAATAGGTATATGAACTCATGAAGAGAAGGCTTATGTTTGAGAATCCCTAAGCCCATGTACTGTACTAGCTATACTTGTGCTAAAGAAAGATAGGTCATGGAGGATATGTGTGGATAGCCAAGCTATCAATCATATTACCATCAAGTATAGGTATCTTATACTAAGGCTTAATGACATGCTCGACGTATTGAATGGAGCAAGAATATTCTCTAAGATTGATCTCAAATCTAGATACCATCAGATCAAAATGAGAGAGGGAGATGAGTAGAAGACCACATTTAAGACTTGCTTTAGATTTTATGAATGGTTTGTGATGCCGTTTGGCCTATCACATGCCTCGAGCACTTTCATGAGAGTGATGAACCATATGCTCCAAGAATTCATTGGAAAGTTTGTTGTTATGTATTTTGATGATATTCTTATCTATAGTCTTGATTTGGAGACTCACTATAAGCACCTCTTAGAAATTTTCTCAAAACTCTAAGCTGAGAAGCTTTATGCCAACCTAAAGAAATGTGACTTTTACCGGCCTAAAGTGATTCTATTGGGATTTGTTGTGAGTGGTAGTAGCATATAAGTTAGTGATGAGAAGGTGAAAGTGATTATTGAATGGCCTATGCCTACCTGTTCAGCTGTCGTACAAAGCTTCCATGGCTTGGCATCACTTTATGATAGATTTATAAGAAATTCCAGTATTATTGTAGCCCTACTCACTAAGCTTTCGAAGAAAAATGTAGAGTTTAGGTGGGTAGAAAAGGAACAAAGGAGTGTTGAAGAGGTGAAGGAGAAAATGACTACCGCCCTCTTCTTAACTCTACCAAGCTTTGACATAGTATTTGAAGTGGAGTATGATGCATCCAAACTAGGCATAGGAGCTATGCTAATGCAAGAAGGCTAACCTATTGCCTATTTTAGTGAGAAGCTTAGAGGAGCTACACTTAACCACTTTGTATATAATAAGGAGTTTTACTCCTTAATTGGAACTCTGATTATCTAATAAAATTATTTGTTACTTAAAGAATTTGTGATATACATTGATCACAAGTCTTTGAGATATCTAAAGATCTAGCCTAAGTGGTCTTGAAGATAAGCCAAGTCGACTGAGTTTATGGAGGGATTTTCCTATGTTGTCAAGTACAAGAATGACAAGAACAATGTAATCATCGATGCCTTATCTAGATAACATTCCCTCTTAATCGAATTGTCGACTAGGTTACTCAGATTTTCTATTTTCAAGGACTTATATGGTGAGGACCCATACATTGGCTCGATTTGTGGTAGATGTGAAGACGGTTAAACCCTTGATGACTATCACAAGGAAGATGGATACTTGTTCAAGAAAAGGAGACTGTATATCCTAACCTGTTCTATACGAGAGTTGCTAGTGCATGAAGCGTATGGTGGAGACTTATTTGGTCATTTTGGTAAGCACTAAACTCATGAGATACTAACCTCTAGATTCTTTTAGCCAAAGATGATGAGAGATGTCTAAGTTATACTAGAAAGATATGTTACTTATAGAAGGGCTAAGAGCCAAGTTGAGCAAGGGTAATATTGTCAAGGATGGATCAATCCCAACTAAACTATGGTTCAAGTTGAGCATAAACTTTATGTTAGGATAACCAAAGATGTCTCATGATAAGGACTCCATCATGGTGGTTGTAGACCAAATTAGCAAGATGGAACACTTCGTGCTCTGTTCCAAAACTAATGATGCTTCAGCTATCTCTTTTCTTTTCTTATAGGAGATTATGCAGCTCCATGGAGTGCCCAAGACCATTGTTTCAAATTGAGACTTGAAATTCATGTGCTACTTTTAGAGGACATTATGTAACCAAATGGGAACCATATTGTTATTTAGCATGTCCTGCCATTCACAGATGAACAGATAGACCGAAGTTGTCAATATAACTATAGGATCTTTACTTAAAGTTACTGTTGGTTAGAGCAAAACTAATTAGGATCTATGCCTACCTATAATTGAGTTCGCTTACAATAGGATCACCTACAGTATCACAAGCGTGTTGCCATTTAAGATCGCTTATGGATTCAACCTTGGGCTTTTACTAGATTGAATGCCCCTTTTAAGTTAGAATGAGGATCAATTAGTCATAAAAAGATCCTAAGCCATCAAGGTAATACACCAAATGGTTATAGAACATTTAAGCTAAGCTGCCACTAAGCTTGATAGGTGTAGCAAAGGATAAAAGGGTAAAGAATTTGGGCTTTGTGATTTGGTCTAAATCTACCTCAGTAACATTCATTTCACAAAGGAAGAGCAAGTTATCTCCTAAAGCTAATGGACCATTTAAGTGCTTGAAAAGATCAACCCTAATACCTACTATATTGAGCTACTTAAAGATTGTAGAGTCTTAGACTCCTTGAACATTACCGACCTCTATCTGTATGTTCTTAAGGATAATCAATAAGAATTAGAGTCAGATTTAATCCCAAATCTCAAATAGCTCTAAAGGGATGATAAGGACCATGGGCTAATCACTTGCTCCCGAGATTGAGAACTCACCATTATGGTTTACTAAGCTATCCTAGGGGAGTTGAAATCTAAAGAACAATGCACTTTCTACCTTAACCTACTAAGGTATACTATTCCAATCTCTCTCTATCTCATCTTAAAGGCTCCGGATGTGACCACCCTATTACTGAGCCAACTTCTTAATGTCACACCAACCCAAAGCTAAGTGCTAAATTCACTTATTTTTTAACTGACTCACATCTGTAGCTGAGCTACCCCATTTTTGGGTTAACCAGCCGAGGCCGATAAGAAGAATGGCCATATGCTAGACTAACCTTTCCTAAGTCTTAGAAAGTTAAGTTACCTTACAAGCAACTTGACTTACTTTGTTTAAAATAAACTTTGCTTAGCATATAGCAACATCTGGACCACAGAATGGATAGTAGACATGTATCCCATTGTTCTAACATCTGTATTATCCTTTCTCTAACCAAATATGCTTTTTTTTTTCATATGATCACAACTTTACCGTTGTAATCTATTCCCCTTTACTTTTATAGTAGGAATCCTTTTTTGTAATTTACAAATACCTAAGACTTGCCCTAATTAGGCCATATAAATACTTGTAAATGTAATAGTTGCAAGCAAGTAAGATTGAATTTCAAACGTACTTTCTCTTATGAGTTAAGTATCCCTTGCTTGTTGTAGTTTACTTTTAGTTAATACATTGTAAGAGTAGATTAGTGACGAGTATCCTCTAGCCACATTTGTAATTTTTGTCAAGTATGACCTAAGATCGTATGAGGAATTGGTGGGTCATATCCATCATCGGTGCATGAGGACCCCTACTTAACCTTCGATTACCATTTATCCTTTGGACTATCTTGTAGTTTAAACTTACCTTCTTTTGGCTTATGTGATATCAATAACCGTGTACCAGCCCCCATATCACTTTTTTCTTATTTTCTAATTTTTTTTTTCTAATTTTTCTATTGTGTCATATGGGCTGGCTTAAGACCTTAAAGGAAATGTACAATGACTGAAGCAGGGAAAGCACCTTATGGTTAGTAGCCATAAAATATTTATGGAAGAGGGATAGCACACTAGTAGCTGGCTAAAGCCTTAGGAAAAGTAGTGAATATTTGCAAAGATGACAAGTTAAAAAGAGGATCGTAATCTAAGAGAAAGTGACAAACTTAACAGGTGACATGGATGACATGATAATTAAATTACAAAGTCAAAACAATTGAAGAGTATATAATAGAACTGAACCTAATGTAGCAAATGGGTAAGTGTTTGTTGTTGTAGGTCAATTTTGGTGTAGAACTTTGATCTTGTAAAAGAAGAAAGAAATGCTGTAGTAGGTGCAGGGGTTAGTCTAGCATAACCACTTTGATGCCTAAGTTAATATATATTTGAAGTAAAAAGGTGAGCAAGAAATCAAAGTGTATACGAGAGTATCTAAGATGGTTCTTACAATGTATTCTTTCCTTAATTTTAAGCTTGTACTAAATATCTATAGTAATGAGTAGTCTTTGGTCATAGACCACATGGAAACTCTTTAATTAAGCATATGCTTAAAGAACATTAGTAGTGGGTGATTATGTAATGAAGTCATGCAAGGCCATAACTATCTGTGTTACTTTTCAAATTTAAGCTAAATGCATAAGCAAGCTGGCCTTTAGGCTTATTAGATGAGCTAAGCCATGAAAATAGTAATGGTTGGTAGCTTAACAATTGAAGAGCCATGCAATATTGTTAGGTGAAATTCTGCTATTAATGTTTGCTTCCTAATTCCTATGGTTAAGAATTTGACTATGGGTGTTGATAGAGTACTATATTCAACTTGATTGATCATAGAGATTTAGAAATCATAATATACCTTCTAAACTCATTTGTCATATTGTTGTTGGTATCATTATGCCATGTCATTTGAACACATCATATTGATTTTCAAGCAAAAGGTCACTACCTTTTAGTTTTCTTGCTTGTTCCTTTTCTGTGCAAGTACGTAGGACAACTATCATGTTTGTCATCATTATATCACAGGGTTCATTAACTGTTAGTGGCATAATGTCCCTTGGATTTCCCACCCTAGACATGTATCTATTATCCATGCTAGGTTATCTAATCAATACTTAAATCGTAATTAGGGTCACTTTAGACTCCAGGAGAAGAAATGTTAGTACAAAAAGCTTTTTCTTCTTCATTCCCATTCTTAGTCTTATTTTTCGATCTTCATTCTTTTCATTTCTTTTCTCTTGAAATTTCCTTGTATGACTTCAACCATTGAATAACTTCCTTGTGCAGCTAATTTTTAACATTTCCATAAGCATGGTTTGAAGCATTATTCATCCTCTCATTTCTTCAGATTCTGAAGCAACTCTTTCTCAAACTACTCCACCATCCCCATACACCCCAACCCCCTATCCCCCCCCCCCATGTGAAACCACTCCTAAAGAAAAATTGGTTTGGATTCCTTGTCTAGTAGTTTAGTAGATAGCACTATGGAAAGATGGAAGAAACTTTCTCACATTGAAGCTCTACTTATAAACAATTATCCCAACAATAAGGAAGATACATCAGTTGCTAGGTATTTATATAATAATATTGTTTATAATGTTGAATCTTTGGATGGGGTAGCGAGTGGTGCTGTTAAGTTGTTTGTAGCAAAATACAATAAATACTAGCAAGATCTCCCTAACGAATAGCATATGTGAAGGCTAAAGAAGGATGAAAGAGTTTGTATTGCCATTGATTGTAGATTTCACTTGTATTTGAAATATCATGATTTTAGGTTGTATCCATCATTTTCTACTTTTCAAAAACAATTCTTCAATTATTTTCACATTGCTCTGAATATGTCCTATCCTAACACATATAGGCTTCTCATAGTGCTCGAGATAATATTTAAGGAAGTTGAGGTTAGGGTTACACCTCAATTGTTTAGATTTTATTTATTTATTTATTTTTTATTAGGAGGTAGCTAAATGGTTGGTTTTATGTAATAGCTCTACAAAGCTACATGTTTATGGACAGATTAGAGTCTAAAATCCATAAATGGCATAATAAATATGTTTCAATTAGATTAGAAGTGGAGTTGGATTTTTGGAGTTAATGGACTGAACCTATCTAAGCTAAGGATGCTGAGTTATTGCCAAATGATGCCACCATAGCCAAGAAGATTAAGGATGATGAGGGAATAAGATGTTCTTTTAGGATTTTGAGAAGATCATCTCTAGATATGAAAAAGGGGAGCCCATATTTTTTGACAATGAAGGTAGGGTTTGTATATGTTCCTTACTGTATTGAGCCTAGCTATAAGAGGAAAGCTAAACTTCATAAATCATTTGGGGGGTTGGGGTGGAGGCTGGCCTTGTTGCCTTTGAGCTTTACTTAGCATAGATATGTAAAATTTATTGCCTCTCTCTCCTTTTTTTTTACAACTCTTTCTTTTTCATGCAGACATGATAGTGAAAGCTATAAACCCCAAGAAATTGTTAGCCTAAGCCAAGGCCAAGAAGCAAAAATTGAACGAGCAAACCACCAAAGTTGATACTACCTAACCATCAAAGGATAAAGCCATTAGAAGTATTTAAACTATCATTTTTTTCTTAATTTTAGTACCTAAACTTTGAACTTATTTATTTTAATAACCCAACTTTTTAAATAAGACAAATTAGTATTTCTATTATAACAATCGTTATAAAGAATAGTTATTCGTTTCACTTTAAAAAGTTGAAATGCCAAAATAAAATAAAAAATAATGTTTGAGCACTAAAATAGAAATAAAATGAAAGTTAATGTACTTATATTATTATTTTACTATTTTATAGTAATGGTTGTTATAATAGATATATGAATTTATCTAATTTAAAAAGTTAAGGTATTAAAATGAACAAGTTTAACGTTTAGATATTAAAATGAAAAAAAAATAATGAAAGTTTAGGTACTTGTACTAACTTTATCCCTAACCACTAATGCAAGTGAAACCATGTCCAAAAAAGGTGACCAAGGAACATATCATCAAGGAACCAACCATCTATAAGAAGAAAAAAGAAAGCCCTCGTATCGATGTAGGTCAACTAATCAAGTAGATGGAGGCTGTTAGGAAGATGCAGCTTGAGCCAATTCCTACAGTCAAAGACACTTCTCGAGAGGAACTACTAGGAGATGCTAGTCAAGAACTTGCTACCAACATTAAAGCAAACATGGATAGCTTGGCAGATTAGACAAATCTTATGTTGAGTCCTAAGAAGAGGAGTGGGAAAGAATTAGATGACCAACCTCCACCCAAGAAGAGCAAGGGCTTGGACGAGAAGACAAAGGAGCTTTTGATGAACAAGGCTCTAGGCATTAGGTTAGCCAAGTTTACTCCCAACCGTGAGGTAAGTGAGTACTTTATGCTGTACTGGAATTATAAAGTTTTGGACATCGATTCAGCTTTAAGGGGTACATTCAAATCCCTAGCCTTGTTGGAAGGGATTATCTTTCCATAAAGAAAAAAGATAGTGGAAAGGAATGTGGACAAGATTGAGGGTAGTGACAAAGCTCACATTGCTATTAAATTATATTATGTGAGTTTTCTTACAACTATGGTTTACTCTGGTTCATAATATCAATTTCACCAATTAAACCTTTGTTGCTTTGTAGATCATAAGCTGTATATTGATGGCCATGAATGATGCTAAAGAGCAAAAGTGAAAGGTACGTATGATCTTTTGTTTAATGTACTTAGAAACCGCCTATTCATGGCGTAACATTTCATTGTAGGAAATAAAGGAAGCTTATAACTCCTCTAAAGCACAAACTATTGAGGTTAAGAATGTTGGAATTAAGGCCAAGATGGAGGTTGAATGGTTAAGAGGCAAGTTCCTTATAGAGAAGTTAGCGCATACTTTGGAGGATGGTGAAGTCACAAGCCTTAAGGCAAAGAATGAAGAACATTATAAGGAGGTCAAAGATCTTAAGGAGTAGCTCTAGAAGAAGGAGTACTGGGGGCTGGGAAATAAAATTAACAATACAAGCAAGGATGAGGATAAATTGAGAGTCCAGATTAAGAATTTAGAGATCAAGAATTCTAATTAGAAAACACACATTGCCAACCAACAGGACATGGTGAAAAATAATCCTTTTGTTGAACAAGCTTTATCAATTGTGATTATAAGTTGGCAATACGAAAAACTACTTCAAAAGAAATTCTCATAAGGAGCATAGTTAGCCAAGGCAAAGATTATGAAAGTTCACCTTGATTATGAGTTGTCATGCCTCAAGTTTGCTAACGTAGATACGGATGACAATGTCAATAGTGACGATGATGAGATTGTTGGTGAGGGAAAAGAGGCTAAGCATCAACATTAGGGTGAAAATGCTCAAGCTAGCATTAATGCCCATGCAAATGTGGAGGAGCTTTCCTTAAAGGAAACCGCTTATGAACGTAAAGCTGCCTCCAATTCTTCTAATAGAACTCCTAGCACTAATAAAGAAATTAGCTCCAATAATTCTATTCAATACAAAAGGAAGGATACTCCAGACTCACATGGAGTCAATTGATTTTATTTTGTTGGTATCAATAAATCTTTGTGAATTCGTAGGGTAGTCAAGATGCCAACCATTTGGCTGAATTTGAACTTCTATTTAATGTTTATTTTAAATTCATGGTACATTTTATTTTACGCATTGTCTTTGTAGACAAGCTCAATGTTGATTCGTTAGTCATGTGAGATGTGAACTTTACTGACAGGGTTCAATTTATAAACTGCTTGGTCTATTGTTAGAGGATATTTAAATGCTAAGGTCTACTTTTTGAACTACTTAGTCTGCCGT
The DNA here is from genome assembly GCA_024138015.1 of Lumnitzera littorea. Classification (NCBI taxonomy): domain Eukaryota; kingdom Viridiplantae; phylum Streptophyta; class Magnoliopsida; order Myrtales; family Combretaceae; genus Lumnitzera; species Lumnitzera littorea. The sequence continues at coordinate 65,569,329 of JAMXBB010000006.1, forward strand.
TGAAGGCTATTTAAGTTCGTTTGCCCTAATGGGTTGAAACTCTTTTCAAGGAATTTTCAATGTTATTTGTTAATTAATACTAAACTCGTTAAGTGATGTCGGTTAGAACTTATTAGGTATTAGTTCATTTACTACATAGCTAGAACTTTATTAATCCATTTATCATGCATAGATTAGGAATAAGAGTAATGCTAAAGAAAGATGCTCGTAAACTTGGAACGAATACTTCATATCAAACATACTGTAGGTCATTGGCTTACCTTGTTTTGAAAGAAGAAAGCAAATGTAAGCATAAAATAGTACAAACAATACAAAATAACCACTCAAAATATAACTTGAGGTTTTCAACATTCCATACGTGAGGTATGATTTTTCCAGCTAGCCTTTCTAGTCAATAAGTCCCACCACCTACAAGTTCTCCTAATTTGTGCCAAGTTCCCTTAATTATCTTGCACTTCTGTTATCTCCATTTTCCTGTAAACTACGTCTCAAGGCTGAAACACTTTAAGCTTCACTTTTTGATTATAGTACCTTGCTACCCTATGTTAGTAGGCAATAGCTCTTGCTCTTGCGAGCAAGCCTAAAAAGTGTCTCTTTTGGTAAAGTAATATCAAACCTTGGTTTTCATAAATTAGTTAACTCCAACTCAATCAAAAAGATTGCTTTTTGATCTAAAGGTGACCTTGAAAGGTGTCTCTCCTATCGATGGTCATGTATCCCATAAAATATTGGCCAATTCATTGACCCACTTACCTTTAGCCCGTTCAACTCTTCTTTTCAAACTATACAAGATGGTTTTGTTAACAACTTTCGCTTATCCAATTATTGGAGGGTAAGCCACTAAGGTATAATTTAATTGGATGCTATTCTTTTCATTGGAAGCTTAGAACTTATCGTTGTCAAACTATGGCCCATTGTTAGTCACTATCATAAAAGGGACGACAAACCTTGACATGATAAAGTTGAAGAGAAAAGATTCAACATTCTACTTGTTGATCTTCACCATTGCTTTGGCTTCTACCCACTTGGTAAAATAGTCCATTGCAACTATTATGAAATGATGCTATACCGTAGACTTTGAAAATGGTCTGCATATGTCTAGCCCCCATTAGACAAAAGGCTAAGGGCCAGTTAAGCTATGTAATTCAACAGATAGCGCATGCCTCAAAGCCTCATGCTTTTGACATTCCAGACATTGCTAAACTGCAATTTTTACATCCTCCTTCATGGTAACTAAATAATAGTAGAGTCTTAATGCATAGATATGGAGATTTTGACCTTTCACATGACACCTCCATGTAATTCAAAAAGCACCTATTGAGCATCCATAGGTAGAAGACATAGAAGGTAAGGTTGTGAGAGGCACGCTTGTATAGTTGGTCATCAATCAATGTATAGTTTGTGGCCTGATATATCACTCTTTGAGCTTCTTTCCTATCTTCAAATAGGATACCATCCTTTAAATAATCGATAATCAAATCCATCTAAGATTTTTCCTTTAGGTAAGGAGTTACTTCATAGCTCTACCCTATTGCTTGCAAACTCTTAGCAAAAAGGTATTTAATAAATAGTCGCTTAAATTAGGAAAATGCCATATTAGCCAATTTTGAGACCTTGTTGGCAACAATGCTCTTGACCCTTGGTATCTTTTCAATCATAAAAGATTGGAATCCTTCTATGAGTGTTCATACTATCATCAAGTACTTACTCATCACATCTTCCTTTACTACATAGCTTCCTTTTACTTAATTTACCACCAATTGTGAATTTGAGAAAACCTCATTCTTTTCGACTTCAACTTCCTTTACTAACTTTATCTTATCAATCAGGGCTTCACATTTGGCTTCATTATTGTTTGCTGAGAATCCAAACTTCAGTGCATATTGGATTTTCACATTATGAGTACCTTATAGAATAATGCTTGCAGCATATCCTTCTTTAGAGGATGAGTCGTCTACATATAAATTTTATGTGGGTTTCTTGGCCACTTCTATGCTATCCTCATCTCCAGTGAACTCCACTACAAAGTCTATCAACACTTAAGCCTTTAATGTCATTTTGGGTTTGTATTGTATACCATAGATACTTAACTCTAAAGCATGCTTCATCATCCTCCCCAAGGAATTTGGTCACTATAAGAGTTGACATAGAGGCTGATAAGTAAGAATAGTTATTTGATGGGCTTTAAAGGATGGTTTTAATTTCCATTCCAAAAGAATCATAGCCAAAAAACAATTTCTCAATCTTAGTATACCTTTATCTTAGGCCTTGCAAGACATGACTTACATAGTAGATTAGCCTATGCTCCCTGACTTCTATTGGAACCAAGATAAATGAAAGTGCTCGACTACTAACTGACAAGTATAGAAATAAGTCTTCCTTAAAGATAGGGGTTGAAAGTTTTGGTAGCGATGCTAAAAATTCCTTTAACTTTTGATGCCGCCTCACATTCCTTAGTCCATTAAAATTCCTTTGGATTCTTCAACACTTTGAAAAATTCTACGCACCTATCCCTACTCCTTGATATAAATCTATTTAGGGGGGCAATTCGCCTAGTCAATTCTTGAACTTCTTTAATAGTTCTAGGGGACCTCATGTTTTGAATCACATCAATTTTCATGGGATTTGCTTCAATGCTAAGATGAGTGATCATATATCCCGAAAACTTGCCTGAAGTGCCCCCAAGAACATACTTTTGCGAGTTGAGCTTCATGTTATACCTCCTCAAGGTGCTAAATGTCTCTTCATGATCAATAAGGTGATGACCTTCTATCTTAATCTTTACTATCATATTGTTAACATAAACCTTGATATTTCAATGGAGTTAAGGCTTAAACATCTTGGTCACAAGCTTTTGATAGGTTACACTGGCATTTTTAAGCCTATGGGGCATCACTATATTACAATACATCCTAAAATTTATGATAAAGGGCATGTGAACTTCATCATCATTCTCCATCTTAATTTGATTGTATTAGGAAAATGCATCCATGAAAGAGAGCAAGTCATGCTTAGTAGTTGAGTGAGCCATTTGATCAATTCTTGACAAAATGAAACAATCTTTGGGATAGGCCTTATTTAAATTCATAAAGTTTATGCACATACACAACTTATTGTTCGACTCCTTGACTAGCACCTAATTAACTAAGTTGGATAAGGCTCTTCTCTTATGAATCCTACCTTCAATAGCTTTTGAACCTCCTCTTCTTTGGTTGCCTACCATTTAAGGGCAAAATACCTTTTCTTTTACTAAACTATCTTTGCATTCGGATCAATTTGTGGCTTATGCGTCACTACTTCCTAAGGGGTGCTTGGCATGTCCAAGGGAGACCAAGTGAAGACATTGGCATTATCATAGAGAAATTTAATTAAACATTGTTTGATATTTGCTGGCAATGGTATCCTTGTCTTCATTATTCTTTCAAGATCATTCTCTAATAGGATTTTCTCTACTTCTTCTTTGACTTTCTCAATGCCAATGAATTTCTTGTCTAGATCAATCTATGTTTGAAAGACTTCTTTATGCCACAATGTTATTAAATATAAGTATCTAGCTAATTGTTGATCTCCCTTGCATACTCTGATTCCAGTAGGAGTAGGGAATTTTTCCTTGAGATGTGTAGTTGAAGGAGCTATGTCGACAAAATGTTGGCATGGTTAGCCCATAATCATATTATAAGGTGATCAACATTTGACAACAAGGAAGTCTACCTTGTTTTCTACAATATGCTCATAATCTCTTATCAAAATAAGAAGAGAAATATCTCCAATAACCCATACAGATTGATTTTTAAAAGCATATAGATCATACTTATAAGATCTTAGTTATGCCTTGATCTTTGGCTTCATTCATGCAATAGTAGATAAGAAGAGATTCTTAGCCCTTGAATTTAATTCAACCTTAGCAATGTCATTACTGAATGTAACAATTGTAGGAACTTTTGCGTTTCCATTGTCAATTATTTACCATTTTTGATAATTAGTAGCTTTTACGTATGTTTCCATCCTAAATTTCCAATAAGAGAAATAGGTGTTATCAAAGAAAGGTTCTTTTTTATGTTAAACTATTCTACAACCACTACTTTCAGCCTTGATCTTTAAACTTTAGTTATATTAGAGTGAGGCTCTAATACCAAATATAAGTCCCAATTAAGTAACCAAGAGAGGGTGGGGAATTGGTTACTTTTAAAAATAAAGGATTTAAAGTGGTTTACAAAAATGATACCCATTGATTACTTAATTGTTAGCATGAAAGTACTAGCAAATAACAATTAATAGCAAGAATATAAAAATATGCATAAATTTAAAAGAGAAAGAGAAGAGATGATTAGGCGAATAGAATTATAGTGCTTCAACCTAATGCCTACTTTACTCTTCCAACTTCACTACTAAGGACTCGGTATTCCTCATTGGAGTCATTCCACTAACAACTTTCAACAATGTCTAATACATGAGAGATTATAGTTAATTCCTCTACTCTAACTCCTTAGCCAAACTTTGGCTAAACTCATATATATGGAGATATAAGCATAATCCTCTCACTAACAATAAATCTTAGCTCTTAAAATATTAAACAAAATAATGTGAAAATGGTACAATTGGATCCTCAAATCATAATCATGAAATAAAAATACAAATATGGAATTTATATGTCTAAGTGTATCCTTTGATTGATCTTCTGATCTTATCAGACCTAAGAAAGCTTTCGAAAATAATCACTATAGCACTTATATATCTTTCTTCTTCTCTCTTTTCTTCTTAATTGCTCCTTTTGATCCCATGCCTTTATATGCTCGTTCTTTCTAATGGCTAGTTGAGGAATATTTTGAAGGCCATTCAATATTTAAATTAATTCTTGATCTTTCCTTGATTTCTTTGAGCAATCTTTTGGGAGGATATCTTTTCTGCTCAATTTAAGCTTCCATATTCTTGCTAAGATATATTTGTTGTTTTGTTCCTTTTCAAGAACTTTGATTGAGCTATTAGGAAATTTCCCAACAATCTTTGACTTATACATCTTTGACTTATGTGAGTATGGAAAGCATATCACCTTTTTTCTTGATCAACCTCATATTGATTGTCACAAATTTGAATTTAAATTGATGAACATTCCAAACTTATGGCTATGGTGTCTTATTGGTTGCTTCCTGATCTTTTTCCAAAAAAGTAAATATGTTCTTTTTTCCTTCTACAAAAGATCCTTGCATCCCCTTAAAAATATTGAATATTGACATCTTCTTATATCTTGTTCTTGTTTTATTAAGATTTGATTTTTGTTAAACTAAATGCCATTTGTCTAGCCGTGAGTTAAATTACCACATAAAGCTTCCATTCTTGTAGAAAAATTACTTATTGAAGCTAGAAGAAAAAACATATCTCGCCATTTGATTTTCTTAGTTAATAATGCATGTAGGCATGTTTTTTCACTTGATTCTTAACTTGAAATATGTTTGAATAATCTATAAATGCAGCTTTCCAAAAGTAGTCCTCCATATTTAGTCTTGATACCAATCAAATGGAAGGGCATGATTTGTATTTTAGGTGATATGAGTTGTCCTTTACCATATCTTCCTTTTATATCTTTCCAAAAATGTGAGATCTAATTAATTCTTAATAAAAGATCTCCTATTTCCCTTTATATCAAATGTATATCATGTCTGATTCATCAAAATAATCAATTGAGCTACTCCTTCAAATTTTCAAACCTTATAGTAATAAAAGAACTCAAAAAATTCTAAACAAAATCATTTTAATAAATTAATAAAATAATTTCCTTGATTTAATCCTTGTGAATTTTTTCCAACTTAGTAGAACGCACTAGATGTATTACCTAAATATACCCAATAGGTGGAGCTAAGTCTTCAACTTGTTAAAAATCCAACTTAATACTCGTTTTATAAAAATCTATAAAAATCTCATTCTACCTAGATTCTCTTATTCATCTTCTGATATATCCTTTGCTTCCAAGCTTTCCGTATCAAACACCAAATTATGCTTTTATCCCAAACATATATTATCTTAAATTTTTTTAAGTAAACTTAGTAAGCATATTAGCATTAACTTAATATAAGTTTTGTTGTCATCAAAACCAACTTAAGGGACTTAATAGAAGAATTCAAATTTTTAAAACAGATCAGAGTTGCATTCGCTTACTGTAAACTTGATATCCAAGAAAATTTAGAATCTAATTAAGAGATAACACTTCTCACTTTTATTTTATATTCTGATCCTATCTTGTACTTTCATTGAGAGGATTACTATATTTTGTCCTCATTATTATTGTAAACACTACTAATTGTATGTTAGGTCTTATGTTAGAGGCAAGAGACAAAGTTCTGTAGATTCGTGTTTAGGCACGGCTAGCCTAATGAGATAGAGTAGAACAACTTGTAATTGTTTCTCTCTTATTGAAGATAGTGAAAAGTAGATAGTAGAATGACCTCGATGTACAATACTAGGTCCTCAATAGTGAAGGTGGAAGAGTATAATAGGCATAAGGCTGAAGCACTATAAATCTTTTGCTTGATCTTTTCATCTCTACTCTCATTTACTTTGTGTTTTGTTATTATTTGTATATTGTTTTGCACTAAATCTTGCTAAAGTAATCAAAGGAGACATCTTTAACTTTGTTTTGCAAAAAAGTTTAATAATTTGAAGTAACCAATCCACCCTCACCTCATATACCCCCCCCAGTTACTTTTAGGACCTACCAAAAGTATTTAAGTCAAGAGTTTAAGGAATGCATTACATTAAAGACTAGTTTAAAAAAGTACAAAAAGCAAGCATTGATTAAGGAATGAAACGAAACTCAATGGACTTATTAACGTAAAGGTGATCTATGTAATAATAAATGGATCTGTTACATCATCATAATTCATGCTATTGCTGACAGGCATTAAGTATATGATGTAGACTTATGACATAAAGTAAATATCAAAAGATATCTTATGGGAAATGTAAACTCTATAAAATCAGTAGTTTAAACCTTAATTTAAGTTCAAGTGTCCTAAACTATGTCATAAGTCGATGAGGTTAGTAACAATAAACTTTTATGAAATTTAATAAATCGAACATAGTATCGATAATAAAAACCTTAGAAATTGATTGAAACCTAAATTGCATACAAAAACCTTAAATCCAATGTATGTACAAATACTTGTTCGAAACCCTAAAAATATAATTTTAAGCTTATAAAATGAATAAATATCACTTAATAGTAATATAATCGTAGTCGATTACAATTATTGACTAAATTATGTAATTGAGTAAAACTTTTAACGAAAACGTTAAAATAACTCGTAAAAATGATAATTGTAATGGGTACCAATTAAATTAATAAATTTTCATAAAATTTCAAAATTAATTTATAAATGTTATTTTTATGTTTAGAAAAATTACATATAATTATTTCTATTTTCCTTTTTCTTCTATTTTCTTTTCTTTCTTTTTTCTTCTCTTCTTTTCTTCCTCTATTTTTCCTCTTACTCCACATTACAAATGCTAGATAAATCAGTAGCCCATGTGCACAAATATAAATTACAAGTATCATACAATTAAAGGGACAAAAGACAAAAATAATAAAGCAAATGTCCTATCCTAATTAATGCCTAATTTAAGTAGATGAGCTTCTTTATTTATTTATTTACTTCATGTTCTGCTGATTTTCATACATAAAACCTGGAAAAAAAAAAAATCAAACCGAAAACACAAAGAAAAGAAAAGCAAAAAGAGCAAAACAAAGACCAAGAACAAGAAGAGAATTAAGAAGAAGAAGAACAAGAAGAAGAAGGAGAAAAAGAAGAGGAAAACTAAGGATATATTACCAAAATATTTAGGTAAGTGTATTTATTTTATATGTACATATGTATATTATATGGTATGTGCATGTATATACTAAGTGTTCTATTACATGTATATATATGTATGCATGAGTAGATAAATATATATGTGTATCTCTTTCATTTGTGTATAAATATATGTATGTGGACATGTATATATATATTATTATGTAAAACATATGGTATATGTATATGTGTGTATGTATAAATAAGAATACATGTAGTAAGTATTTAGTATTTTCACTAATTAGGTATTGATATATATATATATATATATATATATGTACACGTGAATATGTATATTTATGTATATATGTACATAATTTTTATTTTCATATATGATATATATAAGTATGAGTATATGTATATCATATATATATATACATGTGTTCCGTATTTTTATACACATGTAAGTTATATATAGATATATCTATATAGGTGGTGTGATTATACATATATAAACATAATATTTTATATTATATATATGTATATGTGTACATGTATAAAAGTAGGTATATGTATATAAAATACAAATACATCTATATGATACTTATGCATATAGTATATAATATATAATTAAAGTTAGAATAATTTATCACATAAAGTATAGCATACGTATAAATGTACATATGACGTAAAAATATACGTATAATTAAATAGTATACATAATAAATGATAATATTAATTTCATAAATATGTATATATATATATATATATATATAAGAGTACTGTAAATAAGGAAAAAAAGTTAATAATTAAGTAAATTAGAAAAATTAATCAAATATAATAATAAGTATTTATATATATGTGTATATCGTAAAATACAAGAAAAATAATAAAGTAGAAAAAAAATTGAACTAATAATTCTAAAATCTCAAAACTAAGTAAAAATATGTAATTAGGGTAAAATAAGCTTAAAATAAGAAAATTATCAATTATACGATTTAAATAATTATTAAATCGTAAATCTACTAAGAAAAAGATGAAATTAATATTTTATAACTGTTTAAATGAAAATAATAAATTTTTTAATATTTTTATATCACAATCCAAACTACGAGTCATAATATCTAAAATGGACTTAGCTAAAAGAAAACATGCTTGAAAACGATCAATATGAACTATATGTTCATAACGATCCGAGCTAAATCGAAAAAGCTATATGCGATTTGATAAAAGCTCGAATTGACAATTTCACGTAACTAAGTGAAGTAAACAGTACAAATTACAATACTAGTTTAGTTCTAAATTCTCAAACTTACAATTTTCTATATTCCTCATTCTCAGGTAATCTCAACCTTGACCTTGAGTTGCTATCAAACTATTACGACCTTTGAGTCAATCATGGCTGAATGAGTTTTTTTCCTAATAATTCCATACTTACTTGTATTTGTAATTAGTGAATATAAATTATAATTAATAATTGAATGTTGTATTGGGCTGGGTTATGCTTATATATGATAATTATTTGTTAATGGTGAATTTACTTTAAAGTATGATAACACATTGAATGTTGCATAGTAGATTCGCTAGGAATTGATTATTTGTGACCTTGTTGATCACTAAATAATAAGACTTAATTTTACTCGACTTCAAAAAGCGAACTCAAAGCATGCATAATCATACATTGCATAACTAATTTCAATCGTCATATTACACAGAGGTAACGAGAAGCTATATGTAGGTTGATTATTTGATTGATATAGATTTCGTACGGTACACATATGCAATATGACCTTATCCTAGCTCGTAGGATCACTAGGCATTGGAGATACCAATCGCCTAACTAAGGGTCGAGTCTAGAGGCCCCCGTTTAAGGGTAAGTGAGGGCTTCATGAACCTACTCACAATCATACGTAGAACTCGATTTTTATTAAAACTGAGAATAGATATACCATTACATTTTAAATAAGAAACATGGAGTTTCATTATAAGATAAGTTCTAGTATGATACTTGGATTTGATTGTATTGATTATCTCCAACCCTGACTTTGGAGGGCATTAAATTTGAGTTACATGCAGTATCTGGTTACCTGCATGTATTTGTTTGGCATATTGATTGACATGTATGCATTTGATTGAACTTAATTGATATATGGCTGAGGGGATTATCTCACTAAGCTAGTTAGCTTATACTCTTGTACTCTTCTTTCACAGGCTAATTTGTTCATGGAATCGGGCCGCCGCATGCCTGAGGTTAGTTATACAACAGAGGGTTGATATGAGAGTAACAAGTGATCGGAGTGTACTTATGATAGTGGATTTAGATTATGAATCCTATTATGTAATGAAATAATATCAGTTTAAGTTAAGAAGTATTATAAACTTCTTATTTGTAAATTTATATATAAATAGATTGTGTTTTATATTTCTTTAGCTTGTTATTATTATCTTGAAATGATATTGCTTACACTTGTGCAACTTTTGTTTATTAGTTGTAGTTGTAGTTGTAGCCTTATGTATTGCATAAAGGGTTGTCGATTGTAGAGGAAATCAATCTATAGTCCTTTGTATGGTATACAGCGACTGCTACGATTAGCTCCTTCGAGTCGTGATAGGAGCTTTAAACATAGCTTTACTTGGGTGATGCATTGACTCCATTTTCTAAGAGATAGAAAAGATTGAATGAGGTATGTTAGCTTATCATTCCCCTAAATCTAGTAGAATACCATGAAGTATTCTACATATTGATACTATGTAAATTTATGTAGAATCCAAATGCAGTATTAGTGTTAAACTAATGGACCTTTAATTAGGCTATAGATTAAAGGAACCACCTATATAGATACTAGATGACAGATTTCCAAAATCAAGAAATCAAAAAATAAAATATGTGAAAGTATAATGAGGAGATGACCTTGATTGGAACTGATTGGAAACAATGTCAGAAGACCTACAAGAGGACTATACGGTGATAAAGCAACCCATTTAGATACTTAGCAAGCAAATTTAGAGACTACGAAATCGAGACATAGAGTACACAAAGGCACGTTGGAGAAGTGGTCCTCAAGCATAATCAACTTGGTAAACAAAGGCAATGATGAAGAAGAAATATTCATAATTGATCTAAATATCAAGTTAGTAAATTTTCTTGTCTTAATTAATGATAATTAGGTAAATATTGAAGTGCTTAGATGTGACAATAGGTAAGATTGGTGATGGAAGTTTTGATGACAACACTTTTTAAAGGGGTGTAGAAATGCGAGCCTTATAGTTTTGCCTATCAAATTCCAAGCGAGTAATTTAAAGCATATGCAAAAATAGGTCAATTGAGACAATGCTTCATATATGAGCCCTAAGAGTTAAATAAGGACACCCTATGAGTCCAAAATGTAGAAATACAATAAAATAATAATATTTCAGCTAAAAATAATTAATTTTACCAAACTATTTTATAATATGTTTAATACGCAATAAACACCCGACTAGGTAATGAAAATTAACTAAACTTTAAAAATAAATTATTTGCATTATAAAATCATAAAATAATATATAAAAATAATACGCGTGCTTTTGATATAAATATTATATATAAATATATGTGGATAAATACTTAAAATACCTAAAAATTATTAAGAAAAACATTAAAAACTTATAAAAAATCACTAAACCAATAGATCCTACTAGCTTTAGGGAGTGATACAATAGTGGGATAGCTATTAGATAATTAGGATAGTTTAGGACACTTAACAAGTTGAATTTAAGGAGATATATGGGGTAAGGAGAGAGAAAATCACTCGTTTGCAGCCATAAAACTTTAGGAAATTCACAAAAACTCTCTAAGAGTGTCTTAGATGAATGAAGGATCTAGAAAAAAATCAAGAGGAAGGAAGAAAATGGGAAGAAGAATTCTAGGAAAAATAGAAAGAAAAAGTGAGAAACCGAGCAAGATCATAAAACATGAGCTTTGGAGGAACTTACGTGTAAACCACTATCATAGGGTAGCAGTAGAAGCAACATCAAGTGGTGCCAAGAAAGGGGTGGTTGGATGGTTTGATTCCAATAAGTGACCAAAGTTAATCCAATTTTCTCCTATCTTCAAAAATATTAATTAGACTCCAAAAATTATGAGAAAATTATTTTGAGGTATTTTTACATGTACTATTTGTAAAAAATATCAATTTGTAGAATTTTTAAGTTGATATATGACCTTAATAAATCACGCAAAACCAAGAAATTTTTGAAGATGCTTTAAATTATCCTATTAACATAGTCTTTGATGCATCTCCAGGGTCGAATGCATGGAGAAACATTACAATGAAATGATCAGAAAGAAAACAAAGTAAAAGCTAACAAAGCTCAGATAGCTATCAACTAGATATGACACACTAATCAGTCATACTAAGCTTACAATCTGCTGGAAATGACTCACTAGACTAAATTGAAGGGTCACTCATCACTACTCATTACTAAAGAGAATAGATAAGAGTTGAAGGGTAATGAGAACATTAGGATTGCTCAAATGAAACTTGATTAAATTATGATATTAAGGATTGGTGTTTGCATACAATTAAGCAAAGGTTTATATACCCATCCACTAAGGTTACTTTACATGTACGAAACTACAAAAGGGTATTCTTACAATTAGGTTACATAAAATATACTAAAAAGGGGTAAAAGAGATAAAGAATATTTAGTATGCAAAAGTAAAGAATATTTCTAGAAGATCATGTCAGGAGACACATGTTGATCAATAGCTAGTCATTAGATATATGGTACAAATAGATAAGAAAAGAATTTGCAGTTAAGGGATAAGCTTATCTAAATTAGGTTAGGGCCCAATCATTCTCGATATAGAGTAGTTAGCTTAGGTTAAGGTTGGATATTTCTAGTCGGCTCGAGAGCTAAGCTTGGATAGTCTTAAGGCTGTCTGCTTAGATATCCTATCATAGTATAGTTGTTCAACAGGTCTAGCATACATGAAAGTTGGGTCGTTAGGTCGGTAGATAACATAGAGGTCGAGATAGGAGTCTTTGTCTTAGATAGGGCTTCTAGCCAATATTCTCTAAGTGAATCCTTGGAGTCCTCTAACTCTATTTATGTAATCCGTCAAGGGGATTGATTCTTATCATCTGCTTAGGGGTCGAAAATATTTGTCTTCAAATCTAAAGTGGTCTTTAGCTCTTCTTCTGGGACAGTCATAAGGTTCTTTGCTAATTGGTAAGGAATTAGGTTAAATACATTGAAAGTGGGGGAGACACCATAGTCATCAAGTAACATGATCTGGTAAGTGTTGTAGGTAACCTTCTTTAGGTCCTTGAACGAACCATCAACTCGAGGAGATAGCTTACTTTGTCTTAAGTGCAAGAATCATTTTCGGCTAAGGTGAATCCATACTAAGTCTCCTAGCTGGAAAGAAATAGTTTGATGACCTCAACTACAAATCTCTTACTATCTTTGATTGAACTTAGCGATCTTCCTAGTTACAAACTAGTGTAGCTTATGCAATTCTTAGGCTTAGTTAACTCTAAATCGACTCTCTTTAGTAGTTGTGGGAGTGCCGCTCAAGTCTAAGGGAATATTGGGATTGCGTAAATAACAAACTCTTACGATAGCAAGTAGTGTTGCCAAACAGTAAGGGCTCAAAAAAGAAAGTATTACTTTTTCTTGTACATAGAATAGTTCAAGGTAGCACTTCTAAGTTTCTCACTATGGTCGGTGACGAGTCAATGTTCTTGCATTAAGATGGCGCTGATTCCAATTCCTGATGCATCACATTCTAATTCAAAGGGCTTATCAAAATCTAGTAAGTTTCTCCTTGATCTCCTTAAAGCTCTATTCAGCTTAGTCGTTCCATTTTACCCATTACTCTTCTTTGTCAGCTCAGTCAAGGAAGCGATTATGGTATTGAATTTTTTGATAAATCACCTATAGAAAGAAGCTAGGCCATCAATACTTCAAACTTCAATATCATTTTTCAACATTGGCTACTCCAAGATAGCTCGGATCTTCTCCTCATCTACTCAAATTCCTATTGCTAACACTATAAACTTAAGAAAAACCACTTCATCTTGGTAGAATGTACAATTCTTTAAATTCCCATATAACTTCAAATATGCATTCAATCTTATTTCCAATAGAAGCAATTGCTCAAATCATAAAATGTCAAATATTACTCAAAAATGTTGAACATAGTTGTTTAGGTCGGCATTTTATACCAATATGTTATTAAAATACACTATTACATATCTCTTAATTAGAGGGCCCATCACATGGTTCATTAACCTCGTAAATGTGCTTGGTACATTGGTAAGTCCAAAGAGCATGACTAACCATTTATAGAGACCATGCCTACTCTTGAAGGTAATCTTTTACTCAAAACTCGATCCCATGTGAATTTGGTGGTAGCCACTTTGTAGGTCAATCTTCAAAAATATTTTAGTACTATGTAACTCATCTAAGATGTCATTGAGCCTTGGTATTAGATACTTATATTTGACAATGATTTGATTAATTGCTTAGCTATTGATGCACATACAACATGAACCATTCTTCTTAGGGATAAGTAGTACTGGTACAACACAAGGGCTCATGCTCTCCCTTATATTGCTCTCTTTATGAGTTCATCTACCTATCTTTTCTACTTAACAGCTTGCTCTAGGATCATTCTATATGCA